>OZ005654.1:302371066-302713566 GCA_963930645.1 Salticus scenicus
AAAATTTATACGCATGCTACAGGTTATTATTGAACGAGGTGCATAAATTTTGGTGAATCTACTAGCACGTATAATTTTCTTATAGGGACACAATGAAAAATTCTTTATCATTATGCCGTATGGAATCAAATTAATTAAAGGTCGATAGCGGCTAAACCCCATATCAGGTTGAGCGGATAATTTATATACATGTTATAGATCACTGTCAGACTAATTATATGAATTTTGGATTGTATAACATTAACAGTTCTTTTAGAGGAACACAAAGGAAAATTCATTATCATTGTAGCTTATGGGCTAAATTTATTTAAAATGTGGTGCCGTCTAAATGCCTCACCCGTTTGCGATTGAGCTGAAAATGTTTGTGCATATTACAGGTCACCGTCGAACAAACTGTATAGATTTCTGTGAGTTTAGCTCTTATAGATTTTTACAGGGACACAACAAAAAATTCTTCATCAAGTTCTACGGGCTCATATTTTTTAAAGTGCGGTAGCGTCCAAACACTTTATTCGACTAAACTGAAAATTTATGAACATACTTTAGGTCATTGTTGCACGAACTACATACATGTTGGCCTGTCTATCACGTATAGTGTTTTTTACAGGGATACAATGAAAAATTCTTCATCACTATGGCCTATGGATTCAAATTCGTTAAAGTGCGATAGTGTCTAAATGTCTATATCCAATTCAGCTGAAAATTTATATACAGGTTATAGATCACTTTCACACAAGATGTACGTGTTTTAGAGAATCTGGTATTTATTGTCTTTTAACAGGGACATAAAGAAAAATTCACTATTACTGTGGCTTATGCGCTGAAATTATTTAATGTGCGATAACGTCTAAGCGCATCATCCGATTGAACGGAAAATTTATATAACTGTTAGAGGTCACCGTCGCACGAACTCTATAGATTTTAGTGACTCTTGCATTTGTAGTTCTTTTTACAGGAGCACAATGAAAATTTCTTTATTATTATATGATCTGTAGGCTAAAAGTATTTGAAGGGAATTAATTTAAACAACATACTATATAGCAAAAAATCTTCCTATACCTCATTATAATTTTCTCTTTTGTTTATTTAATGGCTTTTCTTACGTTAATATTATTATGCAAACATTAATCACTTTATGTTTATGTAAGTCGAGGGGAGTCATCACTCTATATTTTTCTAAAATTCGGAAGGAAATTACAAGGAAAAACAGCACAAACGTTAGAAATATACTTTTATTAGAACAACGTTTGATTTATCTCCAAGAAGTTTTGCTTATAATATATATATATATATATATATATATATATATATATATATATATATATAAATCAGTTAATAAATCTAAAGTTATTTTTTGTTATTTTAATTGTTTATGAATCAAGGTAAAATGAGTTCAAACACATGAAATGTCCTTTTTTATGCAAATAACATAATGTAAATGATTTATAAATATTTCACGATGTTTATATTTTTATGACGTATTTTGGATAGCCATTTGTATTTTAAAATTAGTTAAAAATAATTTAATTTAATTTAATTTCAAAAGAGAAATGTATTCTTCCAAAGAAGAGTAGTAAAATCTTGGATAAAGTGGAGTCGTCGAAAATCATGATTATAATATATTTACATGAAGTTATTTCTTATTTATAAATATATATTATATATATAGATATAGATATAGATATAGATAGATAGATAGATAGATAGATAGATATAGACATAGATATAGATATATACTTAATATATAAATAAAAACAAAATTAATGAAATAAATGACATTTAATTTGAATAATTGAACAAAAAAAAAAAAAAAAAAAAAAAAGAGATAGAGAGAGAAGGCCAATTAATATTAAATAATAACTACGCTTTTCTATAGGTAATTCATTTATGTTTCAATTTATATTCCAATTATACAGAATAAATTTTAAAGACAAGAGATTTTTCGTTTACTTAATAATTTTCAGGATTTGTTGCACATGGCATCTCTTCTTTGTTCTTAACAATTTTGATTTATTGTTCTTAAAATTAAACATAATCATTAAACTTTTTTTTTTCTCTCAAGAGTTAAAATTTTTCAAAATGGTGGTAAAATATGCTTATTAGAGAAATTAGCTCGTTCTTGCCAGGTATACGAAATGATGGATAGAATCACACACAAACGCACACACACACACATATTTATATATATTAGGGCGTTCCTTAAATGAAGGAGGATTTTTTTTTTTTTAATTTCTATACCATTACCCTCTAATTATTTTTATATTTTGCCCTACATGCTTTTTAGCAAAATATCAGCTTTCTGCGACAATATTAACCCGTGCCTAATTGAAAATCTTAATATCATGGTGAAACAGTAAAACAGAAATTAGAGGCTATACATAGAAATAAATAAATAAATCCTCCTCATTTAAGGAGCACACTAAAATATTTATATATAAACTTTGCAAAATAAGGATTGGAACAATGCAACAAATCTTATACAGTGCCAGTTTATTTTAACTGTATATTTAGTCTACACTTTACTGATAAAACTGAGTTATAAGAAAAGAAAATAGTTTATTCCCTTACTTAATAATATCTTATTCCTGCAATATCATTAAGTATGCTCGTATAGAAATGGGGACAATAACATTGAGGACAATAAAAGAATATCAATGGATGGAATTATAATTTCAGTTAATTGTTTTTTTTCACAAATTAATCTATTTTATTGTCATCATCTCGCCCTCACTTTCTATTTTCAATATGAAATTTTAATAATCGGAAGCAATAAGTTTTTGAATGAGGCAGAGGAAGAAAAAATTACCATTTTGCGTAACGAAATTTTACCCTATCGAAATATTCCTTAAAAAATAGGTCGCAGCTTTAAAGTTATATGTTATATTAACCGTCCGTATTGAAAGCCCGTACGAAAACTCTCATTTTGAGAGTTGCGTCTATATGCATTGTCTACACGAAGGATAGTTAAGGAAACCGTTGTTAGCACCAATGTGAAGAACTGTAAAATTCTTTTAAAGAAGTAAACAATATAAAATTAATACATATAAGAAAATAAATGATAAGGAAAAAAACTTTAAATAAATTGTACAAAAACGTCAAAAGAGATTTTCCAAGAAAACATATTTTGTGGATTAAAAAATGAAAAAGTACTAAAAAGATTAATTTGGAATGTCCAGCTGGTTAGGATTATTAGGTTATTATTAGGTTATGCGTAAAGAAGACGCATTCCTTCTCGACGTCAAATGAGTGATGTTTTCTGTCACGATATGTGCAGCGATTGGTATGAGTGGGGAAACCGATATAATTGTCCTTTTCTGAAAAAAAAAAAAAAGTGAAACTGTGTCTTGATCTTTTACAAATAGGCTACCATTATATTTTCCCGCAATTTTGTTTTTAAACAAGAAAACTTTGTTGTTCACGCAGTTAAAACTGTAATAGCATGATTTTGTTAAAAACAAATGCAATGTTGACTCGCTAGCTGGATTATCTTTCAATATTGATATTAAATAAATATTTTGAGGAAAAATCATGCAAGAAAAACCTATAAAAATCGTCGACATTTTTTTTCTTTAATTATTTTTTACATCAGAACATAAACAAACCTTTATTGAAGAGTGAGAGAAAATTCCTGAAAATTATATAAAAATATTCTTTGAAAGTCTACCTAATATAATTTTGAGGTTATCAAGGTGAATGGAAAATGCATCCATTTTATTTTTTATAAGATATATTTACTTACAATGTACATTACTTAACTTACATAACTTAATTTACTTACAATTTATTCTGTTCTTATCAATTTATCGTTCATGAAATCCCAAGATGAATAAAAGTTATATATATATATATATATATATTATATAAATATTTAGTTTTTTTTTATAATAATAAATGATCGAAAATTTTCGGATAATGTTGTATTATGAATAAAACTTAATAAACAATCTTTGCTTCTGTATCTTTGCATACAAAAGAAACTAAATTAAACACCTATGGCAATATATATATATGTATATATATATATATATATATATAATTTTTTTTATTTATATTATACTTTATATGGAGCACACAGGCTCTTAATGAAATAAAAAGGATAAAAAATATATCCTCACAATTTATATTTTGGTACAAATTAATGGATTTTGCGGGTTTTTTTAATTAAAACACTTCTTCAAATTGCTAAAAATAATTCTAATACTGTATTTATTGAATATATATTAGTATTATACTTAGAAAATATGTAATAGACAAGTACATTCTTCTGATTTTTCACATTGTCTTCATTTTACATATTCCTCTTAAAATAATAGTATACGATTTTATTTTCATTCAAATATATATATATATATCTGTATTAGTCAAACAGTTTCTTTTTTGCGTATTTGTTTTCCTTCGAAACATTCATAACTCAGAGTATTTTTATATTATACCATAATTGACATCGCAAATGTTTTATCGATAATTAGAAAAAAAAAAACATTGTATTAGTATTGTCATATAAATAGATGTTTAAATAATATGAATGAATACCTTTAAATATATATACAGGTCATCTCACGCATTTTAGAAATCCATTGATTTATTTTTCCCCTCTTCTTCCATAATGGCTTTATATAATTTTTTTAAGACACGTGTGTTACATGTTACGTATAATCTAATTATAATTTTTGTGATGTTTTTCTGATTGAATTATACAAAAATCTTAGTTTACTGGTTACAGTGATTTTTAAATAAATATAAATGCTCTTATTTAAATGCATAGTTTTTTGTAGCGCTATATTTACTTTATATATCACTATGTACTTCTTGTAAGTTATAATTTTAACGCTCAAGTATTTTAAACGACATTTTCATGAGATATAATTGAGCCTTTAATCAACAATGTATTTGAAAGTTACTGTTCTATATTATATTATTCATTAATATAATACGAATATAAGCAATAATTTATTATAATAATTATTATAAAAAATGTTAATATAAATTATATTAATCAAATTATATATTAATTTAAAAGTTATGTTTTAAATAGTAGATTAATAATGGCTATTTTTATCACTGTTTAATTTTCAATGAACTTTTATTTTGAAGATAGGGGCGACTGTTTAACCGTAAGCTTTATAGTTGGCGAGATGTGGCACATTGGTATGCTCTATTTTTTTTTTTTTTTTTTTTTTTCAAAAAGGTAATATTGAAATATTATTATTTTAATTTAGACTAATATATTCTACTCACTGAGAAATAATTTATCTGTATTTTTATATTATAAGTGGGTTTGTATTCTCTGAACCGTAGTTTTAATAAGGTGACTTTTTTTAATGATCATTTTCAAGATGAATGGAATAACTATTTTATTTTGTATCGAAATGTTAGATAAATTTTAAACTTGACATTTACTGAATAACTGTGATAGCTTGTAATATCTAGCTTTATTTTGATACGGGAATATATAGTAGGTTCTATTATATACTTTTTATGATGTGTCTTATGAAAAGTAGAAAGTGTGAAATTGTTTATAATTATACATATACATTTTATGCTATTTATAAAACATACATTTATTTAATTACAAAATCAGAATAGGTTTTAATTTTCTTATTCTTTACTATGTTATACCGCTTATTTGAATTTAAATAAACAAAGATTATCTGTTTATGAATTATTAAAAAGCACTACAGAGTGCATAAATTAAATGACAGAAGTTCATTTCTATTCTTATGTGATTTTACTTATGCGTTTTGTCAATAAAATGTTGTGTGTGTGTGTGTGTGTGTGTGTGTGTGCGTTTAATAAAATTTCGTAATGTCTCTTTATGGTAGTATTTTTCTTTTTCTTTGTTAATTTATTTATCATTTGTCTGAGAAAGAAAATTGTTGGAAAAAAAAAATATGAAAATCAGAAAATGTATTATCTATAAACACAAGCTCTTTTAAATTAAACGTTTGAAAAAAACAAATTTCATGTTGTTTATGGAAATGCTATGTTTCTGAAACTAAAATTAATCTTATATATAGATATGTCTGAAATATATACACAACTTTGTTTTGTCAGAATTATTTCTACATTTAAAAAAATATATTTATTTAAATATAGCTTTATATTTTAACTAGTATGTAAGTAATAAGGACATTTATAGGTTAATAGTTAATTGTCATTTCTTTTAAGCAATACAAAATCAAATAATATGAAATCAAATATACTATCAGAAAATATTTAGAACATATTTTCACAAATATTTATAGATCCTTTATTTTTTTAAACGTACGTCATAACTCTTTTTTTAAAACAAATTTCTATCATCCATCAAGCTAGAAAATATCCAAAACAAATTATAGCATTACCTATTTGTTGCATGTAAGAAAAAAAAAATATTTCCCCATAAGTTTGATAAATAATCGATTCACTGTCTCTTCACGGAGAAGTAAATGATGAGTGCGCTCTGAAGTATAAAATGATCTCACACTAAGTTATTCTTAAATATTTTATGGAAATGAAAATTCTTAACAATATCAGCGCTAAAAATGTAATATATATATATATATGAAAAAACATTTTCTTAACAAAACTTTTAAATTTGTGTGTTTGAGACTTCGATAAATTTTTTCTATGAATTTATCTAAATATATATGTTTTTAATTAAATTATTATAAAAACACAAATGCATATGGCGTAATGTAATTTTTTACTAATTGTCTGTAATTTATTTATTGGCTTACTGTCGTACTAAGACTTTCTTAGTCATTTATAACAACAAACAACAGGGTGAATGGAATATATTTCATTTACACCATACGTTTTTCATAAAATCTTAAAATTTAAAAATAGATAAAAACGTAGGAACACAAGAATATGAACAAAGCTTTCGCAAAATACAGAAAATTGCTTTTACAGAAATCCAATTTAATTCAGGGTTTTAAGTCCAGGTTTGACATACGCCTGATATACTAAAAATTAGCATAATAACTACAACTGTAAGTAATTTATCGTACAAATTGTTTTTAAATCTACATATATATTTGAAAGTTTGTTTCATCCACACGATTTGTTTGTTTGTTTAATCCAGCTCTTTCAAATCCACACCCTGTGAATGATTTGAAAGAAATTAGGCAAACATATTCATCAGCATCCAAAAAGTGGTACTATTCTACTAAAATTTATGCCTTCCTAAAGTGGGGAAAGAAAGAGAGGTGAAAGCTAGATACTGCACAATTTAGTCACTGCTTGAGTTAGAAATTTTGTATTTGATATCAACATTTTTCATGAAATTTCATATCTAGTAATCTATATTAAAACTATTTATCTGCTGGTTAGAATGGAACTAAAAACAGTGAAGTTGTCGAAAATTTTACAAGGAACATGACCTGTCTATTTTATCTGAATTGTGTCTCCTTTTATTTCTTCCTCATACCTATATAAATGGTTTAGAAAGTATTTTTTTAGATCAAATTTTAGAAAATGAGTTTTTGTTATATTCACACTTTTTTAGGTCCCCTGAAACAAAAAATCAAGTTTTTTAACGGTTGATGTGTGTATGTGTCTTTTATCAGCATATCTCATGAACAAAGACTAGCATAATATCGAAACTCGGTATTCTAAATCTACATCAAATAGTGATGATACACTAAAATTTTCCTTGAAATGAACCAAACGGTTCGTGTAAATGGACATCCAGAATAATTAAAATACATTACGTTTGTGAAGGAAATTTCTGTGAAGTATAGTAGGACATCTATAAGTGATTCTAAACAAAATGGAATCAACATATTTTTTTATATGCATGAGAGCATGCTTTGTATGAAATGTGGTATGGAAATCATTCATCATTTGATTAAATGGCTACTCAAAGTATTTGGATATATTGGGGTTATACTTGGAAATTGCTAGAAGTATACGCCTTCTTTTGTGCTAGATGTTATTCATACGAAACTAAATTTAAGTACACGATGTAATGTATACTTGGGGTTACCCAAAATTAAGCTAAACGTCACTTCTATTAAATGTAATTGATGGAAGTGTTGTGTTATATTTCACTATGTGGACGAACACTGCCCAGGAAGGAATATTAATTTTTCATGCCCATATTGTAAACAAACTATTTTTAAGTTTTATTTTCAACTTTTTTTTTTTTTTTTTTTTTTAATTATTATTTTTTAATAATGCGTTTTCAGTCGCACTGAATACAAAAGGCAAGTTTTACAATACAACTTAACGGAGATTAAAAGGGATGATAGCCTCCCCTCACACAGAATTATGTTTCAACTTAAACTGTTCCTAAACTTATTTTAAGTTATTTTTAATGTAGTTTCAACTTTATTATCTTACCTTATTAATCTTACGAGTTAATATACAATATATCTTTAGAATACTGAAATATACGCAAGAGAAAATCATGTGTGCGACACTTCAGATTATTTTTAGGTTGAATCGGGTAGATACGGAATATTTTAGCTAGTACCATTTAATCCTGAAGAAGTTAGTAATATATTTTTTTTAATCTTTATGTTTATCATACATGCGTGTTTCACAAAGGCATATAGAAAAAATCAGTTTGAAGGATGGTTTAAACTAGACTGACATTATTATCTCACTAATGACCACGATTCTACTCATCAGATCGCAGTAAAAGCTGAAATGCGTTATGTAGATCATGCGGCTGTTGCACCAAAAACATAATAGTAAGCAAGTTTCACAGTAGATGTCATTTTTTAGTCTATCACAGATGCAAATGTATAAGATGCATATCAGTACTGCTATAAAAGCAAAATTCAACTGGATAAAAATAAAAGAAAAAAATGCTAAATATTATATTTAATATTATTTTTTATACTAAAATACCACTGAAGAATTTTGAATTAAATTATTTTTTATTCATTTCCATTGCTTTTAATTGCGTGTAACCATTTTGTTCTTAAGCTTCAAATTAATAGAACGTGATAAAAACAGGCGAATTATTTTGCGCAATATATCCTGTCAGTGCTGTTGTGCCTGTGCACATGACTGCACTCCAATTATATTGTTAATA
Organism: Salticus scenicus; assembly: GCA_963930645.1. Classification (NCBI taxonomy): domain Eukaryota; kingdom Metazoa; phylum Arthropoda; class Arachnida; order Araneae; family Salticidae; genus Salticus; species Salticus scenicus. The sequence goes on from OZ005654.1 coordinate 302,380,092, forward strand.
ATAATAATTGCACCTAATAGACATTGTTTAAGGCTTTTGTAAACAAATATTCTTGTATTATATTGCGAATATTTCAACCTAATAATTAAAATAATAATCAGAAAAATAATAATAAAGAAAAAAGCTATTATGAATATATATATATTCATTATTTCATCATTATAAAAATATTAATGAATATATATATATTCATGAATATACATATATTCATATATTCAGAGTTTATATATATATATATATATATATATATATATATATAAACTCTGGATAAGATTAAAAAATAACATTTATATACTACGTAACATATTTAAATAAAAGGAATTGTTGTTGTAAAAGAAGCATTTTTTAGTGTTCAAAGGTGTTTTCACAAAATAGCATTTTTTGTGCAACCACCTGCCACAAGTAACATTTAAACTAGTTCAGCAATTTGTTGAAGTTCTCTCCTGGTCCTTTTCCAGACATTTAATAAACTCATCCTCATTGTATTGTGATTACCAATAAACTGTGTAATCTCTCCTAGCACAGATTTTAAATGAAGTAGTGTGCGAAACTCTCACATTTTGCTAGGATAGATTGCACAGATTTTTTTTCAATAATTATTCAATTTTTCAGAGATCCGTTGGTGTTATTCTAGATTAGTAGTTTTCGAGAAATTGTTTAGTTAAAAAAATATCTTGTACTACTGCCATTCTCTAAATAATGCTAGAAAAAATTATGGAAATTCAAGCATCTATTTTAGAAAACATGCCAAAATGACCACGTTTCATAGATATAATCAACATACGCATTAGAGTCGTCACTCCACTCTTGCTGTTTTACAACTGCACATGCGCTTTCTACTCCTACTGGCCAATCTTTACGCAACTTTATGCGCAACTTATATGCGCAAATGTAATATTTCTTATTGAAACAAAATATTCGAGAACAATGATTATGTACGTGGCGTTAGGCAACTAATCCAGGAAAAATCTTAAACGGCTTGAACGCTATATTATTATTATTATTTTTTTTTTTCGTTCAAAACATTTGCAATTTTTCCGGCATTCAGTTTTTGGTCTGTTTGTCTTTTGTGTATTTTATACGTACCGCATAGTGTAGTTAAATTTTGCAAACTAAGAGAAACGAATAACATCACTTGAAGTGTACTTCAGTATAAAACCTCTAGTAAATTCAAATTGTTTTATGTGATCTTGTGAACAAATGGTCAATGATTTTCATACCATATTCCGCAAGAAACTCAGTTTCGCAAATATAATAAATATGTGTTTGTTTTATTTTATACAGTGGATCCGCTAAAATAAATGTTTAATTGTATCAAAAAGAAATTTTGTCTATAGACGTAATACATTAAAATAATTTTGAAAATACCTGTACAAAAGTATTATTCAGTTTAACGAAATATTTCATACAAAGTAGCCATATTATTAGGGTGACCAAATGGTCTTCAAATCCTGAGGACAATCCTCGAAATCTATCATTTGTCTCGAAAAAAATTAGAACACTTTTGAGGAAACAGGTTACAAAGTTAATGTTTTCTTGATTTTCAGGTACGTTAAACACAAAAAATAATAAAATTTTGCAGTTTAGGGTGATTTATTTATTTTTCCCTTAAAATCGTGAAGACAGAGTTAATTTGTCCTCAAATTCAATTAAAAAAATCTGGTCTCCCAATACGTTATACATATTCATAACACCAAGTTTAGAATTCCTGCTAACATTTGTTTTTATATTATGTTGTTATGTTATGTTTTAAAGACGCTCACAGAAACACAAAAACACACAGAAATACATTAAAAAACTAGTAAAAAAAATATTTTTTATTTAGGGGACCTCAAACGTACAAATATAACAAAAACACAATTATTACCTATATATTGTATTAAAATATATCACTTAATTACATCCTTTAATTAAATTACATCATTTGATGGCATAAAAAAATAAAGCCAACCAAACAGAATCTTGTTTAATATTCTATTCATTATTGTTATTATTATTATTATTATTATTATTATTATAAGGTTATCATACTTTAGAAAATAAGACTTTTGTAACAAATAAATAAATAAATAATAAAATAAATTAAAGAATCGTAAAAGGGAGAGTCTTTCTTTTATGACATTTCGAATCTGCATTTTTACGTGTTTTTGCTTTTAATCAGCAAAAAATAATCTATTAGCCAAAATCTAATTTTATACATACAATATTTTTGTCCTATGTAATACTTTACTTCCATGTGGAATTGTTTGCTGACTAACGAAAATCTTCCTTCCTGGTGTTTGACCATTCTAATGAATTATTATTATTAGTGCTACAGGCCTATTTCAGTCGGTACAGCGTTGTCGAATTTTTATACGTCACTCTTAATAGTGCTAAGGGCCTATTTCAGTCGGTTTATTGAATGGGGATTTATTGAATGAAGTCCCCCCAAGGCGCAACTTTGACATGAGTCCTCCCCCAGGCCCAACTTTGACATGAGTCCCTCCCAAGGTACAACTTTGACATGAGTCCCCCCAAGGCACAACTTTGACATGAGTCGCCCCCAAGGCACAACATTGACATGAGTCCCCCCAAGGCACAACTTTGACATGTGTCCCCCCCAAGGCACAAATTTGACATGAGTCCCCCCCCCAGGCCCAACTTTGACATAAGTCCCCCCCAAGGCACAACTTTGACATGAGTCCCCCCTAAGGCACAACTTTGACATGAGTCCCCCCCAAGGTACCCCTATTTCATTCGGTACAGCGTTGTCGAATTTTTATACGTCACTCTTAATAGTGCTAAGGGCCTATTTCAGTCGGTTTATTGAATGGGGATTTATTGAATGAAATCCCCCCAAGGCACAACTTTGGCATGAGTCCCCCCCAGGCACAACTTTGACATGAGTCCCCCCCAGGCCCAACTTTGACATGAGTCCCCCCCAAGGTACAACTTTGACATGAGTCCCCCCCCCCCAAGGCACACCTTTGACATGAGTCCCCCAAAAGGCACACCTCCCCCTCATTAGGAAAAAGAGAAAAAACGTTGTTTTGCGGCTATAAGACAGTTTGGACTTCTAACGTTATTTGTTACGGTATCTGCAGCTGAAACACATTGGTTTGATTTAATGAAAACTTTATCATGGAATTTAGATCGTCACGAATTAACTAAAGAAGAATTTGTCGATATTAACAAGTTTAGCAGCAGGCCTCTGGCACTAAATTAAAATCTGTCAATGTCAGATTTTCATGTTTTAAATAATGAAATAATGTCGTGTCTGTATAATTTTTATTTTATTTTTATTGTATAAAGTTGGTATACTTTTTTTTTTATAAACGTAATATTAATTAAAGAACCTCAACTATTAAGTAATATGTAATACAAATCATAACGTGAAGCCCATAATATTTAGGTTCAGTAATTAGTCATTTAATACACTAAATATTGAAAATGTACTATTAACATGTTTAAAATAATTTTATGGTTGTAAAAAAAAAAAAAAAAAAAAAAAAAAAAAGTCAATCAAACATTTTAAAATAGTATACTCCTTAGAATCTAATATATATAATTCCTTTCAAGTGCATCTGTATTAAAAAATAATTTATACGACTATTTTTTAATTCATTAATTTAAAGTATGCTGTCATCCCACAAGACAAATAGTAAAGAGTTATCTAACAAAGAAGGAAAATAAAGATGAAAAAGTACGTTTTTAGATTGGTAAGTAGGGGGGGGGGGGATTGAGGCATATGCTACACCCCAAGGGCAGTTTTGTCTGAAAAAAAATGTTTTTGAACCAGAAAATAGCAATCTTAAAATTAAAAATTATAAGGGTTCGGTATTTTAACGTTTCTGTAGACTTTAATGTTACTAATTTTATTTTTTATAGCAAAGATATTTATTGTTCAGTTTTGCTTTCGCTTTTTTTTTTTTTTTTTTTTTTTTTAGTACCACATAATAGCTGCAGATTATATTCCATTGCAATCTGTACGTCTAAAATTTCAGTATATTTATATGCATCACGTTTTTTATTTAATTTTTTTTTCCGTAATACATTATCCACGGGTTATCTGCCGTAGCGGATCACCTATAAATATTTTTTTTATAAGTTCTTAAAAAATAACAGCTGCGGATTATCTGCAACAGCGGACTACACCGAGAATGACAGTATATTTATATACATTAAGTTTTTCATTTCAAAATTTTCAGTGACATTTGTTTAAATTCTCGAATTTAATATCTATATATTTAAGCTATGTTTTGTGCGTATAAATATTCATTCCACTAAAGTCTTTCCAGTAAGGAAATACACTATCAAATAACTTGCACTACTTAAATCATTTATTCATTATTTCAACGTATTTTCCTTTCGTGTAGTGCAACCACTTCCTTTCAATGTTGCTAATATAGCTTAAATATAACTTTCTTGGCTATGGAATTAAGCATTGTTATAAACATCGGAAGTTTGAAATGTGTGTTCGGCTGAAGTTAATAAGGTTAAAAAGGTCTGTAGGTGTTAAATATTGTTATTTCCGTAAAGATAATTTTACACTATTTTCGGAATGTTATGTGTTTTAAATAATCTTGTCTAGATATTATTCTAAAAATACTCTTTTTAGTTCATAATAATAGGTAACGAATAATTGTAAACATTTAAGAATACGTATAAATATATTTGCTTAATAGAAAGAAAAGAAAAGAATCATTATTGTTACCAATACAATTATAAGCTTAGTAAGATTGCATTCAATAATATTATAAATGTATGTATATAATTATTTAAAAAAATGCTTATTTTTAATGTACACAATTGATACGTATTTATAAATTAAGAAACATAATAAAAAGTAAAATTTTGAAAGGACAATTTGTACTTTATTTTTATGTACACACTGGAACATGGTCTAATATTTGTATACCAAAAATTGTGATATACTAATATTTAATGCCATAAAAAAAGTAATAAATAAATAAATAATAATAATAATAATAATAATAATAATAATAAATAAATAAGTTTAAAACTCCTAAAAGTTTAAAATTCTTATTGAATTAACGTGTTAACATAGTAATAAATATATATGAAAAGACCACTTTAAAATAATTCTACAAGAACTTATGCCATGTGGCCCTGGTGTGACACTACTGGAACTGAACCTTATTCTCTAAATTCATGTAACTACGCTGCAATGTATTATCGGAAAACTCCAGTCTTCTTTTCAACTGTATACATCTTCTGTAAGATTTGGGCATGTACTCCTGGTGTGACTCTACTGGAACTGTATTTTGTTTCCTGAATTAATAGAACTAATGGACTCATCCTTTTGTGTACACACTACCTATAACCGTATCAAATTAATTTGTTATATATAATGCTGTCTTTTATTTTCCTGTGTGAAAAAAAATCACCTGAAGCTGCTACAAATTTGTAGCGAAAAGCTTTGTGAACAAATGCGTGTTATTGCTATGTGTATAATATACATCATCCCATGTGGGTCGAATAAAATAAAATCGTTCGAGCTGTAAAAGATTCTAAATGGTTCTTTGTATTCATGTTAGTTTCGAAAAAAAAAAAAAATGTAAAACTCCGAACGGTTTAGCCAGTGGTTTCTACTTGTGTTCTATGCAGATTAAAGAACAGAATCTCTCAGCCACTGATAAACCATCACACGTCTCTGAAATTTAAATTTACAAAGTTCTTTTTCCAACGTAAACACAATTATAGAAACAAATAGAATTTGTTAGAATAGATTATTTTTATTATTAATTATGTATTAGAAACTAGAAATATAAAGAGGCAAACTGATCTAGAACTTTAGGAACATTTCATCAATTTACGCTATATGAGTTTATGGATTTGAAATAATAAGTTATATCAAAATTATTATAAAAAATTTTAATATGAATAGTTCTCCCTTTTTCCTGTATACGTAGAAAAAATATAGGTACAAGAGCATTTTCTACTTAGAGTAACACGTTTCGGGTTGTCTTAAATGTCATTTGAATATTATTAGGAAATGTATTTCTGTGTCTCTCTCTGAATCAGCATGTGTCCAAATTTTCTAAGCACTATAATAAAGTAGAAAAATAAATAAATATTTGCGAGTCTATATACTCAATTTTGCTTTAATACAAGCTAGCTCAATATGTGGCTCTGTTCACATGCGATTTCCCCTGTTTGAGGAGGTGCTATATCTCAGTTCATGTAATGTACATGTACACAAAAATTCATATATTAAATCTCGATAATGAAAAGATTTTTACTTTTTAAATTTCGGTTGCACATTCGTCAAAAAATGATGTTTTTTTAAACAACGCTATTCATAATATACTTAATAAATACATTTTCGCTCCTGTGTCATGCATGTACTTCAATGTTATTATGAAAGGTACTCATCTTGAAAAATCATGTTAAATATATTTTGGTTATATTTTATACTAAAAATAAATCACATGATTCTTTTTCTGTAAATTATTCATCTAATTTAAATTTAACTCAAATTACTCTTAAAAATCAAACAATTAAATTTAGATCTAAAAATACATTTTGTTAATAATAAAATATATACTGACATATCTATGAGAAATTCGAAGATATTAGATTTATAATAAACTTATTTATTAGGTTTTATTTTTGTCTACATCATTCGGTGTATAGGGACATCATCTTTAACCACATATTTCGTATAAAACATTTATGCTCATTAATGTATAAAAATAAAAATATTAATCAATTAATCGGTGCTGCAGTTAAAATAAGATTTCCTGAAAGTTTTGTATTTTCAGTTATTGATCGGAAAATTTTCTGTCTTAACTAAAGAAAGAAACGAAAAGAAAGAAACTCATAAAATATATAAAATATAAATAAAAGAGGTGGAGGATTTTTCGAATACAAAATTATTTTTAATCTGTATGTTATTTCTTTTTTTAAAGACATTAACAATAATTTCTTTTGCAAAATTTTTTTAAAAGTAATTTGCTGTTTATACATTTAAAGCGAGTAAAGTTGCATAATATAGGTTAGTAATTTTATTAATTCTTATTAAACCCAGAAAAAATTGGAAAAAAATAGACTTCAGCTGTAAGTTTTCTTTTGGTATGACTTTGTGTTTGGTTTGAGTTTGAAACTACGTCTTCATTGAATTCAGAGAGTACTTGAGAATTATTTATAATTCTTTATCACACTTATAAAATACTATTTTTAATACTATACCACAGAAAAGGATTTTATCTATTCTTCTATACCACGAAGAGAAAACGGTATATATTTAAATACTGATTCCTTAGTATTGTAAACAAAAACTGCTATGTTGGGCCTTAAAGGTATTTTTCTTAATACAAAAAAATTTATAGTTTAATACAAGTCATGACACAAGATATTTTCATAATGAAACATAAACATCTTCCAGTTCCATGTATGTATTTATAAATGCTTGAAAAATTCTGGTATTTTTAAAGTTTTTTTCTTTAATTTTTCTTTTTATCAAACTAATTATTTTATAGACAGAGAAACATTTTAAATGAATACTGATATGAGTCTTGAACCATTTTTCAAGCCCTGTTCTGCGTTTGAAATCTAGTGAAGAATAAATATTTTTACAGATTTTTATGTTATAAGAATGAAGTGTATTTTCCTTTGTTATATTTATACAACTTTTAAATATTTTATATTTTAAAAAGTCGTTTTTGTAAATAAAATGTCAATGCTCAAGGTAAAGAAATTTTGAAGAAGTAAAAACTTGTTTTATGTAAAATAAAAATAAATAACTTATATATAAATATATTTTTTTAATTCACTTTTAAATATGCATATAAAATAAGCATCTATCACTTATTTTTCTTAAATGTCAGAAAACTTTTCACCATATATTCGATTAATCTCACTTACAAATTCTTGTCACGAAATAAAGATTCCCATATTTATCACGTTCATCTTTAGAACAGACTTCGAAGGTGGAACTTTTATTTGTTCATGTATAAAATAACAGATATAAACATAGAATGTATTTCATTATTACGCTTTTCTAAAGCAATATATTGAATACATATACATTTTTTATTGCTGCAGATGTCAAAATAATTACAGTGGGTGACTAAATTATTAGATTTCTTATTTATTTACTTTTAACATTTTCTCGATTTTCTAAAAAAAAAAAACTACTATACGAAATGGCCAGGAGCTTCACACACACAATGAACATTTAAAATTATTTCCTCTGTCGATTTAGTCCATAGTGCAATTAGGACACCAACACCTAATTAAAAAAGAGTGAAAATACTTTGGATCACCCTGTATCATAAAAAGCTACAAATGATATGTAACTTTTATACATTTTTGCACTTACTATGTACAATATTTGTATGTTTCGGTGCGTGAATCGCGCAATTATTTCCCACATAGACACTTATATCCATAAAACATCTATTTAAAAAAAAAAAAAAAATCCTACAGATATCTTCTAGCACGATAATATACCTTTTTTTGAATACATTAAATGTCCGTTAAATCTTCTTAGATGTCTGTTAAATCTCCAAATATTCAATAATTGGACTTGTTACATTTAATTGATATTAAAAATATCCAAATCTTGTTTCGATCAAATATGTTACATCTATTAGACAACGAAAAGTGTGCGTTTAAATTATGTCTGCATTTAAATATCTAATATAGATATGTGTTATTAGTACAGGATATCCAGGGCTTTTAATGGACATTATTAAGATATTTTGCACCTTTTATGGATAGATGGATGATATTTAGATGCCTAATGAATAAAATTTGCCGTGTGGATTAGCCGGATATATATATATCTATATATTTATATATTAATTACTAAGTTTTTGACAAGTTTTTCGCTTATAACTAGAATGGATTTAAATAAATATTTACAAAACTTGCAGAAAAATAGATAAATCATTAGAGAAACATTATTTGAAAATTAAAATTCGCATGTATAATATTCGTTGAGATATGAGCATTTTTAGTAAATATCGCTCATTAGTAAGTAAGACACATATAGTAAGTAAAGCTCATTAGTAACTAAATACTTTAGTAAGTAAATCTCATTTTACTAGAGTAAAAATTAAGCAAATTTTCAGCAAAAGAACGAGCTAGATTTTAGGTATTTTCCACAGTTCAAATTTCATATAGGATTTTTTATATGCTGCTTATTTAATTCGAAGATCCAATTATTTCAACCACACGGCTAAAGTTCTTTTCTTTGAAAAAACCCATACAGGCTTGTAGCTTTAACATACTTTTATTTATTTACTAAAATTTGTTAGTTTATAAGGGATTTTTCACGCAAAAAAAAGACTTTTACAACGGGATTGAAGTAATTGGATCTTCAAATTAAATACGCGACTTGTGTAAAACCCATCACGAAATTTCAACTCTGGAAAATATTTAAAATCTAGGTTGTTATTTTGCGAACAATTTGCTTAATTTCTATTCTAATCAAATTAACTTTTGATAAAAGTTTATCAATATATGTAACTTTCAATCTATGTAATAAAATTTTTCTATATCTTTTGCATATGCAGTAAAATGATTTTTAATAAAAATGTTCATATCTCAAGGGGTATTACACATGTGAATTTTAGGATTCAGAAAAATGTTCATCCAATGTTTTGCCAGTTTTTCAGCAAGTTTTGTAAACTTTTATGGAAATACGCTCCATTCATAAGCAAAGATCTTGCCAAAAAACTTGATAAATTTTGAGGAAGAAGAAGAAAAAATATATATATATATATATATATATATATATATATATGATTATATATACATATATATTGTACATATACATAAATTGAACATAGTATGTGCAACAACGTATTAATGTTACAGGTCATTCATATCTTTTTGTGATACAGTGTGATCCAAAGAATTTTCACTCTTCTTCAATTTGTGGTTGTCCCCTAATTGCCCTCTGGACTAAATTGAAAGTGCGAAATATGAGTTCTTAAATAGTTTTTCCATGAATGAAGTTTCAGGCGATATTGAATGAACTTCATCTTAAAGATTAAACTACATTAAGATATAAAATTTGTTGAAAAAAATATTTTGCTGTTAATTTGGTTACGTAAATACTAGATCGTTCATAGTTCGAATTCTTTTGAAACGCTTACCATAATTTTACTAGTACCGATGTTTTAATATATTTTCCACATAAATTACCCATAAAAATATGTTTATCTAATTAACAATCAAATATCTTAACGTCTAACGATCATAGAATTTTCTTTTTTTTATTCTTGAGTTATATAAATGTAAACATAAACGCTAAATGTAAACACTAAATTTATTTAACTTTTATTTTGAAGGTTGGGGAGGATTTAAACTTGTGATATATTTTCAAAATATTTCCGTCGATAACTTTAAATAGTTTAAAAATATGTTTCTTGATTCCGTAGGTCAAAATTAGATTATCATCCTTAAACAAAATAAAAAATAATTAAATATTAATTAAATAATTAAATAAATAAATAAAAATAAATAAACTTCTGCTAGATTTTTTTTTCTCGACTATAACAACAATGCTAGATAAGCGACAAAATGTGTCTTATATAATTGACCTCTTTTTTAAATTAGTTATTTTAATTGTAGATTTAATTTTATAATCAAGAGATTCGGTAGGGTCTCAAGTGACGCAAGCGCAAAAACAAACGAACGCCACGACACTCAGCGGAAACGGAAAAACGAACGAAAACTACGACAATTTATATATACAGCAATTTTTAGATCAAAGAAACCGCCGAAAGCCGACACTTAATATCTCAGGAAATATGGGAGGTTATGTTCTGATATTTTCAAAATAGTCTTTCGCCTTCTGTCTGATCCTACCCTGAAATCGCTACATTTCTGCGTGCAATATATTTCGAGATATGAATTGGCTCATTTAAGTTGTAAATGGGCGGCATATGTAAGGAACAAATTTTTCTCGAATATGGCTCGAGCGAATGTGGTTTAATTTATATATTATATTAATCGCTTTTATCTGATGTGCCTGACATCACCCTTTTCCCTAGGAAAACTCCTTTTTTTTTTTTTTTTTATAACTCAGTTTAAAAATCGAACTATTTTTACTCCGCGATGCAAAGTTTTCTATTGCTAATTCTCAGAATTCTCAATAGGTGTAATTCGGTTTGGTCTTGTAGTTGGTTGGTTCAATCTGAATTCAGTCAATAAAAAAATTAGATTTTTGTTTTTTAATGCAAGAAAGAAACTTTATTGTTTCATTTAAATATTTATTGTACATATACGAAATAAAATTTCACTTAAATATATTTTACGTAATCCGGTTTGGAATGTTCGCGGACGTATACAGTCTTCGTTTCCATTTGAAATATTCAATCTCAGATAGGTAATTTGGCTCCATCTATCTGCAATTAGTGTCAAAAACAAACTTACAAAATAAAATATTTTTCTTTCTTTAATATATATATTAAATGAATTATTTATTTAGAGATTTGTATTTTATATAATATATTTTTTATCAAAAATATTCATTCAATTCCATTGTTTTCAAGTTGATACGTTGTTAACTTTCAAAATTGGTTTTATTTTAAAAAGTGATTGCAACAACAAAAACATTTTTCTTTACTTTCATAAAAATGATAGATAATATCATAATCATATGCAAATATTTTTTTTTTTTTTTTTTTTTAACTAAGTGATAAATCACTTAAACTATGGATAGAAAAAATCCTGAAAAAATAAATAAATAAATAAATAAATAAATAATAATTATTAATTAATTGATTAATTTGCTCATTAAATTTCTATAATATAGTATGTAAATGAAATATTTTACAAAGATTGTAATAATTATAATATATCAAATCGAAATCTAAAATTTCATGTTTTCTGTTTTTATTATTATTTTTTTTTTAGTTTTATAAAATAATATTGTAATAAAAAATAAAAATAAAAAAAAAATAAAAAAAACTCGGTTACCAAACAATTAAATGCATTGGAAAAACTGAAAACAGAATTAAAATTAGTAAAATAAGTAATAAAATAAAATGAAGCAAAATACATCTTTATTTGACTTTAATTTAAACCCATAATATATTTTTAAAAATATTAATTAATTAATTTTGTTTTTCGCATTGTGATACTTAATTTTACGAAATAATACATTTCTGCAAAGCATACTGGTAAAATAATTAAGAATTATACAGTGTATTATTTTATAAATTACTTTGTACATTAAATTTCCATTAAAAAACTATGCTACTTAAATATTTACCAGTATAAAGTTTCACATTTTAAAGATTTTTCTATTTTTAGTTATTTTTCTCTTTTAAATCAAATCTATACTTTAAAAATAATAATTATTTCTTTCTTAAATTTAACAGTAGGGAGCAGGCATGAATATAACAATAAAAGCTACTCTAGAAAAAAAGAAAAAAAAAAACCCTCCTTCACTTGTACAGACTTATTTCTTACATATAATATTGATATAAAATGAAATTACCATGCATCTGCAACCTTTAAATTAAAAATTAATAATACATTTCAAATTTTGTATTATTTTGCAAATTTTGTTTATTGCCTTTTTTCAGATATTTCAGTTTATTGCCTTCCCTTAGTATATGTTTATTGCCTTCAGAACATCAGGTTTTTTCCCCCACAAAATGGGTATTTTCGAAATAGTGATTGCTGGTACCAAACGGTACCGCTAGGACTTCCCTGGTTAATCGATTTTAGAAAAGTGTGTTTCTGAAGTTCATACAAAATCTTGAAAAACAGTGTCGAATACGAATTATTCAATTTGTTTTTCTATATCCAGTAATTTTCGGAATTTCTAAAAACTGTAAAACACGTCTTCGACAATTTTACGGGATTTTGTTTAGTTAAGAAAAAAACAAATATGTATGGTGAGGGAAGGGTGTGGGGGTGGCACAAGGTGTCAGACATGGGGAAATTTTAATTTTGTAAATGTGAAAATTGGAGGAAGGGGGAAATCTGTTACTTTGATGGAAAGACCTTTTCAAAACAACATTTTAACAAAACATGTTTTTCTCTATAATTATTAGTTAGAAAAATGTGAAAGAAATTTTTTCGTTTAAAGTCTTCCCCCTGGGTCTCGAAAACACCTTGGAAATTCTAAAAACCTAAAAAAAAAGGGGGGGCTTAATCAGTTTGAAGGACCATTGTTTTGTTTGAAAATTTTGAAAAAATATTGGAAATTTTGAAAACAGAGACCAGCGAAAAGCGCATCTTTGAAATTTTAAACAAATGCATTGATTTTTTCAGTTTGTCGAAAATGTCTTCTATAAACATAAACAACTTCTTAAAAAAAATAAAAAAAAAAGAAGAAGAAATTGAAGCTGTATTACGATAGGGGGAACCTTAGAAAGCAAACAGTAAAATTTGGAGGGGAATTACGGGGGTTAAGAGCTCGTTCAAAGTTCTTACTTACAGACTCATATTCAATTTGCACGTTTCTTACAATTTTAAAAAATTTCGAGTCGTTTCCGATAGATTTGGGGTGGATGATGGGACTTTTAAAAAAAAAATATATATATAAGTTCCTTAAAAATGCCCCACCAGTGGCCGAGCGGTGGATGAGAGGTTCCGGATTCGATCCCATCCCGCACTCTTTGACTTAGACCGTTCCTTCCGTGTAATTATCCGAAACTCGCTTAAATACGGGCCTCGACCCCTTAGAAAGACCTCTTGGAGGCCATTCTACCTATATGCCTAGGACCCTAGCGTAGTCAGTTGGCCTTAAAACCTACTACCAACCAACCTTAAAAAAGTATTGTTGAAGTGATTGCCTCTAGAAGATTTCTCAAAGTGCTAAAAATTCCTTATCATTTAAAATTTTAATGTTAGATCTCTTAGTATACTTATTGCCCCCATAACCCAATTTTAGAAAATGAGGCAATGTCCAAAACCCCTTCACCACGTTTTAGAAAATTTTCAGGAATTCTAGCCAGGAAGAATATGGGAACTATGTACAGTATATTTAACCAGATAGGAATAAAACTACATTCAACAAAACATTATCTAAAAAACGTTTTCCCGATTAAAATTTCAAAGTGGTCTAACTGATTGCCCCCCTCCTATTTTCCCCATTTGAAATAATTTTAAACCAAACAAAATCTCCCTCAGATTGATTAAGCATCTTTTTTAGAATTATAAGAGTTTCCAAAGGAGGATCTGATCCACACCCCCATGGTGTTAGGTATTTTGAAAAATTACTGTGAAATCCTTACAACATTTTACTTTAAACATCTCTAATTAAAAATATAACAAAATATTAATATTTTGTTCATTCAATTGGACCATTTGAAAACTTGTGTTTAATTTTTTTATCTATGCGGTGAATGGAGCTCTTTAAAAACTTATTCATAACACTTTTTTACAAAACCTTTCCTACACAAATTATTTTTTGAACATTTATTTTAAATATTCTGTTGAACCATTTAAGAAACAGATGAACCGCTGAATCAAAGAATTTTTTTTTTTTTTTGAAGAAATTGTTTGTTATTTTTAAAACGTACTACATTATGCCTTTGTAATGTTGCGTGTTTCCATCACACAACAAATATTCTTTCTTAAAGTTTTTTATTTATCACTCTTCATAATTTTTTTACATTTCATTTAGTTTGTTATTTTGTTCGAGGTAAAATTTAATGTGGTATGAACTATGAAACTGCACTTTTTAAGGGTTACAAACTCATTGTCATGCTCCTTTAATTTTACATTTTAATCATTAACCCCTAAAAAGTAATGATATCAATACAAAAAACCCTTAACGGATTAAAAGTTTGTGACGCAGCACTGCACTTTATGGCTATAAGAATTAGAAATACGGGTCTTAAAAATAATGATATCAAATTTTCAGTAACGCTTTGCTATTAATTAAAAAAATACAGAGATTTTCTTATTTGAATTTGTTTTTTTCTTCTATTTATTTTTACAGTGTAAACGTTAATTTCAACATAAAATAATATATAACATTTACTTACCGATACCTTTTCATTCACATCTCTTATAATATCAAAATATGTGTTTTAAAAGAAATGATATGAAATTCCAGCAACGCAGTGTTGTTACACTAAATGATTTGTTTTTAAATTCCACTGCAATTATTTTGTTTTGCATATTAAAGTATATTTGCGCATTGAAATATTGCTTTTAATTTTCAAATACGCAGTCAAATATATCACTTTCATTGAGTTTATATTATGTACTGAAATGTATTTATTTCAATGAATTATTTTATCTTTTGCGTCACGCTATCCAAAACTGTAAGTAAAATTTATGGAAATGTTTATTTTGTGCCATCTTATCCAAATTTATTGAAAAAGCATGCAAGTAGATAGTGTGCTGAAAAAAAAAATGCGAAATTTTTAGTTGTAGTTTTGGATGGCGTGACGCAAAAGATAAAATAATTCCTTGAAATAAATACATATCAGTACATAATATAAACTTAATGAAAGTGATATATTTGACTGCGTATTTGAAAATTAAAAGCAATATTTCAATGTGCAAATATACTTTAATATGCAAAATAAATAATTGCCGTGAAATTTAAAAACAAATCATTTAGTGTAACAACACTGCGTTGCTGGAATTTCATATCATTTCTTTTAAAACACATATTTTGATATTATAAGAGATGTGAATGAAAAGGTATCGGTAAGTAAATGTTACATATTATTTTATGTTGTAAATAACGTTTACACTGTAAAAATAAATAGAAGAAAAAAACAAATTCAAATAAGAAAATCTCTGTATTTTTTAATTAATAGAAGCGTCACTGAAAATTTGATATCATTATTTTTAAGACACGTATTTCTAATTCTTATAGCCATAAAGTGCAGTGCCCGTTAAGGGTTTTTTGTATTGATTTGGTATACATAAATATTGATATACATAAAATATAAAAATTAAAGCAATTTTAATGTAAGAGGAAAACAAAATACATAAAAATAGAAAGAAAGGTATAGAATAAAAATAAACATAAATTTTTTCATTAAGTAATATGTTTGCTTAATTATATAAAGACACTTTTTCAAAGTATATATATATATATATATATTCATTAATTTATGTGGTTCATTAAATCATTGGGGACATATTAACAGAAAAACTCATATTGTTTGAGTTTTATTTATTTTACTTTCTATTTTGTAGGACATTATTGTAAAATTTTAAAAGTTATTTTACAAATTTGTTCTATTCTGTGTTTTAAATAAACCATACAACCTACCTAGATAATAGATAAATTATCTAGGAAGAAGTAAATTCTAAGATAATTGATATTTATTTCGTATATATATATATATATATATATATATATATATATATATATATATATATATATATAATCTATCGTGCCTTCCTTTAACTAATATTTTACAATCACTAAATTAAAGCAAATGATGAAGCTTATATGCACACACACACGCACAAACACACACTTATAAAAACATTCTTTCAGAATACATTTTATCAGAGGAATGTTATTTCTAAACAATGCATTCATTTTATCTTTCATTCCTACAAGCAATTATTCATTCACATTGAGAAATTAGATTGAAGTTATGTTTCATTACTTACATAAATTAATGTGTCCGAAAATTGAATGAATTTGGTATTTCTAACCACGCAAATATTCCCACGCAGTTTTATGCCAATATCGTAAAGTTAAACGAAATTTAAATGCGTAAAGCTGAGATCATTCAAAATATTGGAATAAGAGAAATGTAGTTATTCATTCTAAATTAATAAGTATTTTCCCTGCAATTCCTTTCAACGTGTAATAAGCGATGCTTCGAATAATTGAAATATCTTTGAAATTTCGATTTTTGTTTATTTCCTTCATACCATCGCAGTGTTTTCAAATAAAATTTGCAGGTAGTTTCTAACAAGCATTAAAAAAATAATAATAATTAATTAAAATAATGTTAAAAAAATCTGCCCTGTGGGTAGAAATTAGTTCATCTTCGTATTCTAAAAAAAAGAACATACTGTGTAGGATTTTACATACATCTATAATTTTAATTGATGTACACTGTATTAATCTCATTTTTTTAATAACAAATATTATTAAAATCTCTTATCATTTTGTTTTACTTCTTTTAATGAACAATTGAAATTAAATTTATTTTATGGACGCTGCTTTTTTGAATTTTTCGATAATTATTTTAGTTTTTCATATTTGGGTTATATTTTATTTTAAAAATGTTAATACTTGCATAAATGCAGTTAAACATCATTTAGTAAAAATTGACAAATTTCATACGATATTTTTCTTTTACTTTTTTTCATATTCTAATTACAGTACGTTGTTTCTAATGCAGCATACAATTTTTTTCCTAAAACTTGCACTGCGTTAAGCAACGCTTTTAAATCTGTATGATATAACAAAAAAGAAAAAAAAAAACATTCGAAATATTTTTCTGTTTTCAAAAAGAAATCTTCATATCTCTATGAATATATGTGGTATTTTCAAACAAATTAATAAAGATATTTTAATAATCATACACGACAGGTATAACGAGTGTTGAGAGTTGTATTTACAGAGTGATCCAAAACGTTATATATATATATATATATATATATTTATTTATTTATTTATTTATTTATTTTTTACTGAGCTAATTTTCTAGTTTGTGGGGATCAAGCTTTGTTCCTATTTAACGCGTAAATTTATAAGTTAAAAAATATTTAAATTATTACTTTGAAACGATGCGTCCGACTTGGATAACAAAACTCTGTTACTCCTTGCTGTAAAAATCACCAGACCTCAAATCGAAACATCGGATCAACGGTCGGATCGGAGCAACATCGGATGTTAGGAGTAAAATCGAGTAGAAATAAAGAATTAGACAAGCATATGAATGTTTAGTGTTCAGTCTTAACTTTAATAAATTTAAACATACACGTGCATCATTAAAATATTTGTTTTTTTTAAGACCTATGTTTAATGCTGATGTCTCGCGGATTGAAAGACTTCTACCCTGATAAAAATACTACATTAATCACACCCTTATCGATAGTGTTTATTGTGAAATAACATATAGTATGCAAAATAGAATAAAACGAGACCAATTAAGAAAAAAAGGTCAAAAGAAACTGTTACAAGGTATCAAGAAATTCACGTTGGATGTTCGCAAAGTAAGAGTTGCGAAGTAACCGATTTGGCTTAGTAGTCTTGACTCTGTTCATTAAATTACTCTACGAATGTCAGCAGTTACGTATTTAAAAGGAAAATATCGAAATCTGCGAGATTAAATAAGTAACTGTGCTCTGCAAAAAAAAAAAAAAAAAATTGAGATATGACACCATTTTTGAAGGTTCCTATGTAAAATGACCTCCGGAATCCGAATATGACCACCATTTTGGCTACCCCCCTCCCCCCCCTCATTTTTATCAATTTTTTGGTAATTTTATACCCATCAATTTGATTTAGAGAGGAACGATGATTATTTTAACCGTTAAATGTGTTCTGTCCTGAGGAGCTACAGAGGTAGAAAGTTCTAAAACAGGAACATTTGTAATAAGGAGGAAATTGGAATTTGTGCCCAGAACACAAAAGAAAATCAATAAAAAACAATCAGTTTCTGTTTCTCTTTTTTCGCAATATTTTTTTTATTTTTTACATATTCCAGCCTCCAGTTTACGATTTTCCAAAACACCCCAAATAATAAAAAATATGCAGTGATTTTTTCTTTTTTCATTTTCAAAATATTGGTGAGTGGAGTAAAATCTCAAAGACCTCGCAAGAAAGATTGACTGATTCGCTGTACTACGTTTGCTTTGAATAACTCTCACGTTAAATGTTTTGGCCAGTAAAACATGAAAAGTAAAACATCCTGCTTTGACACGTGTTAAAACCCATACAGCACAGAATGTTTCAGTTATGTTACAGAAAGCTTACAATCTTTCAAAAACGTAACACGTTTTAGTATGCTCTCTGATACCTTTCTGAACAATTCGCCCTTTTTGATTTTCTATCTGTTAAGGGATTGTAACGTTTCTGTTACGAGTCTGATTTTTTGTTACGATCGCGGAAATTTCTACGTTTTTGAAACTAATCGGAAAGCAATCTGAACGTGTTTAGACGTTTCGGAAATGTTTATAATGTTTCAATGTTATAAGATTGTTACGTTTCTGGAACATTTTTTGCTGTTAGGAAGTCATTACTCTTATCATTGCAGTCGTCAGTCGTTTTCTACCTTTAGTATGCGTTTTGAGATAAAAGGATGAACTTTATGGTGTTCTCGGTGGTGGTGATCTTGTGTGATGATCTTTAACACGCGCCAAAGGATGATATTTTACTGTTCATGTTTTACTGCCCAAAAGATTTAACGTGGGAGTTACTGAAAGCAAACGTCGTACACTCAATGAGTGAAACTTTCTTGCGAGGGCTTTGAGACTTTAACTCCATTCACGAACATTTTGAAAAAAAAAATCACTAAATAATTTTTATTATTTGGGGTGTTTTGGTAAGAAAATGGAAAACTGGAAGATGGAATATGCAAAAAATAAGAGAAATATTACGGGAAAAAAAGAGAAAAAGAAAAAAGAAACAGAAACTGATTGTTTTTATTGATTTTCTTTTGTTTCCTGGGTACGAATTTCCTCAAATTTCCTCCTTACTACAAATGTTTTTTTAGAAATTTCTACCTCTGTTGTTCCTCAGGTCAGAAGACATTTAACGGTTAAAATAATCATCATTCCTCTCCAAATAAAACTGATGGGTATAAAATTACCAAACAATGATAAAAATGTGGGAGGGGGTGTATCTAGAAAACGGTGGGTGATTGAGCAAAATGGTGGTCATATTCGGATTCAGGAGGTCATTTTATATAAGAATATGATGAAATGGTATTAGAGTCATGCAGAGCAATGTAATTAGTTTTGAATGAGCCTTTTTTAAACAAGGTTGCTCATAAATGCAAATTACTTAGCCTGCAAATAAAAGGGATATTAAAATCGTAGTCAGGGTTCCACTCAGTTTTTTCTGTTCTGATATAATTCTAATTCGGTTGTTACAGTTCCACGAGCAGTCTATCACAGAGGCTTAAATTTTAAGGGTTGTAGTTCGTGATAGTTCGTGATATTTCTTGGAGTTAATGTGCTTGAAGTAATTTATTGTGGATCATAGTCAAGTTTTACGACATCTATGTCACTTTGTAGAAGGAGTAATATTGATTCAATAACTGTTTTATAAGTAAGTGAAAATGCCGGTACTGACTTTTTATTATGGTGTTAGAGAATGGAATTATTTATTTTTTATATTCAAATGGAGGTTTAGATATTTTACGTAAATTATAATTGTATGAAAAGCAATCTCATTTATCCCCTCAATTAAGAGTTCTGTTCTTTATTTATTGATCGCACAGCCGGTACAGAGAGCTATTAGGAATTTTCATAAGACTTATCCTTACAATATACAACTAATTATTGAAAATTATTACTCTCAGCATAGATCCAACTGTAATACTCGATTTTGATTTTAATGCAGCTATCTAAAGTATTATAAAATAGAGGATGTAAATAAAGTTGTTTAAGATACAAATTCTAAAATTTAATAATTATTTTTTAAATGATAGATTAAAAAGAGGCTTTTTTATTTATTTACTCATTTTCTAGTAAAACAGGTTACCTATTTTTATTTATTTATTTTTTTAATTACATATTCGTTATATTAAGTCAAACAAAGGTACATTTTTAACTTTTGTATTACAAATTTTGTTCTTATTTTATTTTATTTTATTTATTTATTTATTTATTTATTTATTATTATTTTTTTTCTGTAAAAATTTCATACAGATTGTTTCATAATAAATATCAAAAGAATAAGTTGTAATTCGATCCTAGTTTAGAATTTAAAACTGTTTTATTTAAAAATTTATGTTCTAATGCATCTAAAATAGAATAGGTGAATGTCTTTATACTTTCTCATGTTTTACGCAATTCTTTAGAAACTGCTGCACAGTATTTTTTATTTATTTTTAATTTGGCTCCCAAATTTACAGACAGTGTGACGTGAGAAAATGTCACTCTCATATTTTTCCGAGTGGCATCTGGCTTTTAGATATGATCTTCCATAAAATATAAGAGGTATATCACATATTTTAATGATTCCGAAATATATTATCAATATTATCTGCTCTTCATTTAAATATTCCGTTATACATTCAACGGAACATTCATATCCGTAAAATTTCATTAATTTTTGGCCATACAGTTTATACGGCATTTAAAATGTACATTTTATTCTAAATAAAAGTTAATATAGTGTTCTAAATGCATAAATTGTTCATTTAAGTTAATTGCTTTTAATGAAAATTGCATCTAGAATCTAGGTATCCTATCTAGGTATACCTATATACACCACTTTCATTATAATGAAGATGTAAATCTTTTGTATTTAAAATACACTTTAATGTATATCACTCGATCTTAAAATTTCGATAATTTCAAAGCAGATTCTAATTTTAAGTTCAAATATTCCCTTTTAAAAAGGTCGTTTTCCACAGAACTTTCCTCGGCAAACAATATACAATAGATACTTTAAAGAATTTTCCCATCCACATTAGCTGCTTCCCATAAATTGTATAATATCATTTTTTCTTTAATATCTTATTTGAAAGGATAATATAATATATATTTTTTTTCTTTTGGAGTTGTTCCGCTCGAAAAAAACTTTTCCTGACATTTGACTTTTAACTTTCTCTTGGACTAAAATTTGAGAGATTTTACATACCAAAAGGAAAAAAAAAAGAATCATAGTTTTATTGAATAGTCTATAACTATTTTTTATGAGTAGTTCAATAATGATACAAATTTATTCCTGGGAAAAAGCCATTTTATTTTTTATTTTGGAAATGACAAATAAGCCTACTGCCATAAAATGTTGGATTTGAATTAGGATATCATAAAGATTAATTATGTTAAATAATGTAAATGATGCATTTATAAAAACACAATTAGATTTTTTTTTTTTTACAAAAATAATTTTTATGCATATTTAATATATATGTATTAGTGATAATGTAAGTATATGATTAAGTTGTAAAATGAGCATATAATGTAAGAATGTGATGAGTGTGTAATGTGAGAATATAAAATATATAAATGCGTAGTGTAATGCATATAGAAAATTGTATAATGAGAAGGTAAGTTATTTAGATTTTAAACTCCCATTAATATATATTACTCTATCTTAGAATTTCGACAATTTCAAAGAAGATTCTAATTTTAAGTTCAAATATTTCCTTTTAGAATTCCGTTTTCCACAGAATATTCCTCGGCTAACAATATACAACAAATGATTTTAAGAACTTTTCCATCCAGAGCAGCTGCCTCCCATAAATCGTATAATTTCATTTTTGCTTTAAAATGATATTTGAAAGGTTGATATGATATAAATATTTTTCTTTTGAAGGTGTTTCTCACGAAAGAAACTTTTCCTGACTTTTGACTTTCAACTTTCACTTGGACTATGATTTGAGAGATTTACATACAAAAATAAAATTAAATAAATAAATATTAAAATAATAATAATTATAAATAAATAAATAAATAAAATAACCATAATTTTATTTAATAGTCCATATCTCGCATGAAAAGTTCCATAACGATAAAATTGATTTCTGGGAGAAAGCCATTTCCTTTTTTATTTAGGAAATAACAAAGAAGTCTACTACAATAGCATGTTTGTTATGAATTGATGTACCAGAAAGAATATTTAGTTTAAATAACGTAAATAATGCATTTATAAAAACACAATGAGATTTTTTCCGCAGAAATAATTTTTATGCATATTTTAAAAATATATATTTTCCATAAAATGATATATATAAATATTTAACTTATTTTTTTTACTTATTTCAAATATTCATATGGATTTACGCAATTTAAAAAAGTGTATGATCCTTATTATCTGTATTGGCTAAAATATTTTATTGTTTTTTGAATAACTTGGATTATTACGCATTACTTTAAATGAATATATTTAAGGTACTTTCAAGTATGAATCAGTAAAATTGCTATTGAAACGAAACCGAGCTTAAATTAAGATCATGGTTGAAAACATTGGGTACCGTACAAATTTGCTGCAACAACTGCCATGGGGGTGAAATATTCCTTCTACTAGTTTTAGTTATTTCTATAAAAGCCAACAAAACACACATCGTTGTGTGAAGGGATGGTGCAGTGCTAGCGTGCTTGACATAGGATACGACGGTCCTCGGATCGAGTCCCGCAAGGGCGTTTTGTAATATTCTCAATTTTTTTTTCTATACGCTTTTAATTAAATATAATTATTAATTTAAGAGAAAATATTTGTTAGAATAAGATTTTTTTTTTTTAAGTATTTCAATTAATAAAATATTGAGAATGAATTTAAGAAATAAATTTTTTTATTTATAAAAAAAAAAAAACATGTTTAAATCTACGAATATAGTTTCTAATTATTAACAATTATGATTAAAAGTAGAAAAATCAATCGTATTTTTCACTGTTAGAACAATAAATATAAAAAGATTGATCACAATTATTTCAATTACAGTTTTGTTCACCGACAACTATTGCTCATCACGAACATTTTGTCTAATATTTGGCTTTTTGTCGAGATTACACTGTAAAAAATTTTGGTTCAACGTTGAACCAAAATATGGTTCAATGCTGGGTGCATCCATATAATGGTAAAACCTGTCTCCATAACATGGTACTTGCTTTCAGCCATACTTTGGAACTACGTTGAACCATGTTTTGGGAAAAGGTTGAACCATATTTTCAGAAAAGCAAGAACCATGTTTTGAGAAAATGTTGAACCATATTTTCAGAAAAAGAAGAACCAAGTTTTGGGAAAAAGTGTAACCATAATTTGGAACTACGTTGAATCATGTTTAGGGAAAATGTAAAACCATAATTTGGAATTATGTTGAGCCATGTTTTGGGAAAAGGTAAAACTATAGCTTGAAATTACATTGAACCATGTTTTGAAAAAAGGTGTAGCCACAGTTTAGAACTATTTTGAACCTCTATTTGGAATTAGGATGAACCCTACAGTGCATAGCCAAATTATTATACCAAAGCAAAAAACAGATAAATGTATGGAATGTATTAGAATGATCAATTAACTACGATGAGTACAGAAACGAAACTTTGGTTATGTAATATGTATGTATCAGTTCATATTTTCAGTGAGTGTTCAGACAGAAATGCATAAAAGTAGCCGATAAAAATTAGACAGTAACAAAATGTTTTGAAAACCCTATTATTAAATGAAAGAAACGATTTGAAACTTGTTGATCTTGCTTATTATGCACCAGTTTTTGCCTCAATTTTCGTAGAACTGGCACAAATATTTAGAAAGATTTTTTTTTAACAAAAACAAAATTCAGTCTTTATTTCCCTGTTTCCAAGTTTAAAATGAAAGTTCTTTTTTTTTTTTTTTTTTTTTCCAAAAATTTACCAATTTGCGAAACATTTCTTATTATGCAAGGAAATTTTTAAAGTCAAGGAAATGCAGGCGGATAAAAAAAAAAAATCACAGATTGAGAAACGTTGATTAAAAAAAAATATATCAATTTCAACATGGAAAAATGAAAAGGAAGAAAAAAAAAAAAAAAAAAAAAAAAGAAAGAAAGAAAAAAGAACATTTATATCTTTTTAAATATGTGCTATTCTATGAAAATTGAGGTAAAAATTGGCACATAATAAGCAAGACTAACTGTAGAAGTTCCAAATCATTTCATTGATTTAATGACATAGCGTATTCAAAATATTTTATTTTTCTTTATCGGTTCCCTATATACATTTTTGTTCGAAATTTCACAGAAAAATATGAACTGATTATTACATAGCCGAATTTCGGTATCTGTGCTCATCATAGTTAGTTGATCATTCTAATAAATATATAATGTATTTCTATCTGTGTTTTTGCTTTGGTCTAATAATTTGGCCAGGAACTGTATGATTCATCCGAATTCCAAATAGTGGTTAAACATATACTCAAAACATAAATCCAACTAGTAGTAAAAATATATATGTTACCGTTAAAGCTCGAAATCCGTTAATGTGCAAATTACCTAGCTAATCTGCAGATTAACTAAAATGACCCGTTAAAGTGTGGAATCAAGAGTTTTCCGCATTTTAACTAGGTAATCTGCAGATTAGCGGCTTCTGTGTCGTTAAAGTTCAAATGTTTGTTTCGAGCCTTACTTTTTTTACATTCACTATGACGTCAAACAGTCATGTGATACAGATATGCGAATGACCTTCAAACACAAACCAAAACTTTCATCCTTTCCGCTATGATAATTGGTAAACGCAAAACTTGAGCATCGAAGACACGAAGACATGGTTATTATAGGTTTCTTATCATGACCAACACAAAACTTAAAGTAACAAGTAAGTTATAATTGTTTTAATTTTGATTTTATTTCTTCTCTTTTTTAATTCTGTCAATATAAGTTTGATAAGGGTCTGCACTGCATTTTATTTTATTATTGAAATCTAATCTTAATCTAAACGCTCTATTTCCTGAAACTTCATTTTGAATTATGAATATTAAAATTTACAACACAGTAATTGTTTCCTCCCGAAATAAAACTATTAAAACACAACTTTTTAAAACTAATTTATTTAAAAATTGATTTAAATTACTATTACTTACTGAAAAAAAAGTTTTAAATTTTAACTCTAAAAAGTATGGCATTCAATATTATGGCTTTCTTTAATAAATACTTAATATGAAATTGTTATGCAGTTTTTAGCATTTCATTACATTTTGTTGTTGTTTCTTTCAATTTCAAGTTTCCTTTATATATTTTATATATCACGATTACATTTTTATTTTTATTTTGTTCGCTTTTTCAGATAATTTCGTTGTAGTTTATCACATAAAATGTGTTAATACAGTTTTTTTTTTTTTTTTTTTTTTTTTTTTTTTTTGGTAAAATGAATATATTTGCTAAGATTGTACTTGTTACTAAACTTATACTTGGTACTGCAAAATATAGTTTAATAAAGCTTTGGAAAACAGTCATTTTAATTTTCCTGCGGTCTAAAAATTATTAAAGCAGTTTTAATTATTGGAAGTACTTCTTAAATAATGCTTCTGAATTGTCTAATTTAATATTTCTTTATCGAATTAAAAATTGGTGCATAACTTTAAAAAAAAAAAATAGTAATAGCTATGCAAGTTGTTAATAAAACTTTTTTGTTGTTAATAAAACTTTTTTTTTTAATTTAAATGGTTAAATATTTTTATTTATTATTGTATTACAATTCTAATTTTCATTTATAAAATAGAATTTATTGAAAGCTATTAAAGTTATTATATTTCATATAAAAATGCATAACATCTTCAAACTTATATTGACAGAATAAAAAAGATGAAATAAGTAAAAAAATTAAAACAAATATAACTTTAAAAGACATAAAAATTAAAACACATACAGATTAAAATAAGTAAAGAAAGAAAGAAAAGGAAATAAAACTATTTTTTTCCCCCGAATGAAAAAAACCTATATACAACACAGCGTGCTGTAAAATTACAACACCAGAGATCTCATTTTTACTTTAACGAGTGCCTAGTAGGTAATGTGCAGATTATCTAGGTAATTTGCAGATTACCTAGGTAATTTGAGAAATGAAACAATTTTCCTCACTTTAACGGATCGCCCTAGTTAATGTGCAGATTATCTAGCTAATCTACAGATTAACTGATTTCTGCACTTTAGCGGTAACATATATATACAAAACATTGTTCAATTACTAACTGGTTTTTGACAACCAAATCAGGTTTTTGCCTTAAATTTAGACAAAATTATTTTTTTCTTTTTTTAAATAAAATAAACAATCACCCACTTATTTTATTCACAGTAGAGTCAATTTCTTTTTTTTTTCTTTATATTCGGCCATTTTATGCCCCCAATTCATTATATTATACGTTTTTTGTGAATTCCATGGCTTTTCTTTTTTACTTCACCTTTTATGCAAATTATAATGTCCTAAGACAAGTATTGCACTAGAATAAATTTTGCATATATTAATATCTTGGGAGTACAAAAGCTATGTAAGCTCACATTTGTGCAATTAGTCTTAAGTCACTAAAATTAACAGGAAGCGTAATAAGAATCACATGTGTGTATTACGTTGCTATTTATATAGCATAAAATTGAAATAATGTCAAAAAATTGATTAAACTGCTCTGAAAGAGCAATGGTGATACAATTTAGAAGCTTTACCCTACGGTGGTGGCAATATATGACTTTAATCTATTTCTTTCCAAGTCCATATTCTTTTAATTTATTCCCTCGCTATTTCTGTTTCTGAAACCAAACTTTAACCACAAGTATATTTCAGTTATAATAATTAAATAGGAAAATTTCCACAGTTAAAAATGTTGACAACAAAACAAGATTAATGCATAATTTAAGTGGCATAAAATTAGTTTTAAAAACCAGAATAGAACAAATCTTAATTTAAATTTGTGATTAGCAGCAACTCTGTTAAGCTAAACTGTTTTGTGATAAATATAATTGCAGTCAAACCTCATTAATACATCACTTTTGGGACTTCTGAAAAACTGTGTTAAGCGGTTTGACTTGTTATGCGGAGTTAAAAGAATTTTGGGACTAAGAAAAAGGGGTGTCTTATGTGCAGAGTGATGTATTAACGAGGTTTGACTGTGCAACTATAAATAGAGTTAACTCTTACAAATTAGCATGTATTAAAATTTAAACTAGATTCCACCGTGTTAATTTAAATAGAACCATAATTATTTTTTTAAAGATCAATAACCAAATAAAAGTTCAATATCATAAACAGGGATCTTTTTGATATTCCCTGACTTTTGAAGGTCATATTGGTGCTGAAATTTTTATTAAATATGGGTGTATATCGACCGATAGGTGGCACTGCTATAAATGTCTATAATTTTCCACATTGCTGTATCTCAACACCTATTACTTAAAATTACACTAAACAGTAGGTATATTTAAAACATTTGTTGTGAGAAGCTATGTTAATTAAATTTTTTGTGCATCTAATTAATAGGTGGTACGTGGTACTGTACTGTTATTTAAACTGATATAGGAAAAAAATTTGTAATGGATGCAGCGTACTAGAATGATAAATTTTACATGAAATTTCATAAGTCTTAAATAAAGAGAACATATTTTAAGGATTAAAATAATTTTAAGCACTGCTTAAAAAATAAAATAAATAAATAAATAAAATAAAATAAAATAAAATAAAATATTGCACATTCCCCTTTTACAATTCAGAACACATATATTTACAATATTTTCAGGATTATTGTATAAATGCATATTAATCTAAATTGCCTAAATTGTTTTAACAGACATTGTACATTGACTAATCTGTTTATCCAAAAATTTTGCTTCATCTCTTAAATGTGCTTGATTATCATTATTATTATTTCCAATAAAATTGTTAATGCAGTTACTGATAGAAAATTTAATCAATGTAAACAGAAATTAAAATTTGCAATTAAAAGAAAATCAAATGGCTATAATTTTAACAACAACAATAAATAAAATATAAACTAAAATTGGGAGTGTTAGGTTGCTTGCTCTCTTCACAAAATTTAAATTCATAAACAAGCATTTCAAAAACATTTTGTTTAAGTAAATGATTAATTCAAATTTTTCGATGCCTAAAACCTGTTATCAATATTGTATGAAATTACCGCATATGCACACACTTAGTTCAATAAAACATTGGTAGCTTAATATTATATATTTTTATATTAAACAGGAAATCGGTTGACTGCTAATGCTAAAGTTTAAAGCTTTACTCGGTACCTTTTTTTTTTTTTTTTTTTTTTTTTTTTTTTAACAAAATCAGTAGAAATTTACAAGAGTATTTATTAATTTAAAAAAGTGTACCAAAATTTTAAACCTAGATCAACACCTAAAAATTAAAGACTCAAATACAAAATTAAAGAAGAAAATAATAATAATAATAATAATAAAACACTCACTTCATTACTGAGGCTTCCTTAAGTAAATATTCAACTTGGAAATACTAGCAGGTACAAAACCCAAAGCCAAAGAATATTAAAACTTTGAGCTTTTAAGGCGCAGTACCTGCTTGCAAGTGGTAAGTAAATATTATTTACCTTTCAGGACTACAATGAAACTAAAAGTAGTTTCAGGCTGTGTTTAATCCATTATGATTTCACAAAAAAATGACACATCACTTTTAACAGGATAGAGGATAACGACAACGGTTAACGACAACTGACAACTTCATTCAATTTCAAATTGGTGCGCGCCGTGACGCTTTTGAGGTTTGCCACAATATACTTGGCGATTTCGCAGATGGAGCGGGGAAAAACGTACCAATTTCCAGCAAAGCTATAAGCACTCTTTCGTTAGTTACGGTTTCCGTAGCCTTCCCTTCTTATCTATTAGAAATTCTTTGCCTGAAATATCTTTCTGAAACTTTCACAAAAGCCGACCGTCCGTAAGCACCAACAAGAACAAGTCGTCTCGTGATAAGTCACGTGAGCAGCGGAGCAGGCTTCTGAGCGAGCATGCGCAAAGCGGTGTTCTGGAATAAAGGTATTCCCATGGGTTGGTTCAACTTTGAACCATGTAGAAAGTTGAACCATGATCACATTTTTCGAGAAAGCAAGTGTTCCATTGTTTGGAATTTTCTCTTAGCTAGACCCATTCGCTGGTTCAACGTTGAACGGAAATTTTTAAGAGTGTACTTGATTTATAAAATTAATATTTACCCAGATTTTGAATTTTTTTAGATGTAAATTAATTATAAATTAGTAAAATCATTTTGAGAAAATTTGTCATTGTCTTCAATATTATTGTCAGTTCGTCCGACACCACGGAATTTGACAGTTGTTTAATAAAATATTTGAAACAAAAGTTAAATGCGACGTCGAATAGTTAAGCAACAGCTGTTCATCATTCAGGATTTTTCATGCAAAAAATTGCCTGAATAAATAATACAATAGAGCAGACGATTAACTCTTGCTATTAATGTCGTCGTTAAAAAATAGTCATTAATAATTTATATAAAAAAATCATTAATAAAATTTTATCTGAATGTAATCATTAACAATATCTTACCTAAATATAATATAAAAGTATTTCCGTTAAATTATTAATTTCTTTAAATTTAATAAATAAATAAATAAATTGGTTAAAGAAAAATATATTAAATTATCCTCGCTGAAAAAAAAAAAAAAAAAAAAAAAACTTGTTTTAATATAATTAATATTTTTTAAAATAAATATTTCATTCAAAATAAATATTTCATTTGAAATAAAAAAATAAAATACAAAACACCCTCATGGGGACTCGATCCCACGACCTCTTAATTGGTTTATCAGTTTTGCACCTGAGAAGTGGGTCTGTAAAAAAAAAACGCATTAAAAGTTACGTAATTTAAGTTTTACCCACAAAATTTTCATCTGGAAAAAGAATTATCCACATGTGGGAAATCCTTTAAAACGCTTATCATTTCTGATATTTATCAGAATGAAAATGAAAGCTATACAAATAAATGCTTATTATTGTTGTATATTTTGTTTTATATTTTATATTTCCGTTTGATATAAGTAATGGCGTTACCCGACCGCAGCAATAATACGGTATCACACACACACATACGGTGAAACAATTTTTTTTAAGTGAAGATAGTACTTAATAATATAGAAATTTTCATTATGTTCCTGTAAAAATCTACAAGTGATAGACTCACAAAAATCTATAAATGGACCCATATAAACCATAATGATAAAGATTTATTTATTTATTTATTTATTTATTTTATTTATTTATTTATTTTTAGGGTTACCCTTTAAAAAAAACTGTAAACGCTAGATTCAACAAAAAATATATATTTCGTGCGAAGGTGACTCATAACATGTGTATAAATATTTCGCTCAGTTGAGTATGGCATTTAGAAGCAATCGCAATTTAAAAAAAGTGGCCCATAGACCATAATGGTAAAGAACTTTCCTTTGCATCACTGTAAGAAGAATATAAGTGCTAGATTCACCAAAATCATCAGGTTTCGTGCTATGGTGACCTATAACGTACGTATGAATTTTGAGCTCATTTGAACAAAGCTTTGGATATTATAGTATTCACTCACATACATACACACATTCATACATCATCATAAAAACAGAAAATATGAATTTAGGGGACCACAAAACATGTAAAAACACTAAGCTCGGATTTTCAAACTCGGATTTTTGACATGAATTTTCCTGACTGTAGTGATCGGAAAATAAATAAATCTATATTAATAAAATCAGACTTTTGTCTGTAAATTTGTCGGAATCGAAAAATTTTGCGATATCTTCACGTTTCACACCCCATGGAAGCCGAAAATGACTTCAGAAAATTTTGCTTGTGTGTGTGTGTGTCATCGTGCCGTCGCTTTTTTTGTCCGGGCATCACTCGAGAAAGGCTGGATGGAATTCAACGGCGCTTGGTAGAAACTGAGGTCTTCACCCAACTTAAAATTATATCTATCAACTTTTCAGAAATTCCACCCCGTTCCCCCCTGGGAAGTAAAAGACTAAAACACGTTTGTCCGGGCATCACTCGAGAACGGCTGGACGGAATTCAACGGCGCTTGGCAGAAACTTAGGTCTTCACCCAACCTGAAATTATATCTATAGAAATTTTCAAAATTATGATTAGTGATTAAATTGTGGGTAAAAAACGCCTGCGCATGCGCATAAATATTTTTTCGCTAAAACGCTTTGAATGGAAAAATAAAATATAAAAATAATTTTTTAAGTTAAAGACTTTTTTATTCGCGTGATTCGCACTACAAATTATGAAAAGATTGAAATGAAGTGTTGCCATCTATGTTTCGTACTTTAGTTAATTTAAAAAAAATCTAATTGTCGTATCGAAAAACTGTTTACACCCCAGGATTCAGAAAAATTAACCCCTTTCATTTGGTACTGAATTTGTAACGATAGGTCTAATATTTCTAATTTATTTTTCCCCTTTTCCGTTTTTCCGTTGCCATGTAAATTCCATACTTTAGTTATTTTTTAAAAATCTAATTGTCGCATCGAAAATCTGTTTGCACCCCTGGATTCAGAAAAATCGGCCCTTTCATTTGGTATCAAATTTATAAATATAGGTCTGATATTTCTAATTTATTTTACCCTTTTTCCGTTTTCAACCCAGATTGGATGTGGAACAGCTTTAATATTGGATCCCTTTGGCAAAATTTGAAATTCGGCACCGAAGTAGCTCGGACGTTTCTCGCCAAGATCTTTAATTGCACAATTGAGATAGCCAATTCAGTTCATCGCAAAAATGGCTTAAAATATTTAAAGTCACCAAAGGGTTGCGATACTTAAGCTGTGCTTTTTGTATTTATTTATTTATAATACTGTCTATTAAAGACTTCTGTGGTCACGAAATTTGGTGTGTAAATTGTTTGTATGCATCCGGCACTTATTGTAACTGCATTTCACGAAATTCGAATCCCCACCCCCTTCTCGGAGTCGGAGGGCAATAAACATGCGTAAAAACATGATTTTTTGTTTGAATTCGCTTTGAATTATCTTAGAATGGCGAATTTTGGTGTGTGGATATTGATACAGTGTACGCATTATGAACATTAGTGGGATTTTGCAAAACTTCGAACTCACCCGCTGAGGGTGGGGAAGTAAGAAGTGGGTAAGTTGTGCCGAAGACAGTGGGGAACCATATTCCTCACATTGGGAGCGAGAAAACCTCTACCAATCACTGCGAGAACTTAGGTTATTAATAAAGATATGGCATTTTCACAACTCATTTAAGTTTAATGTCCAGCGAAGCGGGCAAAGCCTGCTAGTAAATAAATAAATAACAAAACAATTTGTGAACACTTTTTTTTTCTTTTCTTTCTTTTTCTTTTAATATAACAATAGAAAAAATTTGTTTCTTTCAACAAAGCAAATTATATCAAGACATCGAATGTATGTTTTTTTTTTAAATTATTGTAGATGTTAGAATAATTATATATGTAATTCATAAAATTAATACATTATTTTATTATTTATCTAATTTGCATCGATTTAAGCATTTCTTTTGCATATACTTTCATTTGTAAATGTTTTCAATTTAAAGAAATTTCCCGTGTTAAATATTTTCTCTTTACCTCCTAGATTATTATAATACCACAGTTTACAGTTAATGTAGCGTGTTTTAACGTGATAACAAAATATAAGTGCTAGATTCATTAAAATCATTAGGGTTCCTTCTAAAGTGACCTATAACATACATATAAATTTTCAGTTCATTCAAACAAAGAGTTTAGACGATATCGTATTCACATCATATCGTAGACACATATAAGCGAGACGTATTACCAGCCCGCCCGATTCCCGTTCTTCGATGTCTTTTTCTAGTAATTTTTGTCCTCTTATTACTTCCGGTGTGAGCCTTTTTTTTTTTTTTTTTTTAATTAGCAAACTTGACATTGTGAGTTTTTTTGCTTTTCTTCCCATGCTGTTTCTATGGTTTTTTTTTTCTTTTTCCCCCGCTTTTTCTACATTCTAAAGTGGCGGTGGCGGTGGCATATAAGCGAGACGTATTAATCCTGGAGGACAGGACCCATGACCATAAAAACATATATTTTATTTCAAATACAAAATGGACTCTTCCCAGTTTCGTCCGCTCAGTCATGTGATATAGGAATACGAATAATCGAATTCTGAGAATCGAATTCAATTAAATATTGTTCTTAAGGACAAAAATGTTAATATTTAATATAAAATAAAATAAAAGTAATATTGTGCATTGTAAACAGTAGAATAGTTGTATTTGTAAATTTATATATTTTTTAAAAACACTTTATGTGTTTATTTAATTTCAACTGTAAGAATCGATTTTTGTATTTTCTAGTGTAACTGTTGCATTAACTGATGTAGCAATAAATAATAGCTTGTTCTTGTGGAATGTTCATGGATTATAATTTGAAATTTTTAAATGATTTCATTGATTTTAATTGCATAAAGGTGTTACGACAAGTTAATTAACTAAGTTACTGGTCTAAATGGATTGACGCCGTACGAGGTTGCACTGTCAGTGATTTAAGTACCAAAAATCAGAGTATTTAACATGTTCTTCATGAACATCAATAACAAATATAAAGTAAATGATGATTGTAAATGTATACATCAAACAAAAGATTATGAATAATGATATAAAATGGATTAAAAATGTTCACGTATAAAAAAAATAACACATTAAATACGATTGTTAAAAAATAAGAATAGAAATCGTTATAGATAAACAAGACTTCGTCTGCTATTTGTTTTTCCTCTATCATGTGACCTCTGGCGTCAGGTGGGAAGAGCCTATTAATAAAGTGCTCTAAATACATTAATCACACAGGTCGATGATGAAATTTTAGTCTTCAAAGTGATATGTTTTCCTGATGTATTTTTAGACGTTGATAAAAATAAATAAATAAATAAATAAAATAAAATCTATTAAAAAAATTCCATGACGCTCAATTTTAACAAAAAAAATGGAACTGGTGTGCCTAAATCTCAACTTTTGCAACTTTCATCTAAGTTATTCCCCGGAAAATCTGGGTGACGTGTGTGGAAAAGAAGGAAAGTTATTTCATCAAGAAATCAAAGAAGTGTAGAGAAGGTATTAGGGACGATGGGGTGTTATATCTTGTTAGCAGATTGCTGCTGGATGCTGCATAAATAATGCAAACACACACACACAATGATTTCAAGCCGTGAACAAGGTAAAATACTGGATGTAAAAGCTCCGATGAAAAAAAATTCAAGGATAATGTGTAAATAATAGCTGATTTAAATGTATTTTATACAGAAATTGGTTCGAATTTGTTATAGCCACTAGGGTATTTCTTCTGACCTTCATCTTCATTTTGTGATAATTCCTTACGTTATAGGAAAAAAGACAATCATGTTTGATTTCAGCGCATCATATCGCATTAGAAACACACAACACAAAACAACAACAAGAACAACAACAAAATAAATAAATAAATAAAATAAAAGTACGATTTCGCAGGTTTGTGTTATTTATTTAAATTAATAAAATTGCATCTAAATTTAGTTATTACACACACACACACACACACACACATATATATATATATATATATATATATATAAGATAAAATTTAAATATAGGATGGACTGAAACTTGAATTATTAAATATACATAGAACTAGAACAGAGTTTTTATAAACCAATGCGCAAATGCAGCGAAAGGAAATATAGAACTATAATAAATAATTTTCCATTTGGCTTTGATTATTTTGCTTATATATATATATATATATATATATATATATATATATATATATATATATATATGCATTTAGCTTTAAAATATAATGAGAATGTATGTCTTTTGGATTTAAAATTCCCCTTAATATACGTTACTCGATCTCACGATTTCGAAAATTTCAAAGCAGATTCTAATTTTAAGTTCAAACATTTCCTTTTAGGAATGTCGTTTTCTACAGAGTTTTTCTCATCTAAAAATATACAACTAAACTTTAAAGACTTTTTCCATCCAGAACAGCTGCTTCCCATAAATCGTATAATTTCATTTTTCTTTAATATAATATATGAAGGGATAATGTGATGTAAGTATATTTCTTTTGAAGTTGTTTCACATGTAAGAAAGTTTTTCTGACTTTTGACTTTTGACTTTCACTTGACTTCAGCATTTTAGCATAAAAGAAGAAATATCTTAGTTTTACTTAATAGTTCATAAATCGTATTTTGTGAGTTAGTTTACTCACGATGCAAATTCATTTCTGTGAAATAGCCGCTTTATTATTTTCTCTTACTCATATATGGTACAGAAAGTATTGTTTTGAGGTCAAATTTTCGAAAGTGAATTTTTGTTATATTTACACTTTTTGAGGTACCTTGAATCCAAAAAAAAATGTCTGTAGCAGTTAGACCGCGCGTGCGTGCCTGCCTGTTATCAGTACATCTCAAGAACAAAAGTAGCAGAAAGTTCAAACTTGGTATTCTAAACGTGTATAATATAGGGATGCTACACTAAACTTTTCGTTTAAATAAAGTGAAACGGTTCGCGTACAGGGACACCCAAGACATTTCAAATACATTACATCTACAGAGAAATTGAAGATAAGTAGGGTTAAACATCTATAGACTGCACTAAACTAAATGAAACGAATATATATTTTTTATATGAGTAAAAACATGTTTTATGTAGACTATGGTATGGGAATGATTCATTTTCTGTTTACAAAGCTTCACAAGAGAAGTAGATTAAATTGCGACTATGCTTGAAAATTGATTAAGGTGTATTGCAGGTTGTGCTGTGTGTTATTAATATATGATTACATTTTCACCTTGTGGTGTATACATAACATTCAGAAGGTATACTGGTTTGCCAATATTTAAGCCACCCCATTATTTTTATTGTTAGTGGAAATACTTGACTATAATATTTTGGTTAAGTTCTGATTTCGGCGTGCCAATTCCAGCCATAGTCAAAATCCCTCTTTGTAAAGGATTAAAGTGTTGAAAAATTCCCATTTGCGCGACCAGAAATTGCAGGAACGGACGTGCACGTGCTTTCATCCTTTTTTACGTGATAATTTCAGAACGTAACCTCTGTTCCACGGCAATCCCTACAACGTACGTAAAAACAAAAAGAAAAAAGTCACTGGTCACCCCTACCTCGCTGTTCATAAATCTGAGAACGACCGTAACTCGGCTCCGCGGCAACCACTACCACATAGGTAAAAACCAAAAAAACATTACTGGACACCCCTACTTCGCTGTCCATGAATCTGAAAACACACGTAACACGGTTCCGCGGCAATCACTACCACGCCTGTTAATACAAAAAAAAAAAAAAAATCACTGGACACCCATACTTCCCTGTGCATGAATCTGAATATGTACGTAACTCGGTTCTGCGGCAATTACTACTACGTACATAAAAAAAAAACATCACTGGACACCCTTAACACGCTGTGCATGAAACTGAAAACGCTGGTAATTTTGTTTTCGGAGCAATCACTATCACGCACGTATATACACTTCGCGCACATAAAAATAAAAAATAAAAATAAAAGTCACTGAACACCTCTACCTCGCTGTGTATGAATCTGAGAACGCATGTAACTCGTGGTATTCTTGTATTTTTACTTTATTCGCGCGTATGGGAAGAAAAATCGCGCAAATGGGAAATTTTCAAATTACTTAAAACTAGTACATTTATCGCCAGAATTCACATTGGCTACATTTCCGGTCAATATATTTTAGGGAGTGGACCAAGTATGAAATAATTCTTTTAAGACAAATTCCTTCAACACTTTAATCTCTTGCAAAGAAGGATTTTGACTATTGCCGGAATCGGCAAGCCGCGCCACCAGTATTTTACCATGTCCTTGAAATCTGTTCAAAAATTGATATTAATTCCTGATAGCCATATGGTAAACAATGCATTTTTTAAGCTAAATATTCATCACTGGGTTTTTTGTATATTTACACGTTTTGAGTTTTCCTGAATACTAAAGCAAAGTTTTAACGTTTGTTCTTCGCGTGTGGATCTTAGACTAAATTAAAAACAAATAATTTCAGGCGATCCAAATGTTTTATTTTGAAGTTAATACTTTTTCACTGCAAAAGATTGATCATTATTGCTAAAATTGAAGGAATATTGCATGAGAAAGTTGTCTGAATAATCTTAAATAAACTTTTGAATTTAATAATAAATTTGAATTCTATATAAATGTAGGTACAATAATGAAACGGGGTGTTGAGGGGGCAGTAGCCCCCTAACATGGAAGTATTTGTCAAATAAAGCTGTTTTAACACAAATTTACATAATTGTACTCGGTATCTCACACTTTATCCTCCATCTGCATTTATAGTATTAAATTTTAAGAAAGTCGTGTGAGTGACAGAGATTATTTTTGTTTTGACAATAACATGTGTGTTACGAATTAGGATATCAGAAGAATTATTCACTTTAAATATTGTAAATAATATGTTCATGAAAACACAATAAAACGATTTCACAAAGATATTTTATATACACATTTAAACAAAAGTGTTTTATAAAATTATATTACTTTTTTACTTATTTGTTTTAAGTTCAATTATTCATACGAATTAGAAAATTTATGAAATGTGGGATCTTGATTATCTATATTAAGTAACCCCTTTAACCGTTGCAAACGTCTTTTTCCGTCACTTAATAGTTGAAAAAGGAGGCTAATGTGGCAAATTTTCGAAAAATATGATATTTTTTCCTAGGTCATACGATTACTGAATATCTATAGATTTCAAAAACTAACAACGTTTATTCCTACTTCACTTTGTATTGATTTTATGAGTTTTTAAACAGATACGCTAAAAAACTCGACACGGTTAAAGTGTTTTAAAATAATTTTGTTGCTTCCTGAGCAATTTGTATTGTTAGACGTTACTTTAAACGAATATTTACGATATTTAATACACAGTGTTACACAGTGTTAGTATGAATCAAATGTACATTTTATTCTTAAAAATATTTTTAAAATAAGAAATGAAATATTTCATTTTTTAAAGATACATCAAAGCATTTTTTTTTAAATTTAAATTATTCTATTTGTAACCTATAGATTAAAAAAAAAAAAAAAAAAAAAAAAAAAAAAGACCAGAATAACATATATATATAAATTCACTTCAACTGGTTTTTACTGACTTCGCCTGAGAACCGTATATATAATGAGACTGGGTGATTTTCCTGTAATTTACTCGTTTTCAAAATTCTTTACATTTTGTCCGTGCAAATTTTTCATTACGTGTAACTTTTCATTATCCTGTCTTCAAAATGGTGGAAGGTAGAGCGCCCAAATTTTATAATGAGCACTGACACAACGCATAAATGTCTTTGTGATTTATTGCTGAAAATCGAAAAAATAAATTGTACTCAGGTAACGAAAATAATTGAAAAAATCGACAGTCGATACCTCTAAAAGTATACACACATGGGAAATACATTAAATCGCTTCTCACTCTTAGTATTTATTAGCATAAAAATAAAATCTATATATGCTTATTCTCACTCTTCATTTCTTACATTCTGCGTTTGATATAAATGATTGTGGTACCTTACTATAGCACGCACATATTTATACAGGATGATTCTAAAGTAATAGGACTTGGATGGGAAGTAGAAAACACCACAAGGATTAAGAAATGTATAGGAACGCCTGATCGTAAACATTAATTTAACCCTTTAAGAACTGGAATTTTTCCGAGAATTTGGGCGTGGGTATTTTTTTTTTAATAAAGTTTTTACATTCTAATGTTTACATAAATAAACATTAGTTATAATTCTTAATAAGTTATAATTTACCAGTGCATTTATCTGCACTGATTGCTTCAATACAATCGTTGTGCAAGATTTAATAAATAATGGAGCATATAATATTTTAAAATTTTTGCAGTAGGCGGAGTTATCCAGATTTTATTATTAAATAATAATAAATAGCATCCGGTTTTTAAAGGTTTAAAAATTACGCTTGTGGTCTTGGTTTCGTATACATTTCTCAATCCTTGTGATGTTCTCGATCTCTTAGTTTGTCCAAGTTTGTCCCATTACCTCAAAACAAACTTGTATAAATGTATATAAGGCGTGACGATATTAACAATTGTTACAACTGTAAGGGGAGATAGAACTTGCCAAAACAAATAACTTTCATAATGCCCAGTTCATTTTCAAATTCATTCTTTACTTAATTGTAATACTAAAAAGCTGCCCAAATCAAGATATTTTGTTTCTTCCGTCAGTAATTTTTTTTGTTTTATAAATTTACTTTCATATAATAATATAAACATTATTATATTTTTAATTATATAAATTTTTTTATATTCACATAATAATTCACATGATAAATATATTTAAATTTTTATACCGTTAATTATTTTCAAACTCTTAATGATGAAATTACTTACAAATTATGTAAATATTATTATTATTATTATGCATATGTTTATGCTTTTGTGAGAGAAATGCTATAATTTTTAAATCCCTTCTATTTTATTATAATTTACAATAATTTGCATTCTTTTTTTTTTTTCTTTCTGCTTGTATGTCTAGAATTTTCAGGAAACATAAGATTTTTATTTCTGTACATCTACTTGATTTATATTGAGATTTTTTTTTTTTTTTTTTTTTTTTTTGTGTGTGTGTATTTAACATTCTTTTAATTTTTATTATTATATTAAAGTTATTATTATTATTTAAAAGTTTTTCTTCTTACTATTATTATTATGATGGATATGTAAAATTCCGACATCTGTTTTCTTTTTTTATTCTTTTTATCAGACTAGCTTAAACTTTTATTTCTCAGTTATGGGAAACGTTAAAATTACCTTTAATTTAACAGTTCTGTTTTACACGCACAAACGTAACATATATGTAGCAGATATATAGCATATACATCATATATATATAATATGTGTGTATGTGTTTGTAATATTAATAAAAGTATACATTAAAATTAAAAAACAAAAAGGTAAATACCGTGATTATGAGTTTATTACTACTTTTATAACATTTTTAAGTAAACAAAATTAGTCAACACGTAAAGGATGACTAAACTATACTAATTTTGTATACGATTATATTATAAATTCATATATATATATATATGTGTGTGTGTGTGTGTGTGTGTGTGTGTGTGTGCGTGTGTGTGTGTGTGCGTGTGTGTATAATATCTATATTAGAATGTTCCCGCCAATTCGGCAATTAATAACATACCCAGAGAGCTAATATTTTTCCCCCAAAGTGTTTAAGGTTAAAAAGAAAAAAAAAATTAGAAGGTATGTTTATCGGGTTACAAAAAAGAAAAAAAAAAACCCTCTCATTTAAGGCACAGCATAATGTATATGGGGGAGTTTCAATTCATAGTTTCTCCTTTTTATTTTTTTATTTTTTTTTTTCTTGTGTGTGTGTGTTTTCTTAATTTTTATTTTATTTTTAGCTTTCTTATAAATGTTTATTAAAAATCTGTTTTCAAAACTTATTTAGAAATATTCTTTACGGTTTACGTAAGATATATATAAACTTGATCTTGAAATATCTTGAACTATATAATGAAATAAAGCAGAATACTTGATTGACTTTTATTAGCTGCCAAATAACATTTTAATGTAGTTGTCTTATTTCCCAGAACGTAGAAAAAGAATAAAAGAATGTTTCCTTTTTAAGCAATTATTAGAAATGTGTCAAAAATTTCTTTATCTTCCTTTGTTTCTCATTTATTTTGGGAACAGTTGAACCATCACAAAAATTGGAAGGAATATTTCAAAAGAAAAGATTTATAGTCTGGATATTAATTACGAAATAAAAGATGTGACATGCATAAAATATTATTTTTATCTGTATTTTTGGAGACAACAAAGGAATTGCAAAAGAAATATAATTTGAATATGCCAGTAAATTATTTAATTTATTTTTTGTTTTTAAATTTTAAGACACTATGAAAATAATAATAATAATAATAATAATATTTCACGAAAAAAAAAAAAAAGAGGTTTTCCATTCAGTCTCTTATAATTTATTGTTAGGATATTATAAAACTATATACCTTCCTGATTCGATGTACATGCCTCATGAATTTTGAGGTTCTTTAATCTGTGCTCACTGTATACTTAAATAGATTAATATGTGCATGTATATAAATATAAATATTTTAATAAAAAAAAAATCCTTCTGTAAAATCCTTTTAAAAGTACCTTCCTATTTATTTATATCGTCAAATAATTAAAATTAACGTATTATTATAAACGTATAATTAACGCATTATTATTATTTCACACGTTATTCCCTTAATTGTTTTCATGTTAAATAATAGATATTTATTGATTTCTTTAAGGTATAATTATAAATGATAATTTTCTTTAGAATCTAAATTTTAAAGTACAAATTAAAAAGCATTATTAAATAGAAGTAAAGTTAACTTAATAATTAATTGCTGTATTATATACGAGGTGTGGCTATTAAATAACGAGACTATTGCTGCTACAGATGAACTACATATGCGCCAAATCCGAACGACCGACAGCTGTGCAGCGTAAAGCCTACTCTTTCGATTGCAGCGCCTCCCGTGTTTGTAAAGAAATCAGTCTGGCCGTAACCTTCATTTGTGTAAGAGGTGTTTGTTTCGTTTTGCCGAAAAAACGTGATAAGTGTAAAAGTAGAGCAACGAATTGTCGTGAAATTTCACGTGAAACTTGGTAAAACCGCTAGTGAAACTTATCTTTCATTAAAACAAGTTTATAGCGATGAATGTTTAAAACGTGCGCGAGTTTATGAGTGGTTCAAGCGTTTCCAAGATGGCTGAGAAGACTTTGGAGATGATGACCGAAATTCAAAGCGATGATGATCCTTTTTCTCGACATTCATGGTACTGTGTACCTTCACTAGGTTCCTGAATGTCAAACTATTAATCAACATTACTATCTTGAGGTGCTTGTTCAACTCCGTGAAGGGGTAAGGAAAAAACGGCCCGAATTGTAGAAGAAAAAGTCATGCGTTCTCCATCAAGACAACGCGCCGGCTCACACGTCCTTGTCTGTCAAGGCGTTTCTAGCCAAATACAACATCCCAGTTTTAGACCATCCGCCTTATTCGCCTGACCTGGCCCCCTCTGACTTTTATCCGTTCCCCAAAGTTAAATCTGCATTAAAAGGAACACGACTTGAGTCAGTTAAAGCTGTGAAAGAAAAAGCGGCACGCCTCATGCAGAAGCTTACAGGACAAGACTTCTAGCACTGTTTCGAACAATGGAAAATTCGCATGGAGCGTTGTAGGGATAGAGGAGGGGTGTATATTGAAGGTGATAATAACTAAATATGTATAAATTTAAAATAAAATGTTTTACAGCAATAGTCTCGTTATTTAATAGCCACACCTCGTATATATATATATATATATATATATATATATATATATATACAAAGCAATTAAATTGCATCATAGCAGGGATATTTTTGAATGTATTGTTTATATATATATATAAATAAATATATATATATATATATATATATATATATACAAAGCAATTAAATATCATCATAGCAGGGATATTTTTGAATGTATTGTTTAATTGAATATATTTTCTATTGTATGTATACGCATCATGTAGTATGTATATTGATTAGAAAATGAGTTTTTATTTTCACAAAAAAAAAAAAAAAAAAAAAAAAAATGTACAAAGCTTATTTTTAATGAAAGGGTTAATACAGTAATAAATTAAAGGGTTAGTACATCAATATAATACTTAAGTATGCAATCTAATGTAATCTATTTAAATCTACACATCAGAATTAGCATTAAATAAAATTGCGTTATTGTAAAACTTTAAATAGATAGTAAATGTAATATTAATTACATATTTAATTTAAAATTTAATTTCTATTATCAAATACAGTAATTTGTTGATTTCATTAAGATACGTTTATGAACTGCAGTTTAATTGAAAAATACAACTGTCAGTACAGATTAAAACATTATATTAAAAAAACTAAAATTAACTGAATAATTTCTTTTGAAAATTGTCTTATGAGAGATACTTTACCAAAAAGAAAAAAAAAAAAAAAGAAAGAAAGAAAAAAGAAAAAGAAAAGAGAGAGAGAGGGAGAGAGAGAGAAATTATAGCGTAGCATGAATGTCTTTTGAACGTCATTTTCTAATTACACATTTTCCTGCCTACAAAAAGTAAAAAAGTTTCTCTTTACAAAGTCATTTTCCAGGTAATAATTTTCCTTAATTGACCTCCAAAGAGAGTTTATGGTTTCCAATTATGTTTCAGTTCTCGTATGTTTCAGCTAGCTTTTTTGATAGATGATCCTTTCGGGAAAATATTCGAAAAATTTAACGGGATTTTTATTGGTGATCTTTCTTTTCCTTGTTCTTTTCCGCTTTCTTTCTTTCTTTCTTTCTTTCTTTTTCTTTCTTTTTTTTCTTTTTTTTTTTTTTTAATAATTAAATTCGTAAGATAAAGGAATCTGACAAAGTTAATAAAAAAGAATTTAGTTTGTGAAACTGAAAAAGATCTAGGTTAGGGTATTATAGTACCCAAAAAGTACAAATTGCTTTTTATCTTCTTTTTATGTTAATTTATATAAAGTTATACATTTTTTATACTTTGCTTATTACTTCCTTATGCAAAAAGTAGAAGGATGTACTGTAATCCAATTTGCGAAATGGATTTTGTATATCAAATAGCTCCAAA
This sequence comes from Salticus scenicus, assembly GCA_963930645.1. Classification (NCBI taxonomy): domain Eukaryota; kingdom Metazoa; phylum Arthropoda; class Arachnida; order Araneae; family Salticidae; genus Salticus; species Salticus scenicus. The sequence goes on from OZ005654.1 coordinate 302,424,327, forward strand.
TCAAACGATCATGGAAATGTTGCAAATTTATATCTGTGACTGTCATGAGGTCTAGTTCCACACCTGCAAGTCTGGTTTTAATACAAGCTCCCGTTTTGGAGATATATGTTACTTTACACAATTTGTTGAAACGTCTGTATGCATGTATGTGTGTGTGTATCTCGCATAACTCAAAGATGAGTGGACATAGAACGTTGTAAATTGGTATCTAGATTTTTTATAACATCTAGTTGTGCTCTTCCCTTTTTGGTCTTCCTATGATTTTTCGACTTGGATATATTTACGAAAATTAAATTCCTAAAGACTAAAAATGCAAAGCTTTTGGCTATTATATATGTTCTGTCATCATAGAGGTTTTAAAAGAAGCCCGTTGAAAGTTGCCTAGAGACTGCACTTTATTTAATGAATATTCAGCCGATAGATAAAGCCCGTAATTATGATGTCATGAAAGATGTAACATTTTTGCGTGCAGAAAGTAATTCTTAAAGACATAATCACTTTCGAGTCGATGCGTGAATTCAACTTAATGAATATTTAGCAACTAGATAGAGACTGTGACGATACTGTTATGAAATTTGTCGACATTTCTGCTTGTAGATAGAAATTCTTGAAGACATAAACAGGTTGTAGTCGATGAATGCCCTTTCGTTAATGTATATTCAGGAAAAAGATAAATAAAACTACTGTTTGTGCCACAAAAATCTACAATCAATGCATATTCTCGAAGCATTAGAATGGAACAGTCATTCTTACTGCAGAAATAAAAGAAACATTGTCAAATACTCTACAGAGCAAAAATTTCGCTAATTCAGAAACAATCGGAAATTTCCAAGTCTAATAGGAATTTGAATTCATGGAGAGTATTATAAGTGTTTTACCGAAGTTCTGCGCTATGAACCAATGAACCATTAAATAAAATTCCAGAACTCGATTCCTATTAAGATTAAAGTTTCCAAAATTTGGAAATACTTATATAACACTTTTCGCCTTATTTGAATACCTAATTTGACAGCTAAGTTAACGCCGACCTTCGTGGAAATGAAAAAACTACCATCTTTTTCTACTTTTACTGTAATACCCTATAAAAGTAGCATGGAAAGATATAGGCAAGCTCTAGTCTGCAGTCATCAATAATCACTTTTATTTTTTATAGTGTTATTAGTAATTTATAAAGTTTCGAAGAATTTAGTTTTGTGCTACAAACCGATCAACTTTCCCTCCAAATTCAAGAACTCTGTTATTACTGAAGTTAAATGTTGCAAACTTTGACAAACGAAAAATGAAAAATTTCGCCGAATATGGTCGCTAAGTTGTCCAATTCGATGCTAAATCGTTAAAATCGATGCTAAGTTCAGAATTTGCATTGGCTATAAACTTGGCGACTTATAGACGAGAATATCGAGTAAATTTGGCAGCTGCAGGATAGACAGAAGTAGTAAACTTTTTTTAAATTTTAGCGCAGTTAATTGTCTTGACAAAATGTATCGCTTCTTGTTACTAATATTCGAAAAAAAAAAAAAAAGAAAGAAAAAGAGGTCATTTATAATCAAATTATTTACATGGAATTATAAGCTGTGCTTTTGCCAAAGAGAAATCCTGTAATAAGCCGTGAAGCACTAATCTTGGAAATCTACTCTGCTTCTTCTTGGCGGTATATATAGTTCTATTATCGTAACTTGGATGGAGTAGTAGTTAATTTATTTATTTATTTATTTATTTATTTATTTAAGGGTGGGAGGCAGTTTTTAGGAAACTTCATGGACTACAACTTGCATGTTCATTTACGGATTAGTTACCTCACACAAAAAATGTCAATGTTTCATAACAATATGTATAATCCAGTGAGGATATAGAGAAGTCATGTGGTGCCCACATCATATTTTTATAATATAACTATTATTGACATTAGAATTTAGTTTATAAACCTTTTATAATGTTGGACATAATATAATATTATGACACTGGACCTTCACCCACCTATCCATCGATATTTCCTATTTTTAAATTTGCTATATTCGCCAAATAAAGTAGTGGCCAAATGTCGGGATTAATAACAATAATGAAGAAAAAAATCTAGAGTGACTCCACTCGACTTTCCGAACATTGAGTAATAAATGGTTTTATAAATAGAGTAAAGTAAGTGGAGTTGTTAAATAAACAAAAGAGAAAGTTATAATATGGTGTTTTAGTATTTTTCTTAATATAGTACACGATGTTTAATTGAACGCTATTTTACAGAACACGTATACCATAATGATAAGGAATATTTCGTTGTGTCCCTGTAAAAACCTAAAAATGCTATATTCACCAAAATGCCTATAGTTAGTGCAACAATGTTTTATAATATTTATATAAATTTTCAGCTCCATCGGATAAGGCATTTAGACACTATCGCACTTTAAAGTTTGAACGCATATGCCACAATTATAAAGAAATTAGCATTTTGTCCCTGTAAAAAGAACCATAAGTGCTAGATTCTCTAAAAATCATGTGAGGGTGATGTATAACATGTACATAAATTTTCAGTTAATTTGAATATGGAGTTTAGTCGCTGTCGCACTTTAAATAATTAATGATGAAGAATTTTTAATTGTGTACCCGTAAAACTCTTTAAGTGCTAGAGTCACTAAAATCCATACAGTTTGTGTGATGGTGACCTATAACACATATATAAATTTTCCATTCAAACGGGTAAAGCATTTAGATGCTATCACACTTTAAATAATTTCACCCCCATAGGACATAATGATACGGAATTATTTGTTGTGTCCCTGTAAAAAAACTAGAAATGCTAGATTCACCAAAACCTATACATATCGTGAATCAGTTATCTATAATATGTGTATATTTTTTTTTCTTCAATTGAATAAGGCGTTTAGATGCTATCGCGCTTTTTAAAATTTGGTCCCTTAGGCCATAATGATAAAGAATTTTTCTTTGTGTCCCTGTAAAAAAAAACTATAAATCCTAGATTCACCAAACTTTTATGCAGTTCCTGCAACTATTACTTATAACGTGTGTATAAATTGTTTGTTCAGTTTAATAAGGCTATTAGACGCTATCGCACTTTTTAAAATTTGGTCCCTTAGGCAATAATGATAAAGAATTTTTCTTTGTGTTCCTGTAAAAAAAAAAAAAAAAAAAAAACTATAAGTGCTAAATTCACCAAAATCTATACAATTCGTGCATATGTGACCTATAATATGTGTATATATATATATATATACATATTTTTCATTTTTGTTTGCTAAATTGAATGAGGCGTTTAGATGCTATCGCAATTTTAAGCTTTCGGTCCCATAGTTCATAATGACAAAAAAATTTTCTTTGTGTCTCTGTAAAAAAAAAGCATAAGTGCTAGATTCACCAAAATTTATACAGTTCGTGCAACTGTGACCTATAAAATGCGTACATATATATATATATATATATATATATATATATATTGCTCAGTTGAATAAGTCGTTCAGACGCTATCGCACTTTTAAAAAATCGTCCCCATAGGCCATAATGATAAAAAAATTTTCTTTGTGTCCCTGTAATAAAAGTATAAGTGCTAGATTCACCAAAAGTTCTAAGATTCTAAGATTCTAAGACGGAAAGAAGCCGCTCACCACTATGCAGTGGTTTTGAGCGTTTTTAACCTTTAGAGAGGGGTTCCAAAGCCACTGTGGAGATTCAGAAGAGCCCGTCTCCAAAGGTTAAGCCTCCCCCGTTGTTTATTGCATAGCAAATAACAAAAAAAAAAAAAAAAAAAAAAAAAAAATTACAAAGGTCGCCAGAGCAGAGCTCTCCCGCGACAAAAGGCGACAAAGTTGCATGAAAGTGAAGAGGACCGGTGCCAAGTGGAAGCCTAATTACAAAGTTCATTCAGGTAATGTACAAATTTCACAGTCTTTATACAATGTTCTCGCAGTCTTTATATCAAGCCCAAACACCCTAAGAACAATGTTGGTTAGCAACATCATGCGCAGGATGATTGCTTTCCGAGAGCACTTCAGTGGAATTCTGTAGCATCAGACATGACCAGTATTCGCCATGTAGGAGAGGAGGAAAAATTAAGGAAAGATAGAGAAGGAATTTAGTTTGTTGAATTTGATAAATCTTGAAGGAAGGCATAGATGCGCTTTAATTTGAACCTTAGGGGCTTTCTAGTTATTATATTGTTCAGCCAGGTTGCTGGTCTAGGATAAGGGTTCCTTAAATGGTAAGGTATTGTAAGTTGACAGTGAAAGTAGTAATGTTGTGCAGTCCCCTCCTCACCGCATGAACATAAGGGTGATCGTCGGCAATGGAATCTGTGGAGGTATTTGGGGAAGGGGCCATGACCTGACAGAAAGGCAGAGATTTCCGGAGAGAGGTCCCAAATATTGAGTGAGACATTTGGTATTAGCTCGTGAGTGTATCTCCCTTTTGGAGACACACTCCAGAGACTCTGCCAGTCATTAATTAGTTTTTGATTTAGGTGATATTTTATGAAGGAAGGGGGAGCTGGGAGTGAATAGGCTATGTCACTAGATTTTGTTGCTGATTTTGCAAGAGAGTCCGCTAGTTCATTTCCGACGACCCCCTTATGGGCAGAAACGTGTGCCAGGGAGATTTTAGTTTTTAATTTTGAGAGCTTTATTTTAATTTCAATTACTTGTGGGTGTCTGCTCTTGTGGCGAGCTATGGCCTGCAGGCTCGAGAGGCTGTCACTGAAGATTGAGATTTGATTGTAGTCTGGAGAGTTATTTTCTGACCACTCAACTGCCTTCAGGATGGCAAAGAGCTCAGCCTGAAAGACCGAATTGTGGTCTGTGAGCCTGCCTGCCCACTGATGGAGAACTTTGTTATTGTTTAAAACGCAGAGTGCAGCTCCCACTCCATGATCGGTTTTGGAGCCATCAGTGTAGATCGCCAGTTGAGCAGACGGGGAGAAGCTGTTTTTTGCACAATTTATGAAAAGGGAAGCAGCATCCTGTGCTGGGTGTATTTGCCAGCTGTTAGAAAGCTGTTGGACATGAATATTAGGGAGGAGAGTACCTGTGAGAATGGAATTATTTAATTGCAGGACGTTAGTTTTGTAAAAGTTGTATTTTAATTGGAGGTGAGCATGTGGAATACCAGTGATGACTGTGAGGGCATCAGTAGAGATTGTTTTGTAACCTCTAGAGATTTGGACCAAAAACATTCTCTGTATTGAGTTAAGTTTATTCGACGCTGCTTTGGTGAGGTTGCCCCCCCAAATGCCAGCGCCGTAGGTTAGGATCTTTTCTATTACTATTTTATACCAGGTTTTTAGGAAGAAGGTGGATATACCCCACCTCTTCCCTGCCATTTTTGCTGAATTGTGGAAGATTTTAGAAGTTTTTATTTTTAGGTCTTGTATGTGTGCCAGCCAGTTTAGGTTTCTATCTATTGTGATTCCCAATATTTTTAGTTGTGGAACATGACGGACACTGACGCCATCGATCCTCATCACTGGGTTCCGTTTAAGGAGTCTTGGAAAGGAGAAGGTTAATGCTTGCGTTTTCGAGGGTGAGAGTGTTAGATCTGATTCTATTAATAGGGAGCTGAAGAGGGAGAGGGCAGCCTGGGCCTGTTCCTCCAGAACTTTTCTCGTTAAACCCGAGAGAATCACAGAGAAGTCATCAGCATATGCGAGGGTTTTAAAACCCTCTGAGTTAATTTTTAGAAGAATTTTGTTGGCCACCAAGTTCCAGAGGATCGGGCCTAGGCACGATCCCTGGGGGCAGCCCTTAGATTGTGGAAAAACACTGTAGTTAGGGCCCCAGTTAATCAAGATTTTCCTGTTGGAGAGGTAAGAGCTGATGACTCCCGCAAGATTTCTCGGGCAGTTAAGTGTTTGTAGAGTGTGTAGGATGTGTGGCCATTCGATGTTGTCGAAAGCCCCTTTAATGTCAAGTGAAATAAGAGTGGTGTACTTTCCAGACTGAAAGTTAAGAGCGCAGGAGTTTAAAATTTGCTGCAAAGCGAGTTCACATGATCTGCCCTCTCTGAACCCGAATTGGTTGGGGTGTAGAAGATTATTGGATTCCAGGTAGAAATTTAGTCTATTGACAATGAGCTTTTCTAGTAATTTGCCTATTGTTGGGAGCAGGCAGATCGGTCGATAAGAGGAGGGTTCAGAGGGAAGCTTCCCTTGCTTCAGAAAGTACACCACTTCACCCCTTCTGAGAATTTCTGGAAAATATTGTAGTTCGAGGCATAAGTTTGTCCATGTGTGAAAAATATATGTGAGTGTATTGAAGGAGTGTCTAAGGATTCTGAAGTCTATGCTGTCAGGTCCAGGGGCCTTATTTACGTTAAAGCTATAGAGAGCAGCCCGGATTTCTGCCTCCGTGAAGGCTTCGTCCATGGGACCTGAAAAAATTGGAATATGGGGGCTGGTGAATTTACTCGGAGGGAAGAGAACTGAGGTGATATATTCTAGGTTGTTGTGTTTAGAGGAAAGAGCTGGAGGACGTTCAAGTTTGAGTTCTGTTGGTGTGAAAAATTTATTACTATAGAATTTCTATGCAGTGCCATGGATGTTTGTTTGTGTTGTGCAAAAATGTTTCCATGCGTTATGTTTTGCAATGTTTATTTGTTTTTTGAATGTTGCCGAGAGTTGGCGGATTTTAAGTTTGTGTTGCATTAGATCTGAGGGGTTGATATATTTTTGTTGTCTCCGGAGTGCTGTCAGGCGGTTACGCATGGATCTGAGTTGAGGGGACCAGAAATTGTAGGTGAATTTCCGTCCCGATTGTTTGATCCTGAAGGCTGAAGAGGCAGCAGCGTGTATTGTGGAGATAATAGAAGAGGTTGCATTTTCTAAGTCTTGGGTGTTCCTTACTGTACTAATGGTGCCAGTTAGTTTATCGGTGGATAGTTTAAGTATTTTATTAAATTTTGAGAAGTTGCCACGTTTTGTAGCAAACCTTCAAAGAGTTGATTTAGTTGGTGAGGATTTTAGGGTATATGTTATGTATTTATGATCTGAGCAGTTGGCTATATCCAGGACCGACCAGTCGCTCATTTTGGCGTATGTTTTCGGGTTTACTAGTGTGAAATCAGGCCAGCCTTTGGCATCGCATTTTTGGAAGGTCGGTTGTGAATTTTCAATGTTAGCTAGACAGAGGTTATTTATTGTGATGTATTCTATGAGGCTGCTTCCTCTTGCATCCTCACGGGGAGAACACCACAGAGGTGAATTTGCATTGAGGTCGCAGCCACATAGAAAGAGTGTTTTGTGATTGATTAAGTGCTGCCACTCCTGCATGCAGTCCTCGAAATCTGCAGACGGGGCTGCGTATGCGCTGCCAAGGTACAATTCACCTTCATTGGTGGTCATAGTTATAAAAACACAATGCTCCCCAGTAAATAGGTGAGTGTAGGTGAGGTCTTGTGCTGCGATGACAATGTGTGCTGAGTGTTTGACGGACTCAAACCTGGACCAGGAGGAGGGAAAACCATACAGATCACCCTCTTTAGTGCAGTAGGCATCTTGCAGCAGCCCGACATCAATAGAGTTCTTCTCCATGAATTCTCGTGCTGCCGAGTTTGCCGCCTTACAGTCATTGAGGTTGATCTGCAGGATTTTCAGGTTATTGAACGAGGTGAGAGGAATTGAGGGTGCTGCTGCTGGGGGAGGAGAGGAGGAAACTGATGATGAGGACATTGGGAATAGGACAGAAGTTAGAGTTTAGAAAGGTTGAAGGAGCTTACCTACTGGCTGAGACTGGTTGATGTCTGGGTGGAGAGTTGACCGCCTGGGAATTGTTGGTGAGGCTGTGGTCTTGGCAGTTGTGATGGAGCTGGTGGTGGAGGGTATTTGTCTTCTAGTCTGGTTCTTAGTTCTTAGTAGATTCCTCTTACTTGGCCTCGTTCTCGTTGGGCGTAGTGTGATGAGGTTGGAGGGTGGTAATAGGCCTCGTCACATTCCATTTGGTAGTCGTAATCGAACTGTGCTGGTCCTGAGTAGTACATCTGAGGGGGGCCGTACAGATAAGGGTTGTACGACCAGTCAGGTGGGTTACTCATGTGGTTTCTTTGTTGTCTTGGGCGTGATTGTGATCTGGTGTATGATGGTGGCCTTTGGTTGTTTCGTGATGATTCGTTGTGCCTATGTTGTTGTCTTGATGTGCTCTGGTTACGTTGGTGGAATTTCTCAGGAGTAGGTTGGTGACTTGTTTGGTCTGGAGGGTTTGGTCTTCTGGATGAGGGACTGCGGGAGGAGGAACGGTTGTCCTGCCTGCCTCTAGATCTTCCTGTGCGTCTGGTGTTATTGCTCTGGTGTGTGTTGTTGGTCTTGTGTTGCTGTGTTTGGGTGTTGGCTTGTTGGGCTGTTTGTGTCGTGTCTTTGTTGGTGGGATATTTCTTGTTTAGATATTCTCTTTTGCGAGAGTAACTTTCCTTCAGTATTGGGCAGGTCAAGGAGTAAGCTGGGTGGTTAGAGGGAAAGGAAATTAGCCCCTGTGTGCGTCTGACGCTATTTTGTCGTTGGCAATTGATACAGCTGGGCCTTAGGCTGCAGTTTTCATTTTTATGCCCGCCAGAGCAGTGCGAGCAGAAGATGTTGCTTGTGCAGGTGTGGATGGTGTGGTCTAGAGCTTGGCAGTTCGAGCATCTGCTTATTTCTGTATAGGGCCTAACATAGCATTTGAAGAGACCCAGCTGCACCGCTTCTATCGCCAGGAAGGCCTCCGCGTAAGGAGTCGGCATATGTAGAATCCAATTGTTGGCTTGTGGTAGTCTTGACTTTTGTTTCCTCAGGATCTGTATTATTTGGTCTTTGTTAGCATTTGTTCTTGTGATTTCATTGAGTCTGTGTTGTATTGTGTCCGCGTCCATTTCATCTGGAACTCCCATGAGCAGGATCCTCATTGGTGGGCAGGGCCTTTGTTTGAAATTGAGAGTATTTTCTTTGGAGCTCTTGCATTAGGATTTTTGCGTCGGCTTCAGTTTTGCAGTGGATATCTACAGATGTACGGAGGATCTTAGTGAAATCTATTTTTGCTTGTGTAGATACGTGATGCGTTCTGAGGGCGTCCATAATATGCCTACCGCTGTCTCTTTGTGTTTTTGGTGTGACATGAATGTTTTTTCTTGTTTGTTGGGTGGCTATTGAGGCTTGTGCAAATATGTTTTCTGGTCGGCGTTGATGACTGGTTGTACTGTGTGCTGTGTTCGGTGGACTTGCTGTTATCTGTGAAAATGTTGGTGCGTCTTTGGATGTACTTGATGTGGATGGTGGGCAATCTTGGTGGCTGTTCTCTTGCTGGACTGTTTCGTTTTGGGACTCAGGAGAGTGGGGCTTGAGGTTATCCTTGATGAAAGCTTCCTGCCTTCCCAGTGTTGTATTCATGTCTGTTTGGATATCTTTGAGTTCTTGTAGTCTTGTTTTAAGTAGGGCGAACTCTGTTTGGAGATCGATCTTCAGGTTGACAGAAGGGGAGCATTGTTGGTGGTTGCTTGTTTCATGTGGTTTTGGTGAGGACTGTTCTGATAGTCTTGGTGGGAGAGGTGGTGGTACTAATGCTGGTAATGGAGAGGCTTTCGTCGATGGCATTGTTTTTCCAGGTGTCGTTTGTTGTGAGGTGGGTGTAGGAAGGTCCTGTGTGGCTTGGCTTTCTGCCTTGGCCTTTGCTGTCGCTGACCTATTCAGGAGCTTTATCCTTAGGAATGCTTTGTTAAGAGCCTTCATTAGGCTTATGTTTGGTCTAGATTTAGCTATGAGATCCATTGCTACTACTGTTACGCCTTTAATTGTATTGTAGGTGGAGAAGTCCTCATAAACTATACTCCCTTTTGTGGGATCTTTCAAATAGTCTTTGGCTTTTGGCATTGTATTTATTGTGGATGTCTTTGATCTCGTGGAGATACTTGATTTTATTGGTTGGTTTGAAGAGGAGCTTGTAGTCGAAGCGTCTGAGGAGGCGTCTTCATCCTCTTCCTGGTGGTGGTTATTCTCTGTATTGGACATGGTCCTATATCGATTTGGAGCTTTGAGAAAAGCTGTTGGATTTTACTTGAGTAAGAGCCCTTTCCTTTTGTCGTTAGCAGATCATCGGGAGCACTAAAACAAACGTCTTGACTCGATGAAGCGAACCCCAGTTTACTGTTGTTTAAATCATTTTCAAAGTAAATGCAAAAAAAAAAAATAATAATAATAAAAAATAAAATAAATAAATAAAAATAAAATAAATAAATAAACATATATATATTTTTTTCTTCTAAGAATGAGGCAGCAAAATATCTTTGAAATACACTTCACACAGTATGGCTTTCCTCCGACGTTAATGCATGCATATATATTTAAATGTTTAATTTTTTACCATGCTTCAGAACATAATTCAGACACGAATGGCTTTTCACCTGTGTGAGTGATTTTTATGCGTGTGAATACGTAAATGGTACCTCAGATTATTTTTCTTTTGAGAAAAATCTTCACAACAAATTTCATATATTGTATTTCTACTGATTGAAAGTGTGAATGTATGTTTAGATCACTTTTATTACACAGTTTTTTATAGCAATCTTCCCAGAGCTAAGATTTTTTTTTTTTCTTTTTTGTACGATTGAATCAATGTTTATTCAAACTGTCGCTTTCATAAAAAACATTGGAAAAAATTTTACACATAGTGCTTTTCTCCTGTATGAATACGTAAATGTTTAAATAGATCTCTTTTATCAGAAAACTTTCTAGAACATATTTCACAAACATGTGGCTTTTCTCCTACGTGGATGCGCAAATGTGTATTCAGAGTATCTTTTCGAGAAAACCCTTTAAAACAAATTTCACACATATATATGACTTTTCTCCTGTGTGAATTAACAAATGTGTACCGAGACTATCTTTTTGAGAAAATCCTTTAGAACAAATTTAACACACGTGTTTTTCCTCCTGTATGAGTACGTGAATGTCTCTTTAATTTACTGTTATCTATGAATCCTTTAAGACATATTTCACATACATGTAGATTTTCTCCTGTATCAGTACGTAAATGTTTAATTAGATTTATTTTATCAGAAAACTTTTTAGAACATATTTCACACACGTGTCTCTTCGCCTGTATGAATTCGCAAATGTGTATGCAGAGCAGCTTTTTGAGAAAAACCTTTAGAACAAATTTCACATACATATGGCTTTTCTCCTGTGTGAATTCGCAAATGTGCATTCAGAACACCTTTTTGCGAAAAACCTTTAGAACAAATTTCACATACGTACGGTTTTTCTCTTGTATGAGTACGTGAATGTCTTTTTAATTTACCTAAATCTATGAATCGTTTAAGACATGTTTCACACTCATATGGCTTTTCTCCTGTATGAGTACGTAAATGTTTAGTTAGGTTACTTTTTTGGGAAAACTTTTTAGAACATATTTCACACACATGTCGCTTTTCTCCTGTATGTGTCCGTAAATGTTTAAATAGGTTTCTTTTCCCAGAAAACTTTCTAGAACATATTTCACACACATGTGGCTCTTCTCCTATATGAGTTAGCAAGTGTATATTGAGACTACCTTTTTGAGAAAAACCTTTAGAACAAATTCCACACAAATGTGGCTTTCCTCCTGTATGAGTACGTGAATGTGTATATTTAAATCTCTTTTATCTGCGAATCCTTTCAGACATATTTCACACACATGTGGCTTTTCTCTTGTATGAGTACGCTCACAAACATGTGTCTCTTCTCCTGCGTGAATTCGTAAATGTCTAAGCAGAGCACTTTTTTGAGGGAAACCTTTAGAACAAATTTTACATACATATGGCTTTTCCCTTGTATGAGTACGTAAATGCTCATTTAAATGATACTTTTGAAAAAAGCCTTTAAAACATATTTCACACACATGTGGCTTTTCTCCTGTATGAATGCGTGAATGTCTATTTGAGTCACTTTTATCTGTGAAGCTTTTAAGACATGTTTCACACTCGTATGGCTTTTCTCCTGTATGAGTACGTAAATATTTAATTAGATATCTTTTTTCAGAAAACTTTTTAGAACATATTTCACACACATGTGGCTTTTCTCCTGTGTGAATGCGTAGATGTGTATTTAGATGTCCTTTTTGAGAAAAAGGTTTAGGTTTAGAACACACGTTATACACGTATACTATTTAACACTGACTCCATTTACTTATACTGCTTAAGCTTCTGTTAATGAAATTGGTCAGAAGCGAAGAATAATTATCCTACAAAATGCAAATGTCATTAGTGCGCTCGTGCCTTTAATTAATTCAGAATTTATAAAAACTATCCCTAATTGCTTAAATCAACATACAAAGTACATGTAAAAAAGAACGTTTCTTAGAACTATTTATTCTTTCACTGAAAATTGCTGAAATATACTTTTAATTATACACAAATTTTAATATATATTAGGGGTGAGGGTGTTAGAGTTAAGGCCAATTGACTAAACAAGAAACTCAAGCCTATTCACCAAAAGTTATACAGTTCGTTCAACTGTGACGTGTAATATGTGTATATATATATATATATATATTGCTGAGTCCAATAAGTCGTTTAGACGCTATCGCACTTTTAAAAATTTGTCCCCACAGGCCATAAGGTCATAATGATAAAGAATTTTTCTTTGTGTCCCTGTAAAAAACTATAATCAATAGGGTTTGTGCTACGGTGACTTACAACATGCGTACCAACTTTCAGCTCAATCGAGCTAAGCGTTTAGAGGCTAGCGTGTTCACTCACAGACATACACAAACACATACATACACCATCTTAAAAATAGTGAATATCGACTCAGGGGGCCTCAAAACGTATAGAAACACCAAAATATCGAATTCGGATTTTCGACATGATTACAATACTTTTCTTACATACATATGTTCGGAAAGTAAAAAAGCATACAATTAAACTGTAGGTTTTTTTTTTCCTACGTTTTTTTAAAAAAAATTAAATTAAAGATATCCCAGTAAGGAACTGTAATTTAGATTATATTATTTGTGAAAATTGACTTCATGGTAACTTTCTCAAAATCGTCCCCAGTTATATATATATATATATATATATATATTTATTTATTTATCGAAGGAACAGTATCTAAATACACGAAATGTTTATATATATATATATATATATATATATATATATATATATATATATATATATACACTCCGTTAAGAAATTATAAGACCAATTTGATTTTGTAAATTATAAGAAAAATAAAGATTCTAATCTTAATTTAAATACATAAAATAGCATATTGCTCTATATTTTTTTTTTTATAATAAGTTTGCAATAACTTGGTATAATGCAATAAATGTTTAATTAAAATATATATCAGAAATAAGTGAAAAATAACCTGTTAAGAAAATATAAGACCACTTGTCAAAAAACAAAATTGTATAAAAAATTAATATGATATTGGTCCTCCATTTTTCCCAATGACTTCAAACACTCTGTTTTTCATTGAAGTAGCCAGGTGATTAAGTTCAGTTGTAGAGATATTGTACCATTCTTTTACAGTGGCTACTTCCAGTTCATTGGCAAATGAAAATTGTTTATTATTAGCATAAACTTTGCGAGATAATATACCCCATAGGCTTCTCCATGGGGTTCAAGTCTGTATTTCGACTTGGCCATTGCAGAACATTATTGTTTTCTTTTTTAAACCACTCCTGTGTGGATTTAATGCATGACAAGCAGCATTGTCCTGTTGAAACATCCAGTTAGCACCACCTACTAAAGGTCCAAACGGTATCATATGATCATATAGCATAGATTGATATTGTGTAGAGTTCATATGACCCGAAATCCGCTGTAAATCACACAACCCCTCATAACTGAAAGCTCCCCAAATCATTACTGATCCCCCACCCATTTGTCGACTGAAGCATTCTTTTGGTTCCTTCTTCAAGTCATGCCAAGAGTGTTTGTAACCATCGGGACCATCAAGATTAAATTTCTTTTTATCAGAAAATATAATTTGTTTCCACTCATCTTTCCATGACATGAATTTTTTAGCCCATTTTAATCTTTCTTCTCGATAGCATTTCAATAACTTTTTTTTTTTTTTTTTTTTTTTTTTTTCAGTTTCATAAATTTCGTATAATTTTTAATTTAAGACTCTTCCAGACACTTCCAGACTGTTACACGTTAAGACTCTTTCAGACTGTTACATGCTGAAACGTTTCGAAATTTCACGAGTTGAAAGACCTTTTTTAGTTGACAGTCGAAAAAATTGTCTATTATCACGTGCTGTCAAAATATTTTTTTCTACCAGATCGTTTTATTTTGTTTGAATAATCTTTTCTAATTATGACATTATGAATGGGAGTTTTAGAACGATTCATTAACCTCGTAATATCTCTTTCAGATTTACCAGAACCTTTATAAAATAAAATTTTTCTCACTTCGCACTCCGATAATTCTTTACCTCGAGATATCGTCAATTTAATCGTAGATAACACATTCAAAACCTAAGACTTTGTTTCTTAGGTAATGCTTTTACGAAATACTGACGCATGCGCTTTATATTGAGTTTGACGTCATGTATAATATGCTAATTTTCTCAGGTGGTCTTATAATTTCTTAACTGTCACAGTCTTTAATTTTTACAAAAATGAATAAATTTTCATGAAATTTAATTAATTTTAAAAGTTGAAATTAGTATAGGATGCGTTTTCTTATGAATTTTAAATACGCAACTAAAAATTTGCATATTATGCTCTCTTCTTCAGAAATGCACCAATACGCTTGTGGTCTTATAATTTCTTAACGCACTGTATTGCCTATACACTACCTGAGTCGTATCCAATAAAGAGAAGAATGCTGTAATTTTAGGCTTGAATTTATTATTAATTATTTTGTTTTTTAATATTTTTAATAATAAACCTTTATGTTTTCCTCCAATTTAGCCCCCTTTTTTAACCATAATTTGGCTGTATAGAGAAATAAACCTGCCAAATCGTCAACCAGTGGTCCTTACATGGAACTGCATCTATTCTTTTAAAATAAATTTTATCGCTATTGTTTCTCTTTCAAATACATTTTATCCTTATAATATGTGTTTCATTTTTTTTTCAAAGCATTGTTGTAATTGTTACGAAATATTATTTTTTTCTGCTAAATCATTCTTCTTCTATTATTTTATTCATTCTTCCAAACCAGGGATATTTGTTTATTATTATTATTATTTCAATACATTTCTGTAGCTGTGACTTTAGTTTTTAGCGTTACCTCAGGAAATTACGCTTTTATTTGTTAAGAAAGTAAAAATCCGAATTTTAGCTGTATTAATAAAGTGAAATAAACCTGCCAAATCGTCAACTAGTGGTCCTTACATGGAACTGCATGAAAAATTTTGATAAATAACGAATTTTGATTAATTTGAACAGTTTGGCTAATTAAGAAGTGATTAAATATATAATAATTACCAGACATTGTCCGCTTCGCTGATAAAAACATTTAAATGCGTTCTTAAAATATCACATCACTCATTCGTATAAAAATCTGAAAAATAAAATAAAATTTTTCAAACATAAAAAAGAAAAATATATGTTTAAAGTGGTCAAAACAACATTTGTGGTTACTGCTACATTTTTTCTGAACTCTTTCGGATTCCAGCTCTCCAGTGCCTGCATCATTACACGACCGAAAGGGCTCAGAAGGTAACACTTTCACACACGAACTAGATTCTCAGTGTTTTCTCCACAGTCATTTTCGCCCAATTTACAGAGACTCCCAGGCTATAGTGCACATGGTAGTTGCATAACAAAGGACACTGCTCGAAATAATTTTACAGCCTCAAAAGTAAGGGCAACCAATTCTAAAACACGAAAAATAGCCCACACACCAAAAATCGCTTTTTCAGGAAATATGACACAGACTTAAACTTGTATTTGAAGCAGAAAAAAATGATTTCCGAACCCCACTCTGCCAACAAGAAAGAAATTGAAGAATTCAACAAAAATCGCCTTTGAGGGATGACTAAGTTCACATAACTGAACCACGTACAAAAATTACGCCGTAATGGCACAATTTGAGCACAGCTGTGCTTGAAATATAATGCCTCCTCCCTACCGCCCCTAAAAGCCGGAAAAAAGAAAATTTCACAAAATTCATACATAAAGCCTGTTGAGAAAACGTAATCAACCTACAGGATTAAATATGAATTTGTATTTAAGATACAACACGTTATAAGATGAAACAATTGTTGTAACGTGTAAAAAAACCTTAAAAATTAATTGTAAAATACTTCACAATCATTTTCATTATAAACGCATTATGCAGCTTTCTATACTAAGGATAAAAATATTAATATTAATAGTAAATTAACATTTACCATTAACCGTTTACTATTAATTTACAGTAAATTGTTTTGAATTAAATGATTAAATTTCATTAAATTTTGTTATTTGAATCTTTAGAAAGTCAAAATCATGTAGACTTTATGTAGACTTTATTAACATTTTCCTTAAAACTTTCTAAAGTTTCAAATAAGAAAATTAGATGAATTTTAATGATTTAATTCTAAACCATTCAAATAAATTTTATTTAATTTGTTTAAATTTTGTTTAAATTTTGTTTAAATTTATTTAAATTTTGTTTGAAATTTTATTTTTATTTTTATTTTTATTAATTCATTTTTATCTTTTTTTTTTTTTTTTTTTTTTTTTTAAGAATTAAAAAAAAATGATTTATATTATTAAAAATATTCATATATTTTATTTTGAAAATATTATTTCAAATTAAGTTTCGTATTCATTTATATAACAAAAAAAGTTAAGAAAAAAATCTATTACTTCATTTAACTAAAATTCAAATATCTACCTAATGTTAGATGTACCTAGAAATTAATTTTCAAAACGGATATTATATTATTAAGATATTTTTGTTTTCATAAATTTTTATTCTGATTTTTTGGAATTAAAAATGATAGTGGAAAAAGTGTGATTTAGAGAAAAAAAAAATGTATGATATTGCAGCAATAAATAAATAAATAAATAAATAAATAAATCAGTAGTGAAAGTAATTAAAATGAGTTTAAATCGCAATTTAAAAGAGTAGAAATAATTCTATTTAGGAGCATTCAATTATCGTTTTAGCTTTTTTATTTCTTGACCTAAATATAATAGTTAAAGGTAATAATATAATTAAAAATAATATAAATGATAATAAATTCAAACCTAAAGAAATTTTCCTCTTCTAATATCGGAACCGAATTGAGGTAGAGTGAAAAAAGTAGTTAGTCTGATTTTTAAGGGCCCTCTTCACTTACCGTCGTCGGAAGCCCGAGGCAGTGTTATTCTATGGGAAAATTTCTTTACTTATAACTAATTAACTAATACATATTTTTAAATTATATTTTCATAGTCAGAAAATTTCCAACTCTTAAATTGACGGGATAGGATTAAAATTTTAAAGCCTACAATTCTGCAAGAACTAGAAAAAAATATTTATGACATTTGGTATAGTGAAATTTCCGAGATTTATATTAAAATATTGTATAATACTATGCCATTGCTCATTAAAGCAGGAATTTCATATAAAGGTGAAATTAACCCAATGTAGAATACATATTTTTTTCAAATAACTGTTTAGATCTAAAAATTAAATAGTTTTTTTTTTTTTTTTTTTTTTTTCCCTCATATATTAAAATATAACTTGTTTATTTCATATAATAAATCATAATAGAATACAAAGTATATGTTTATTCTATTACGTTTTAAAAAAAAAGTTTTATTAAGCACTTCATAGACTGTAATAAAATGAATTACTAAATCGAAAATGTACATAGATATCATTTCCTGTCTTTGGCATTATGCAAATATGACAGTTTTTTTTTTTCACCCGTTAGTTTTGAAGTTATTAAAAATAAAAAAGTTATAAGTCAATTTTTCGGCAGTGCGTTTTTTTTTTTTTTTTTTTTTTTTTTTTTATTGTCTTTTTGTGTATATCTTACTTTTTTAATTTCATACTCACGTACTTGCTTTTAATTTAGTTTTTAACATTTTTCATGGTGAATTACAAGTATAATAGAAAATTGTTTCGAAAATAAAAGCAATGTACAGTCGGCTTCAAAATTATTCGAGCACTAGCCAATAATTCCTATATTTAAAAAGCACACTTAAGACTGTTTTGCTAAGTAAATCCTTGTCGAATCATGTTCTTAGATTGATTAAGAACATGACTCGACAAGGATTTATTTAACAAAGCTATATTAAGTGTACTTTTTTTTGGCAAGGATTATTGCTAGTGCTCGAATAATTTTGCAGCCCATTGTATTATACATTTTGGGCGTACAAACTCAAGAAATGCTGTAGGAAA
The DNA here is from genome assembly GCA_963930645.1 of Salticus scenicus. Classification (NCBI taxonomy): domain Eukaryota; kingdom Metazoa; phylum Arthropoda; class Arachnida; order Araneae; family Salticidae; genus Salticus; species Salticus scenicus. The sequence goes on from OZ005654.1 coordinate 302,442,600, forward strand.
AAGAAATAAAACTACAGTGTGGGACCAAAAAGAAAAAGAAAAGTAATTGCATAAAAATTGACTTATACCTTTTTCATTAATAGTAACTTTAAACTATAATGATTGAAATAAAGAAAACTGTCATGTTTTTATAATATCAAAGAGAAAAAATTATAACAATGTACATTTTTGATTTAGTAATATGCTTTATTATACGTCATGATGTATTTAAATATCTGCATAAAACTTTCGTTTTAAACATAATATAATAAGATATACTTTCTTATGCTATTATATTTTATTACATGAAATAAACACGTAATATGCGTTATATTTAACACACGTTATATTTTAACATATGAAATAATAAAAAAAATAAAACCCGAATAAATTACTACGTCAGAAACGCCAAACAAAAATATTTGAGATGCATAAAGCTCTTTCGGTAGCCTTAAGCATACCGTCTTCAGTGCGAAAAGAATTCTGAATCTGGAGAAGTGCTCGTATATATAGGAGAGGGACCGAATTTAGCTTTTGACAGACCTAAATTCGGTCCCTCTCCTATATATACGAGATGCCATTCAGTTGAAAATTTCTAAAGTCTCTCTTCCGTTTGGGGAAATGGCCGTTTTCCAAAGGTCCATGCGACCAAAAACACTTATAATTCTATATATAATTAAATTATTGTAAAATAGTATGATCAGAAACCACTTTACTGTTTCTACCTGCAAATATCAAACTTCTATATTCAAAATTAAAAGCAGTTTTCAAGTAAAGTTTTGCATTGTCTAGCAAGGATAAACATCCCGTTTGTGAACAACCTTAAGTAGAAGAATCTATATGCAGTCCTGTATATGAAACAGTGATGCTACACATAAATTTAAATGGAAAACATAATATACATCAATAAAACATATGAGTTTGACATTGTTAAAAGGTATTTCATGCAATTCTTGCCCATAGACCGCAATGTATGTGAATTATTTTGTGTTACTTTAAAAAATAGTACTTGCACCATTTTCTGTTTGAAAACAAGTAGTGTCTTCATTAACTTATATTAATTTCATATCATAGCCAATCACCCAGTTTTGTTCAATTCGGTAAATGAACTATAATTGCTACATGTATACTGATTTCAATTGATGTCTAAGTTAAAAAAAAAAAAAATGTCTAACAAGGAAACATTCAAAAGGTGTCATCGTCAAAAAATATTGAAAAAAATATGCGATTCTACTCTTCATGAAACACTAGAAAACGAAAAATGTATCGGCTGAAATTAATTACAGCGACCACAAAAAAATTATCAAAATTAAGCATATTTGGCGATTTAGCGCTGTTAGGCGATACATTAGCTAGCACCGAGATTGCCGTGTACGACCAGAATCGTGTTTTGCTTTTCCGCCAAGTACTCAAAATAAATCGCCTAGCAGTGTGAAATCGCCAAATATGCTTAATTTTGATACTTTTTTGTGGTCGCTGTATTTATTTTCAGCCGATAATTTTTTCATTTTCTGCTGTTTTCTGAAGAGTAGAATCACATATGTTTTTTTCAATAATTTTTGAAGATGACACGAATGTTTCCTTGTAATTAAGTAAAAAAGATTGTGAAGGTGGGAAAAAAGAGAAAACCGAAATTATAAATGCTTTTTAATTATGCTGGACAAGGATTAAAAATGAGTGAAGATTAAAAATTTAATCAGTATAAAAGTAAAAATATATTTCAGAAAACTCCCTACTTTATAAGCATTTATTATTTATTTTTAAAATCACTCTTTATTTTTCATAGGCTCTAATTATGGAAAATTCATAACCTTGATTCACAATTTATTTCTTCTTATTTTTTATCTATTCAAAACATTTCACTGCTGCAATGCAATTTCAGAATTCTTTTGATTGTTTTTTGAGAAGAACAATGGTGAATCCTAGCCTCAATCTAGGCATGCACTTTCTCACTAGTAATTTCTTATAATTTTTTCTGATAAGTAGTCTAGGGTACTTTTTTGATTAAATAGAATGCTAATTCTTAAGAAATTTTTAGTGGGAAAGAGTATGCCCAATTGAAGGCAAGATTCATTGTTGGAGAATAAGGGTGTCTCAAAAATGAGCACATATCTAATTAATTTTGAGTAGAGGGGTATCTTAAAAAACGAGCACATGTCTAATTAATTTTAAGTAGAGGGGTATCTTAGAAACGAGCACATGTCAAATCAGTTTTCAGTAGAGGAATGTCTCAAACATGAGCACATTTTAAATCATATTTAAGTAGAATAGTGTCTCAAAAATGAGCAAATATAAATCGCTTTTAAGTAGATTGGTGTCTCAAAAATAAGCACGTGTAGAAACATTTTAAGTAGAGTAGTGTCTTAAAAACAAGCACGTGTCAACTCACTTTTGAGAAGGTGGGTGTCTCAAAAATAAGAACATATCGAATCATTTTTAAGTAGAGTGGTGTCTCAAAAATAAGTACAAGCTGTATCATTTTTGAGAAGATGATGTATTTCAAAAATAAGAACATCAGTTTTTCAAATCTAAGCCATTTTGATTCGGGGCTATTCTGAGTATGTGATGTGCTTAAAAACAAGCAATTTTTTCTCAATAATAAGAACCCAGTTTTAACAGTGTACCAGAGACGGCATGTAGCAAGGTGCATTATAATCTTAAATTGCTGATTGTATGTTTTAATATTAAAACTATTATTATAAGTTTGTACATTATAGTTTAGAAGTTTGTGCTATCAAACTAATTATATTGAAAATTTTCCGGAAATTGCGTCACATTTCTTACTTTTTAACCCCAGAAAACCCAAGCAGCACAGAAACGTTCTCTGAACGTTCAAAAATTGTTCTGCAAACACGTTCTAAGAACGTTCACTTTGAACGTGTTATAGACGTCTATTTGTCCATCTTGAAGACGTACAATAGTACGGTTCAGAGAACGTTCAATGAACGTGTAGCAATCACCATCGGTGTTATAGAAACGTTCTGAGAACGTTCTACGTATACGGTCTCAGAACGTTCTAAACGTTTTTAGAACGTTTTCAAAACGTTATACACATTTTCAGAACGTTCTAGAAAACGTACTGTAAACGTTCTAAAATAGTGTAGTCAAAAAAAAAAAAAAAAAAAAAAAAAATGTAACGTCATTATAAAAAATCACCTCAGTACGGGCGTTTAGAGGTAAAATGTACATAGCTGATGACGAATAATGATACAACACATGAACAGGGATATGAATTACTTTTTTTTTTCAATTCAAATAATGTTTGAGAAATTTTAACATACTTGCTATTCCTTTAATTTTAACGTATATGCATGAAAAATTCTATATTCTATGACAGTTTTCCCCAAAAAGTGTCATAACGTCTTTTTATCCCTTAAAAATTTTCTTAAATCTTTGCATTTTTTAAAAATTTCTTTTTTCCCCCTAATCTGAAGATAATGAAGTTATAGTATTAATTAAAAAACTTTGAATAAACACAATGAAATGCAAGAACTCCCACCAACTGTTTCGCTTCAAAAGAAGACACAACCCTTCATCAGGCGAACAATGTAGGCGCGAGAACTGCAAACAAGCACGTTGAGTGTGTTGAATGCGTTGCCGCTTTGTTTATAACAGCCGTGCTTTGTTTGTAGCAGTCGCGAGTTCTTGCATTTTATGGTGTTTATTCAAAGTTTCGTAATTAATACTATAACGTCATTATCTTCAGATTAGGGGAAAAAAGAAATTTTTTAAAAATGCAAAAATTTAAGGAATTTTTTAAGGGATATAGAGACGTTATGACACTTTTCGGGAATTACTGTCATAAAATATGGAATTTTTCATACATATACATTGAAATTAAAGGAATAGTAAATATGTTAAATTTTCTCAAACATTATTTGAATTAAAAAAAAAAAGTAATTTATATTTCCGTTGCTGTGTTGTATCATTATTCTTCATCTGCTATGTACAACTAAACTCTTGAATTATTTTGCTTGTTTTAATCCTTGTGATTCCGAATGCGTCATCCTATGATTAATGTTTGTTTTTCATGGTTGTTTTCTGTTTGATTCTCTGATTTCTTGAACTAAATAATTTATTCCAATTTATTCTTCATTTTTAACTTCAATTAATTTCTTGTACGATAGGGTGCCCGCTAGCAATTTGTTATTATAGCTGCTAACGAACGAAATCGAACATTGGTGCTCAACGACAAAAAAGGTCACTCCTGACGAGTTTTTTTTTTTTCTTTCTTTTTTTTTCTACCGTTCTAAGCTTTTTCTTAAAAAAAAAAAAAATCAAAATGATGTCTTAATTTTTTATTTCCTCGTTGCTTGTTTGTATCTTTTGATTTGAGTTTCATGTGGTTTTTACGCACCGGCAAAATTATTAAAATTGCAACTTACAATATCGGAATAAATTTATGATTAGACTGAAGTTAAATAAAATAAAAATAAATAAATAAAAAATAAATGCTTCAATAAATCACAATCAGTCTCCCCAGGTTATTTAAATTTCTTGTAATTTCCTTCTCATTGTTCTATGTGGTTTCAGTGATCTTATATCTCCTGCTTGGCTTTAACTAAGATTAAAAATTCATTTGTACTAATTTTTTTTTTTAAATACAGGGTGCAAAGCATAGTCACGAGTATACCTTTATCTATTGGTCGCAAATATATAGTTTCAGTTACAAAATGTTTTAAAAAATATGAGCACTTACTTTTTGCTTACTTTTTTTTTTTTTTTTTTGTAAATACATTTTCTTATTGGAGGACATCTGAGACCAATTGTTGCGCAAATAAAGGCCTGCTCTCGACTTTGCACCCTGTATATTCTAAACATTTCTGGGTACTACTTTGTAAGTCCATGGATAGTTTATAAATATATTTGAATGCTGAAGTTCATAGAAAGTTTTAATATTCCAACATAAAAAATAATTTCGAAAATGAATGTACCAATACACCGCTAAAATAAGATATAATTGAGTTTAGAATATATTGTTAATTTATAATAATAAGAAATTGAAACGAAAAATTAAAAATTAGTTAGAAGGAAAAAATTTAAAAAATTTCCAAATACTTAAATATATAAATATTTTTTTAATCAAAATATTTTTCTAAAATAGTTAACATACTTCATATTTTTAAATTTCAGTGCAAGTGTGTATACATATTTTCAGTTTACAGCAGCAGTTTACAAAAATGATGTTTGCAGGTATTTAAATTTATTCCACATGGCAATGTAATTGGTATTCTTTAAATGTTCAAATTTCTTTAAATTGAGTCAACGCAATTTTTACTCATTTGATGTAATTATGCTATCATGGCATATTAAATAATTAATAAATGTAAATATTATTATTATTAATAAATAATATAGTAAGTATATTATTTATAATTAATATATTATTTCTTAGTATATCATTTATTTACTTATTAATATCGTTTTTTTTTTTTTTTTTTTTTTTTTTTTTTTTTTTTTTTTTTAAGCAGAATATGTTTTTTTTTATAAAGATGTGGAATAAAATTGAATTGAATCTTTGTTTTATTATGCAGTTAAACAAGTTGATATATTTTATTTAATAAATTACAGTAAAGAGATATTTAAAATTATAAGTCGGTGAAACTTAGGATATTATTTTAAAAATATGCAATTTGCATAACCTAGATTATATATACGATCATATAATCATTAAATAAATACTTCAGAATTTAAAAAGAATAAAAAAAAAGAATTACAAACCTTCTTGATTTTCTTCATAAACCTTACAAACCTTTCTTCAAACTTTCTTAATTTTCTTTCAAGAAAACACCCTTGCAACTAGCATTTTAAAATACACAATGACCAGTCTGCAAGGGCATTCACTTAAAATTTACTCTCATATTTTAAACTCTTTATGTTACTTCATTCAGAAACATAATAACCAAAAATAGTCATTTTAACAATTTCCATCTCAGAAGACTAAATTAATAAAATGAATCCATAATTTATAAGCGGTTTTCTGTAACTGGAGCAGTTTTTTCTGTGATAAAATTCTGCTTACATGTATCAAAAGTTAGTCTTAAGAACTTACGCAGATATGAAAATGATTGATTTATTGATATTAAAATAAGACTTTAATAAATAGAACATAGAGAATATTACAGGTTAAAAATATTACATTTTTACCTTTTCTAAAGCTTATCCAAGACATTATAACGCAAAAACCGAACAAAACAGATTACATGTTTTAAAATTACCGCTTCACATAACGACACGACATTCCCAAGACCTGGCGCTGGCGTTTGTTTGACTTTGCATTTGCACGGTCAGCGAGAATTAAATAAATGTAATCCACAGAGCCACAGATGTCAATTTCATCTGCTCTTAACTTCTTACATCCGGAATAATCATGTTTCAAAGTTCAACATTTGAAACAGAAATAGCTGTAGAAAACATATAGTTTTTTTTTTTTTTTTTTTTTTTTTTTTTTTTTATAAGGAAAAATGGAGCTGAGTTAAACAATTATTTAAATTTTTATAAATCATTTGAAAAACTTATAAGATCACTTTATTTTTCCATTTTAAAATCCCGAATTAAACGAAAAAGCATATTTTGTTTTAGTGTATATTTCAGTATTGAACAAAATATTCAGTGAAAAGATCAGAAATGGCATACACTTTATTTTTTCTGTATACATAAAAAGAACGCAATGGATGCATGGAAATTTTCGGGGATTTTAGCACTCCTTGAGACGTCCTCGAGTCCTCGATAGGATTCGACAATTTTTAGAACTTGTTTGCGCATCTTAATAAAATTTTGTGGAAATTGCATCTGAAGAATCAGTGGACAGAATTTAACCTAACTTGATATTTAGTCGAACTTTTATTTAAATTAGCCCTGATTAATTTTTGAAATATATGACCTAATAGGTGCTCAGATATTATATAATGCCTCCCTCCATGTAACGGAGGGCAGTATCTCAGTTTCTATTGAATAAAACTGCACCAAACTTGATATGTGAGATAGATATTATGTTAAACTATGGTGATCTAATTTGAGCATATATTGATTGAGAGGTGGCACTAATGTGCTGTAACTCAATCCCGTTTAAAGGAAAGCAATATCTCAGATTATTATTATTATTATTATTATTATTATTATTATTATTAAAAGTTCACTAACATGAGTATGCGAAATATATATTATGAAAAACTATGATAATTCAGTTTAGGTATATATCGGCCGATATAGTACTCTTTATTATGCAATTTTTCCAGATAGCTATACCTCAGCATGTGTTAGTGAAATCTGCAACCAATTTAATATGTAAAATTTTAATTTTGAGATACAGTGTTTATTAAATTTTTGTTCATGTTAACTGGTTAAGTGTCGCTGTTATATAGAATGTTACAGAATAAAGTAGTGCGATGGGTAGAAGATTTCTTTTAAACAGTTTAATTAAAAGAGAATGGGTACGTAAAATGTTCATCTATTAAGAAAATAATTTTTGAAATATATATTAAATAATTTTCTTTTATTAAAATTTATTAAATGAAATTTGGATTAAAAAAAAAATAAATAAATAAAATAAGAACAATCAAAGAGAGTAATGATTTAAAAACATTATCAATATTGATAATTTACCAGTAACATTCAAACTTAAATAGAATCATAAATAAAATATAATAAAAGTTTAAAATTATGCTTGAAGAAAGAAAAAAAAACTCATTTCTGTAACTTCCCGATGAGTATTAGTGACCGCGAGGTTCTACTCTCGAACCTTACAGACGGGAAGTGTTGGTTTCGATTCCTGGTCGCGCTCGTCGACTTAGGTTTTCAGAGTTTTCCGTGATTTTCTTTGAAACTCGCATAAATAAGGGTTAGGCATTCTTAGAATGATTTCCACGGAGGACAAACCATCCAGACCTAGGACCCTCGTGTAGTTAGTTTGTTTTAATCCTAACACCAACATTCAATGAATATTACGAATCAAAACTGAATCTGGGCATTTTGTCCTATTCGTAATAATCTCACTGAGACAGAACGTTTTATGACGGTATTACATTTAAACGTTTTGTACAGAACTGAAATTGTACGTTTTATGGAAGGTACAATGCACACTTTTTTTGAACGTTCTAAATAATACAATTTTTGAACGTCTAATGGAACGTTCTTTTGACACGAAACACGGTGTTTGAACTACTGTAACGGTTATTAGACGTACAAAGAACGTTCCGGTGCTACTTGGGAATGAACATATTTTAAGATATCGCTATAAAAGTAGTTCAAAACCTGGATAATAACACTAAATCATTCTGATTACAGTGATTTAAAATCTAAATACATCAAAATTTTGCTTACCACAACTTAAAATCCATTTGCTTTATATATAACACCTTCTTGAATTTTATATATTTTATATTTTATTACTTCTGGAGATTTTCAATCTTTTTCTATGCTTTTAAAACGTCATAACTCAGGTTCTATTTACTCTAGAAACAAAATTCAAGCAGATAATGAATGCTAATCGATAGAATATGATTCTTGAATGAAAACTGAAAGCTTGTTTATGTAACAAAAATGGCGTTTAAGGTGTAAGTCTAGCTTAAACTACCAACAGGCGTTTTAGTTTGTTCTGTTTGTACCGTCGAATAAAAATATATCCAGTTATAACATATAAACTACAGTTGATTTCTAAAATGTAATTTTAATAGATATTAATAGAAAAAAGCACTATATTTTTATAAAGTATTCTTAATGTAATTTCATTCAAATGTAAAAACCAATAATAATACTTCAGATAACAAATATTCATGAATTCGTGTACTGTGTTTAAAATCCAGAGTAAATTTTTTAATGCTATATGAATGAGTATAATCTTATTAAATTGTAATTTTTACTTAAAAAAAATCTTTTATACATTCTTTTGCATTTTGAAGCATAGCTTTTGAAAATAAAATACGTATTCTCCAGATCAAAAAATTTTAAATCAACAAATATATGCTTTATGCAAAGAAAAAGAAATATATATAAATATATATATATATTATTTTTCAATGTTTCAGATATGCATATTAAGTAAGAATCAATCTTTTTTTTTTTTTTTTTTTTTTTTTTTTTTTTTTTTTTTTTAATATCAGAAGGCTTTTCACCAAATATTCGATTAATCTCACTTAGAGATTCTCGTCACGAAATAAAGATTCTCCAAATTTATCACATTCTTCCTTAGTACAGACTTCATCTGTGGAATTTTATTTAGTTTTTATAAAAAAACAGATATAAACAGAAAATCTTTGACATTATTATGTGATTCTATATAAAACACAGGAAAGACTAAATTGCCGCAAATGTCAAGTTAATTAACTATATGTATTTTTAATTTTTCCTTAACTTACATATAAATGTAAATTAAGGTGGAGTAATTATGCATTTGCATTTTAAGCATATACTTTTCTGGTATATGTATTTTCTCTTGAAATAACTGTTTTTGTTTAAATATTCTTTACTTACTAATATGATTATTAAAGTAACATTATTAGTATACATTTAACATTTTAAACATGAAAAATTAGCTGAAAATATTTTATGCACATTTTTCTAAAACTATATATTTGTTCTCATTAAAACTTTAAAAGTTCGGAAATACTTTTTCTAGTTTTTGTAAAATGAATAATGTATTAGGTAAAAAACATATACATTAAAAAACAATAAAATACGCGTGTTGATGAATGTGTAATGTATACTGCGTTACTAGTTCGTACAGCGAACACATAAATTATTTTAGATACTAATAATTAGTTTCAAATAAATATTTTCGCTACATGTTCTGATATTAGAAAGAGAAATTTAGTTTTTTTTTTTTTTTTTTTTTTTTTTTTTTTTTTTTTTTTCCAAATTAAATCATATGTTAAACACAGGGAAAATGTTCAACGTCTTGAATATCAGAAGAAAAAAAAATGAATAGCAAAGGATTTAGATATTACTATCTACAGAGTTTATATTTTTTAAGATGTCGTCGATATTGTGAAACGATGTCTCGATAAGCGTGGAAGTGTCATAAATGTAACGGGTCGAAAAAAGGAAAGAAATTCCCTTAAAGACTGTACTTTTAACCCTCTACATCCTTTAAAAAGGGCAAGATTGTGATGTTGTTTTCACTGAACAGTGATTTCTATGTAATAAAATAATGGTTAATTCAGCTTGAGATTAAAAATTTAACTATGCATATGATTATAACCTTTATGGCAATTGTTTAAAATCTTCAATTATGAAAATCGTCTGCCTGATACCATTTTTCTTATGAAAAATGGCATCCTGAATGCGAATATAACTAACATTTAGCCCAGTCACCCACCGTTTTCTCGGGACACCACCCCCAATTTATATCACTGTTCGGTAATTTTATGGACATGAATTTTATTTGGAGAATGAAAAATAATTAATTGAACACTTAAAAAAAAAATATATATATATATATGTAGTGTTTAATAACTAACATTAATAGTAGATTAAAAAAAATATAAGAAATGTAATGCATAATTTCGGTGGCGAATCCCCCCCCCCTAAGTTTCCCCCTCGCCGTAAATGTCGATATTTTGGAATTTTCCAACTCTGTAGCCACTCAGAAGATATTTAAGAGTTAAAATACTCCCCCTCTCCCCTAAAAGTCAAATTTAGACCAATAAAATTACCGAAAATTGATAAAAATAGTGGACCGTTCCAAAAACACGGTGGGTGATAGGGCAAAATGGACGTCATATTCGAATTCAGGAGGTTATTTTTCATAAGAATTTGCCAAAATTGTGTTGGGGGGGGGCAATTTTCATGCCGAGCAGTGTTATTATTGTACTGTGGAAAAAAAAACAGCTCAGTGATCCGATATACCGGTCAACGGAGGTTAAAATAATGAATGTAATGTTTTCAAGAATTGGGGAGAGTAGAAAACCCAGGACTAAACCTTTATATTCATGATGAATTTTTTTTAAGAATGAAAATTCATATTTGCGATATAAAATTAGGGATTAAAGAAATTAATTCTTGTATTTCAGTTAATGTAAAATGAAACAATTTTAATCTCTTTTCAAGACAGTAGAGAACGCCACTTTGTAAAAAGGGATTTTGCATCAAATGAGATCATAGTAAGATTAGTTTGAGGAAGATTTTGAATGTTTTTCACGAAGTTGATAGTGTTCTGGCCAGTGAATATATTTGTAGAAACAAGGGGAGCAAAAATTGTGGTAAAAATGTTAGCTAACACATACGCAGCAGTACGAATATTATAGGCTATATGATAAAATAATATATTAAGTTTCTGGACAGGAAAATTGCAACAGGCAAATAGTTTTGCTTTTATAAATATGTTAGATGAATATGTATGCTATAAAAACTGCATTTATAAACAATAAAACGTAAGCAATTAGCCCCAAGTCAACCCCCTTCCCCCCACACACGGGGAAGGTTTACGGTAGCTTTCTTGCAAACTTTAGAGAGGTTGTTAGAACTGGTAGGACTTTGTATACCAAAAAGACGAAGACATTTTATCTTGTTGTTTAGTTGAATGTTTAAGAGACAGTTTGTCATAATGAGTGAAATAACTAAGACAATGAGGGTTAAATTAGGAATTTCAGATGCCAAATATAAATGAAGAATGACTTTTGTTTTCAGTTTTGGTGATATTAATACGGGTTTCCTTAATAATTACACGAATAATATTGAGATGAGGCAGGAAAACTGCTTTGTCCACAAAATTAGACACAGAAATTTTGCATTTCAGTTGGATGAATTTTGGAATGACACGGTTTCTCTTGTACTGATAAAGGAACATCAGATGATTGAGGCCACGCACCATTTTAGCACGTAACTGTTAAAAACGATTGACTTATTTACACATGATGAAACATTTTTTAACATTAAATAGCTCAAATTCATTTCCTATCAGACATTTCGACCCTTTGTTTTTACAAATACCTACTCTGTCAAAAACTCTATCATCTTCTGGAAAAACACACAAAACAACTATTCTCAAACTAATCTTACTAAGGTCTCTTTTGACGTAATATTCCTTATTACTGACGTTCAAGTAAGTGGCGCCTTCTGCTCTCATAGAAAAACATTATTTAATTCTTTAATACAGTTCTTTAATTTAGTACTGTTTTACCTTTTTTTTTTTTTTTTTTTTTTTTTTTTTCAAATCAGGTTATGGCAAGTTCTCAGTAAATATGAATTTAAAATAATTTTTCTCCTTCCTATAAAATCATCCTTTCTCAGTTAAAAGATCCAATAGCATGTATAACGAACCAATCGTATAACGATTGGGGTATTTAAACTATTTTATGCCGATGTCGTATGCCATCCATTGGTTAAACTAAACGGAGTTTCATATGCCTTCTTAAAGAACTTATAATTTACGTCCGTAAACGTGAAACCAACATATAAGCTGTTTCTAAACATTTCTGGGAGAAAACACCATATTTTTAAATTTTTACTTTCATCTATATGTAATATAGAGAAAGTATTGGATTCGCGAAAATTTTCGACCTCCGTTTTTTGACGGATCTACACGTTTTGGGATGTCCTGAATACGAATTGATAGTTTTTTTTTTAAATGTCTGTCTGTCTGTCTGTGGTTTTGTTTTTTCACCGTATCTCACGAACCAATGAATGAAATTCAAGCAAACTTAGTATATAGTTGGATCCTAGCGGGGCATTGTGATGATTAGATTTGGGGATCAATAGCCCAGCAGGTGGCGCTGTGATCGCATTTTGTGTAAATTTTTAACATGGCAGTATAGGACAAATTTTCGTATTTTTCACCGTATCTCACGAACCAATGAATGAAATTCAACCAAACTTGGTATATAGTTGGAACCTGACGGGGCATGGTGCTGATTAGATTTGGGGATCAATCGCCCAGCACGTGGCGCTGTGATCGCAAAATTTCGTATTTTTCACCGTATCTCACGAACCAATAAATGAAATTGAAACAAAGTTGGTATATAGTTGGACCCTGACATGGAATGGTGCTGATTAGATTTTGGGATCAATCGCCCAGCAGATGGCGCTGTGATCGCATTTTATGTAAACTTTTAACATGGCAGTATAGGACAAAATTCCGTATAAATGTACATAATGAACGTTATATTTAACTTGTGATTGTAAAATTAATATGAATTATTGATAATAGTAGTAGTTAACTAGGGAAAAAAATTGTGCATGTGGGGGAGGAATTTTCAAGACGAGATTTGACGAGATCTTTCGAAAGATCTCGTCAATACCTTTAAAACGAACGGTTGAACTATAAATCTGTGATAATTTAAATCAAAGTTATCGATTTTTTTACTTTTAACAAAAAAAAAAAAAAGAAAGAAAAAAGAAAAAAAAAAACTTTTTTTTTTTTTTTTTTTTAGAAATTTAACCAAACTTGGTATATAGTTGGTCCTCGAGATAAACTGGTGCTGATTACATTTGGGGATCAATAGCTCAACAGGTGGCGCTGTGATCGCATTTTTTCTAAATTTTTAACATGGCAGTATAGGACAAAATTGCGTATAAATGTACATAATGAGAGTTATTTTGATCTTGTGATTGTAAAATTAATATGAGTTATTGATAATAGTAATAGTTAACTAGGAAAAAATTTCTGTGCATGTGGGGGCATCGCTTCCCCCCCTGGGCGGAGCTATATTTTCAAGATGGGTATCTTTCGAAAGATCTCGTCACTACCTTTAAAACGAATGGTTGAACTATAAATCTGTGATAATTTAAAACAAAATTATCAATTTTTTTTTAAATATTGTTACTGATTGAATATGTGTTACTTTTAACAAAAGAAGAACTCAGAAAAAAAACTGTACTTTTTTTTTTTTTTTTTTTTTTTTAATATTGTTACTGATTGAATATGTATATAGGAAAATATAGAAGAAAGTCTTGTGGTGGCCACAACATACTAGTTTTTATTTCATATCCTAAATTAATTTCATGGCTCAAATCTACTCCTGAACGCGATTTCTTTGAAGCTTTTTGCACCTACAAAAATCTTTAAAATATTGTTAATTGTGATTTCGCTGTACCCCATTTATCTGATTGTTAGAAAATAAGAACTTGATCACTTTCTTGTATAATGTAGTCTGTTTCGTTAACTAATATTTTGCAATTTTTAAATTAAAATACTGGATAACACTTACATACATATATATTATTTAACTGACAAAACAGTAACATTTTTCAAATGAACTTAAAAAAAAAAAAAAAAAATTGCTCTTATATATATATATATATATAAATTTTATTGCGCGAATGTTATTTTTAAATATTTCATTCATTTTACCTTATACTCCTTTTAATAATTACTTAATCACAAAGCGAAATCAGATTCAAGTTATGTTTCATTACTTATATACTCGAACACTTAATGAACTTTGTATTTCGACCCACGCATATAATCCAACGCAGTTTTATCCCAATGGCGTAAAGTTAAACGAAATTAAATACGTAAATCAAAGATCATTCAGAATATTCGAATAAGAGAAATGTAGTTAATCATTTTAGATCTAGAAGTGTTTTCCTTGTAATTTCTTTAAAAATGTCATGAACGGAATAATGATTGCACTGTAAAAAAATGTTGTAATTTTTCCTGCACTTTCTGCGGTATATTTTCAAATATTTATGCTGTGAAATAAATTCAAGCACTAAATGCTGTAAAATCGACTTCCTGTGGACTTTAGACAGGAACATTTGCTAGTGGAAGCATAACATCTGCGTCTCTGAACTCAGATGCAGATGAACCATGAACGAGGAATGAACAACGTGAAGAGCATGGAATGAAGAATGTCCATTCATCAGAAAGGTTAGTTTTTAATTTTTATATTAACATTTTGTATTGATTAGTTAAAATTTCGTTAAAACGCATTAGTTGTAAACATATTGTAGCATGTCTAGTTCATGACACCTATAACTTTTCTCTTAACGATTTACAATTAATTAAAAAAAAATGTTTCTTATTAATCATTCAGTATAGTCATTTTAAAGGTTTTTCATACAATTACATTTATCAAGTTATATGCTGGCCAAGGAAGTGCTAAATGCACTTTTTTATATGAACAGATTTATGTTAACGTGTATAAACTTGCACTCATGAAATTCAACAAAAAATATTAATTATTTATTAAGCAATTTATCATAACAAATTGAATATGTTTATGATTACAAATTAATTTTTAACCCTAGAACACTAGTGGTACGTAAATTTTACGTGCGGTCTTCATTTAATGTTTTTTTCTGCACTTTCCCTACTATCGATACACTTGTTTGAGTTTGAGTGCTTCGAAATAATTATTCAGATAATGAAAAATTAGTAATATTGGGTAAAACAGCAAATAATTAAACATATTTAAAAACAATATTAATGTAATATAAGCAAATAAAACGACTTTTATATGAGCGCGTCAATTTTAGGTATCTCTAGTGATAGAGTATTTATGAACACGCTAGTGTTCTAGGGTTAAAAGAAGATTTTCTTAACTTGAACTTGAAATGTATTCCCTTTGACTTCAAGATAAATAATATAACAAGTATAAAAATATAGTCCTTAAGATATTATTTGACTTTTTTTTTTTTTTTTTTTTAATAGTAAAGAATGTTCGCATGACAATATGATGCACATAGTTTATTTTAAAAATTAAAAGAGGTATATTTCTGGAGCCGAATCAGTGCAAAAATTGGGAGCGCTTTAGGGTCATATTCAATGACTTTGACCTTGAATGTTCCTTGTCATATTCAATTTCATATTAAACTTAATTTGTGTAGAGATCCTTAGAGCTTAATTTGAAGATTTCATTAGGTCATTTTAAACGAAATTCTAATTTTACATTCCAATTTTCTTTATTTTAAGAATTTTAATACCAATTTAAATAGAGGTAGAATTATAAAAAAAAAAATTAAATAATTAATTTAACTAAATCAGGATGAAAGTTCTTTTGTTTCAGTATAGCTTACAAATTCGCCTTCGGCGACCAGTGGATTTGCGATCCTTCAGAAAACTCACCGTATTAAACTCCTGCTCGGTGACGTCTTCGACGTTGTTTTCCTGTTTCAAAATCTACGACCGCCTGTTCACTCACCCTGCAAACACTTTTAAAAATTCTGCCTGTAGCAAATTTCGACAATCAGCCGAAATTTGGCGCCAGTTGCATTCTATGCCCGTTTTATAATCTGAACCTGGATGTTTGCTCACCATCCAAACGACCTTTGAAAAATTTGGCCAGACAACTACGCTAGTTTAAATTTATGTGTATATCGGCCGACAGGTAGCACTGCTGTTAATTAACTGTGATCCGATAGTGGGGTTTTTGAATCCCGGAAGATTTTTCTCTCTTTTTTATTTATTGAATTTATTTTATTTTATGTATTTATTTATTTATTTTCAAAATCGATATCTGCTATAACAGATATACCTATTGAAATTAGATTTTATATTATACTAGCAGACCCGGCCACGCGTTGCTGTGACTAAGTTATACGTTGAATTATACGGCTGTAAACTATTTAGTACAGTCAAATTATTATTTACGAACAAAGACGAAAACGTTGTAGCCGATGTAAAAACCCACAGGGTTGAGATTTGAAACTTAGGTCAAAATTTGTAAGCGATTGATAAAAATTTTCGTAGTGTTGATATTAAGCACAAATTAATTTTATTGTAGGGTCCTATAAATTTTAATGGAGAAGTGATATATATTATTTCTAATGCTACTTTGGATAAAATTGCTAAAATGACTAATATATAAATTAAATTCTAATAAAATTCTATTAAAATAAAAGTATAAAAGAAACAGACGATTTTAAAATCAATTTTTATGGAGGAGTGAAATATAATATATGCTATAGTGGATAATTTTACTATAAAATGACCTCATCATTTTAAATATTTTAAAGAGGGCAACAGCTGTAGTTATAAAAAGGAAAACAATAAGGCTAAACCAGAAAAATAAGTAAATTTGATAAATATTTTAAAACTTTAAAATTGGAAATCTTATGAAATATTGGACATTTAAAGTAAATACATGTATCATTTTAAATAGAAAAAGATTTTGGAAAAGTTTAGTGTATTTTAACGAAGAGATGAGAAATTTTTGAGTATATTAAAATTTTAATAGTAAATTCAAGTTAATAAAGATGGGAAACATTGAGGATTAAGATAAGAATAATTATAAGATTTAAAAAAAAAAAAAAAAAAAAAAAAAACTTTTTATATACCATGCTTTTAAATTTTAATATACTAATAATATACTAATTAAAAGGAAAATGATAAATATTCTATCATAGTTTGAAGTCAAATTTGTTTTCAAATGTCTAAATAAAATATCTGATGTAAGATACTAATATTTTGCAGCGGAATAGATTTCATTTCTGTCATCCTTGGCGAAAAAAAAAAAGAATATCGCCAAATTATCTGGCGAACATATTTAATTCCTTTCAAAAATCATGGTTATTTTAACAACTTATATTAAAAGAGTAATGAATAATATGAAACAATATTTCGTACAATACATATTACATGTCATACATACGTACAATGAATAATACATATTACATTTCGTACAATGCATACATCTGGCATGTATATTTTCGTGTTACGCTTTTGATCGCCAAATAATAATAATAATAATAATAAAAGCCAAGGGCGACAGAGTTTTGAAATTTAAAATTAAAATTTTGTCAATTTGACAGCAAAATAATTCAATTAACACCCGCGATAACTAATACATATCTATACCCAAATATAAGGATTAAAATCGGGAAATAAATTTCCTCGATTTTTAATAATTTCTTACAAAAAATCCAGTGGGCAATTAACATAGGAAATCTTTTTCTTGGCTGCACAGACGGTCAGTGAGTCATACTTCCCTTGCGTATAGAACTCATAGATTTAGTATAGCATATATAGAATAGAGTGATCATTGGGGAGAAAAATGTTATTCCTTTTCATTTGGGAAAAGACGACGTTTTTACCAAAATATGGCCGTCTTTCCCCGAGTGAATACACACGGGAATACATACTAATATTTTAGCAAATAAAATTTATGAATAATTTATTTGCTAAAGGGGAATGGAAGACTCCAGATACAGTTTCAAATTCATATTTCTTTCTTTCTTTTTTTTTTTTTTTCAATACCACTTAATGGCTGTTTCTAAAGCTTTTATTTATTTATTTTTTTCGGCATCAAAAATCTTTGTACGATAACATGGGGATGAGAGATCTATATATATTACTATATCTATGATAGAACTACATTATCACTTTATCAACGTGCATAAAATCTTTAAATTGATTATGACGTCAATTTTCGTGAGATGCATAATTTAACTTTTTATAATTTTTTAACGTTCACGTTTGATTAAATGTATTTATTTTTATGTCGAAAGAAAATGAACTCGTATTTTATTTTATTATTATTATTATTTTTTTTTTTTTGGCAACAATTAAATTAATGGAACTCACAGATATTTTGGAGCAACTTTAATAAAGGT
Source organism: Salticus scenicus (assembly GCA_963930645.1). Taxonomy (NCBI): domain Eukaryota; kingdom Metazoa; phylum Arthropoda; class Arachnida; order Araneae; family Salticidae; genus Salticus; species Salticus scenicus. The sequence goes on from OZ005654.1 coordinate 302,461,068, forward strand.
CTATAATTAACAAATAATTGCAATAAAACAATATTGTGAAAATAAATTAAGATAAAAACTATCCTATCTCTCAAGTTGGACCAAACTGCACACAGTGTGCAAAATTTCATTAAAATCGGTTCCTTAGTTTAGGAGTTTACCCCGGACAAACATCGTGACACGTAATTTATATATATATACAGATTTATCTGCTTTTTTAAATAATATTACGTTTACTGTTTCCAGAATTTTTAATTTCTGTAGAATTCGAAACACCCTCCTTTTTTTCAGGACATTTTCCAGCCATTATTCAGTAACGATAATTTTTTGGTTTATTTTATGATAAAAATTGCCATTCAGATTTTGAAAATATCTTGAAGAAAGACGGAAACTTCCAGCCCTGAACTTTTGTCATGAAATAAGCTATTAGAACGAGAGATCTATTTCTTTCGGACAAAGTAGAGTAAATGAAAACGATTTTTTTCTTTTCCCCTTTGGCGCCAAATAGAAATAGCATAAAAGAAATTTTAAAACATTAATATATATGTAACTGGTGCTAAAGAACGCAATTTCATATTTTAAGGAAAAGAATGTGCTATTTTTATTTTTATTGATTTATTTATTGCGCTTTTTAAATATTTTGACCAAATGAAATAATAATAATAATAAATAAATAAATGAATAAATAAATAAGGATTTTATTTTATTTTTCTCGTCTTTTTTGAAAAATCAAAATAAACGAGAAAAAAATACATATATTGGATTCGTAAAAATTTTCGATCTCCGTTTTTCGATGGATTTAAACGTTTTCGAATGTCCTGAACACGATTAGTTAACTTTTAGAAAAATTGCTAAAGAAAAAGATTTACTTTTCTCCCCCCACCTCCACCCCATACAAAATAATTTGCATTTAAAATGCGCTCAAAAAAAAAAACCCAAAACCTGTATCGACCGACTACTGCAATTCGATTTACCCGTAATAATCTGTATATATATATATACGGTAAACTCTCGATTATCCGCAAACGGATTACACACGTTGTGGATAATTCGTGGAGCGGGAAATGGGCGAAATCAGAAGAAAGTTTTTTTTTTTTTTTTTTTTCTTTAAATCATCAACAATAAACAGATACAAATGATAGGTTAAAAAAAAAAATAAATATAAAGAATTATGTGGTTTTTGCTTTATTTGTTCTCCAGTAGAATACGCTACCAAACACGTCAAGATTTCAATTTATTTCAAAACATTGATGTGACCGCTTTTTTTTTTCTTTCACACCAGTTTTCCTGGCGGATACTTTCTTTAATACTCAATCGTAATTAAATATTGGAGAATATTTTTCTACAAATAAAGTGGTGTGAAAATGTGGCGGTTATTCACAATTCTGTGGAATAAACTAAATGTTTGCATGTCTGCGGTACTGTTTAATTTAGAGTATAAATTAGATTACAAATTGAACCATGGCTTCATCTTAAGTTCACTTTTTTTATTTATGCTTTTTACATCCTATAGTATATGAAGTACAGTCAAACCTCGTTGACGTGAATTACTTTTAACAGGAACTGTTTCCACAATCCCCGTCAAAAAGAAGATTAGTTACTGATAACATGAACTACTGATAACATGAACAAATTTTTTATCCCCCATGAGATTTACGTTAATGAGGTTCGACTGTACAAATAATTTCACTTTTTATAAGTATTTTCATTGTTTGTATTATGTTTTATATACGATACATTCAAGTTTTTAAGCTAGAATGCAATTTATGTCATTTCAATTTCATGTTCAGCCTTTTTGCGGTTTATGTACGAAACCCATGGCTCTCAATTTTGCGGATAATCAATTATGCTGTATCTATATACATGTATGTTAAAAAAAAAAAACATTAACATCTTTTAACGCAGATTATAAACTAAGCATGTCAAAACGGAAATCAGAAATTCTCGCTGAGTAAGATAAGCAAATACTGGATGAAAGTTGAAAATGAACCCGATGAGTTTATTCACTCTAAAACGCCTAAGCATTACAGTTTTCCTTCAATCAAAGACACTGACCATACCACAACTATGACTTTTATATACTGTAGATATTGAATGAAAGGCTTGCTTTTTATTTTTTTCTTCTGTCTCAAAGTGCAAGCGAATTACTATAAATTTATAACTGTCTATCATTAATTTTAATGCGTGTTAGTGTATGTTTAATAGTAGACACATATAAACTTGGTGTTAGAGATTTTTACATTTTTAATTTTTTTTACGTTTTAAGATTAAAAAAAAAAAAAAAAAAATCTTAACTTTTTAACGGAATGACACCTTAGAACATTGAAAGAACGAGCTCTGGCATTCCATTATTTAATATTTTAATTATAATAAAGTACAATCACAATAACTATATACATCGCGCGCAGTAAACAGAACATTAGGATACATAAGAACGAATATCCTTACAGGCCGCTGCCTGCGGCCCATGGCCACAGGGGCGTCTTACACGAAAACAGCTACATCTCTCAGCGAGAGCCGACGAACTTCTGACTTCTGAAAACAAAATATTTTCACTTCATTTTAATGATTGGCAAAATATCATTAGATATTTTGATGAGAATGGCGACAGCGCCGTCTATATTCTTTCAAATGATAGGGAAGATGGCTCAATATCGATAGGGTTTTAATATATTCGTAAGAGTTTGAATTTAGCGCTACAACTTTAAATATTATTTCTTCCTTTCTTTTCATTTTTTTCTTTTAATTTATTCCCTTGTTTATTTATTTATTTTTACGCAATAATAACATTATACACTTTAAAAGAAAAAAAAAAGTTGCATTTTCTTGTTCTAAGCATTAGTTAATAAACAATATGGCATTTTTAGCAGTCATAGCTGCGTTTAAAAATAAAACTGCAATTAAATATCAACCCTTCAAAATCATTTAGATTTTCTGTAATCGCTTTTAAGAGTATTATGGCTGACACAAAGAAATCTCCCCCCCCCTCCCTTTTTTCCCGTTTAACCCATATCCTACCAAGCATTGAAAAAATGTTTTTCAATGTCTGTGTATACACACAAAATCAAAAACTTACCAACTTTTCATTAGTTTAATCGGTACAGGCTGTCCTAAAAGTAGGACAATAATTTAGGACATTTGGAAATATAAGGAAAACAGACCATCTATATATATAATAATAACAGGAGACTTGGCGTTGGAATATTAAAACCCGAATAAACTACTACGTCAGAAACGCCAAAGAAAAATATTGGAAATGCATACAGCTGTTTCGGTAGCCTATAGCGTGCCGTCTTCAGTGTAAAAAGGATTCTGAATCAGGAGAAAAGCTCGTATAGTGCTCGTATAGTGCTCGTATACGAGCACTTCTCCTGATTCAGAATCCTTTTTGCACTGAAGACGGTACGCTATAGGCTACCGAAACAGCTGTATGCATTTCCAATATTTTTCTTTGGCGTTTCTGACGTAGTAGTTTATTCGGGTTTTAACATCTATATATTATATATATATATATATTAGGGGTGGGAATCGATTAAGAGTTTTAACTGGGTTAATCGTAGTTAATTAATCGATTAATCGGATTTTTAATCGGTTTTCATTTTTCTTTATATGATTTTATTTGAATGATGAATAAAACTCTCATACTGTGTGTATATGTATATATATATATTTTTTTTTATAAGATTGACTGAAAAAAAAATTTTGTCTAACCAATTATATCTCTTTCATAGCTGAAATTTAAATCAATTTTCAGAGTAATAATTGGTGACTTTAAGTGTTAATTTTATATAAATATTTTCACTTATTCAATTTTTCTTTTTAAATAAATTAATTTTTCAATTCATTTTGAAGAAACATTAAATGAATTTACACATATTTTAGTTTTATATTTGCAGGTTTTGTCCATCTCGCTTGTCACTATTTTTAAATGAATTCTCAAAATTACATACCATTATCATAAAAATCTCGAATTCTTATATTTTAGTTCTTCTTTGTCTCTTCGGACTAGAACACAGAATGTTTTTTTTTTCTGTTTCTACTTCAATAGTTACTATCAGCAATTTTGAACAGACAACGCCTGAAGATATTGTGAAACTCTGTTGACATTTCTCCCACCAGAGTGATAGTGGAAATCTCAGTCCCTTCTTTCTTTTCTTTTCTTTTTTTATCTTTAGCATTTCCATTTTTTGAAAGCTTCTTGTTTCTGGGAATACTATTACACTAACCAACACTTTCTGTAGAAGGCTACAGGCAGGTGGTGTTGCTCCAGCATGCACATGAAGCGTCATTTTGTTTAATAAATGTCCTCCTCCTTTTCTTTATCAACAAAAGTGCAACTTTTTTTGACAGGTTTTATTTTTATTTATTTATTTATTTGATGGATGTTTCTTAGAATGTCTGTTAGCAAAATATGGGAAAAAATATTTTGTAGGCAGAACAGCATTTTTACTTTAATTCGTAGTTTGAAAATTTTAATCGGATTTTGAAAATTTTTAATCGAATTAATCGATTCGATTAACTCGATTAAAAAAATTGATCGGGACTAAGCATTGATCGATTAGCTGAACCGATTAATCGATTAATCGGCACAGCCCTAATATATATATATATATATATATATATATATACTTATATAATTGTTTTAACAGTACAAAGTGTAGAATATTACTTCAATAAATTTGTATATCCATTATTCTTGAATGTAAAACCTTTTAAGTAATAATATGTTGAAAATGTAATGAATAAATCTTTAAAAATCGTCATTTTAAAAATTAAAAAACATATATTAAACGTTAATTTAAGCTAACGATAAAGACACATATGTATATTGGACTTTTAAATAATATATCGTCTTTAATTTGAATTAAAATATTCAAAAGAATTTATATAAACATCACTTATGTCCTATTTTAGGACGAGGGTGAAATATGGGTTAAACAGTTTCACACACTTTTATAAAAAATTATTAATCTTTAAATTTACATTAAAAAAAAAAAAAAAAAAAAAAAAAATGCTGTGAGATATTTTAGTGCATGAATAAGAAATACTTGCCTATTTCTTGTATTTACAAATAAAAAGGATTTTTATTTATTTATTTTTTTTTTCAAGCATGTCAAAAAGTAATGGATTCAGGTTTCATAATGGCCTGGTCTTAGTATATATATATATATATATATATATATATATATATATATATATATATATATTCTAAAAAAGGAATTCTGAGTATAAATAATAACCAAATCAACCTAATAAAAATTTCCAATATTTTATTCAGTGTCTATTTGTGGACTAATTTAAACATTTCGGTTATAATGTGAGAATTGAAGGTGTTTGTCTGCCCTTGGGACCTAGGTTCGAGGGGAGTACACTCAATAGCAGTTTTCCTGTGAGTTTTGGAGAAAAAACACAGAAAATTCCGTACGGCTGTGCGAATGGACATGACCTGGTTTTGAACTAGCTTTCTACGAGTTGGGTCGACTTGAGAACAACATTCAAAAAAAAAAATTTACAATTGAAAGCATAAATTTGTAGACATAATTATAGCTCTTTAACTGATTTTAGACACGTGTCGGAGCTCCGTTTTCCTATACGCGGATACCCACCTGAAAAAAAAAAAAAAAAAAAAAAAAAAAATCCGTGTAAGCATGACAAAAAAATATCCGTATACGTTTTCTTTTCTTCAACAAATCGAAAACTGATCATCTGTAGAAATTGTATGAAAATTTTAAAGTACTGTATTAAAATTTTTATTTACTATTGTTAATATATGTATATATATATACACATATAAGAAATACAACAAAACCTTGCTTTTACGTTTTGAGAATTTAAATTATTTCTTAATTTACATTTTTTTTTTTTTTTTTTTTTTTTTTAAGATATCTTTATTTTCAATGAATTTTAATCCTCGCTTTTATGTTAATGAAATTTTGAATTTTCTTCCATTTACATTTGTATATGCAGAAAATATACAGGGAATACTTGTTGTAATTTAAAAAAAAATAATGTAAAATAAACACATAAAGGAAACGAATGCCATCAAGGCAGATTATATTCTTTATCGCCTTCTCTAGAACAAATAAATAATGCACCAAGCAAAACTGTCACCGGAGGAAGCTAAGTTGCTGATTATGGGAATTTAAAGTGATCAATGACCCTTAAATAGCAGATGTTTAACTGTGAATCACATACATGCTACACAAATTATTATAGTAAAATTAAACATCCACATTGGAAAAAAGCAATAAAGAATAATACATCATTTTTTCCCCAGACTATAAGTATTAAACAATAAATTACGAACATTTAAATTGAAGTGCATTTTTTACTTTCTTCTATATTCAATAAAAGAATTGGATTCATAAAAATTTTCGACTTCGAGTTTTCGACGGATTTACACGTTTTGAGAGGTCCGGAACTACTGTTCAGAATTATATATGAATTTATATGTAGAGGCACCTTGACCTAAATTAGTGCCCATCAATTTTTGTCAACCGATCAACAGGTGGCGCTGCTATCAGCAATTTTCGAGATTTAGGAGGAGGCTATATCTCAGGTTCTATTGAGTATAATCAAACAAAGCTTGAAATGTGAAAAGGCTATTACGAGACATTATGATGATCCAATTTGAATTCTTATCGGGTTATAAAAACGTACTTTTTAAGAGGCCATTTATAGGCAATAAAAATGCATACTTTGGATATTTAGTGTTAGTTGTCTCTTAAGATGCAAATCGTTTTCATTCATCCTGCTAGATAATAATAATAATAAAAAAAAAAAATTATTTGCACTTAGTAAAATATAGGAAAGTATAAAAGAAAGTCTTGTGGTGGCCACAACATACTAGTTTACTCTTGAAGTTAACAATTTACATAAATCGTTAAAAATTATCATTGATCTATTTTTCAGATTTTTTAATTTTTAAACTAAACAATTAGTGATTACATTTCAAATTATTTTTTAAATAATTTACCAACTGTATGACAGTGAAAATTTACCTTATTTTATAATTTAAAAAAGTTTTGTATGATTTTTAGATGAATAAGTAATTTTTATTTAATTTTCGGGTTTCGGGTTGGGTTCGGGTCTAAAGACAGCGGGTTTGGGTCGGGTGCGGGTCGTAAAAGTTTCTCTACTGTGGGTTCGGGTCGGGTTTCGTGTTGATATAAAATTGATTTGTCGGGTTCGGGTCGGGTGTGCAGGACTCTAGGTTAGACCTTAAAATTTCATAGCAATGAGTGAAAAGACAAAGTATAAACAGAAAGCATCCTAATAGCTACGAAGAAACCGAAACTAATTACAAAACGCTTATTCTACGCTTACGTCATCAATAATCGATTGTAAAATCATTCGATTATTAAAATCATTCGAAAGCAAATCACTCGATTATCAAAATCATTCGATTATTCCCATCTCTACCGCCTACACTCAGTGATGCCAGATGGTCGAAAATTATTTCCCCAAACAGGTCTTCAAATTTTCCCAAATCAGGGTGTTTTTTTTTTTTTTTCGAAAAAATCCCCAGCTTGATTTCTACTAAAGAGGAAAAATAAAAATTTCTTCAAAAAAAAAAAAAAAAAAAAAAAATCAAGCAGATTTTTCTATGATTTAAGCTCAGATTGTTCCCCAAATGAAGGCAATTTTTGAAAAAAATCCCCAAATAACAATAAAGCTATTGAAAGTCTCTAGTCGTAGGGATAAATCATTATGTTGCCAACATTGACAGAAAGTTGAAGAACTCCCCAAAATAGTCCCCACAAACATTTGGTCCCCAAAATTGTCCCCAGAAGCCTCGAAAATCCCCAATCTGGCATCATTGCCTACACTGTAAAAAAAAAAAAAAAAAAAAAAGAAAAACAGTATTTTACAACAAAAGGTGCTGGCACCGCGGCTGCCAACACAGTTGCTGTAAAATTTACAAGCTGCTGCTTTTACGGTGCTGTAAAATTTACTGCACTTTGCTGTGAATTTTTCAAGATGTTGTTTTTAGTAGTGCTGTAAAATTAACTGCACTTTGCTGTGAATTTCACAAGATGCTGTTTTAAAAAGTGTTGTAAAATTAACTACACTTTGTTGTAAATTTTACAACACTTTTTAAAACAGCATCTTGTAAAATTCACAGCAAAATGCAGTTAATTTTACAGCACTACTAAAAACAGCATCTTGTAAAATTCACAGCAAAGTGCAGTAAATTTTACAGCACCATAAAAAAACAGCAGTTTGTAAATTTTACTGCAACTGTGCTGGCAGCCGCGGTGCCAGCACCTTTTGTTGTAAAATACTGAAATTTTTTTTTACAGTGTGAGAACTTAAAATAACGTAGACATCGTTAAAAAAATAATAATTTATATTTATTTCAATCTTACCTGCATAATTCTTCAAATGAAACTTTACAAGCATATTTTAAAAATCGTTTTAAAATAATAACTAAAGTCAATTTATAAACTAAGATTGAAAGGATAGTGTTACTTGAACTACAAGTATGCGAAAAAAAAAAAAAAAAAAAAAAAAAAAAAAAGAAGTAAATTGATAAAGGTTTAACGCATTAGTGTTAATCAACATACACTATGCAAATATCAATTTATTAAAAATAAATTTCATTATCGATTTCCTTCATTTAGGTAGAAAATAAAATTAATACCGTTGTATCGATGATATATTTCTGATTTTTTACGATATTTTTAATGGTTTCTATATGAGTATATTTGGCTAATATTAAATGAAAAATTTAAATACTGGCGCATGTGCTGTAAAAAAAAAAAAAAAAAAAAAAAAAAAAAGAGGTATTTTGTATTTTTTACATTCTTATTTAAGTATGTCGTCTCTATAGCAGTATGTTATTTTTTCTAAAAATGACATTGCACTCTTTTTGAAATTACATGTTAGAAATAATAACATTAATAGTAATAATAATAATAATAATAAATAGAAAATACTTTAGATTTTGTGAAAGGAACATTTATATCTCCATAAAAGTACGAGACACTTTCACACGAGATACTCGGGGCCGTGCCCTTAGGGACAGTGCCTTTAGCGGACATCCATAAACCCGTGTCCTTAGCGGAAATGTTATCCCCCTTGGCGGCATGCTTTGAGCATACGTGCCTTTAGTGGAAATGTATAATAAATTTAAAAATAAATTAATAAATAAAAGAATGAACTCTTCAATTTTCTTCCACACTTTATCCACATTAAGACTGGCTATAGTTTGCTTCTGAAGTAACCTGTCGCAAAAATAGGTATGCTTACTGTAGAATATCCGTTATTTGAGGGTACGGTGATCTGTAACAATATAAAGTTTAATGAGTCACAGTATTCCATACGAAAACGTACATTATTGTCATTTTATGATTTTATTTAAGTTTTTGAAAATCTAATTAAGCTTTGCAACTTTTAAAACTAAAACAAAAGCGAAAAATCATAAGATAGATTTTGGTTATCAAAACTTTCAAATTGTATGTACTCGTTGTATCGTATAACATTCTAATTTCTATTTATAACTATATTATTACACAATGGACAGATAGAAAGACAGACATATAGACTAACGGAATTCATAATCACTCTAAAATATTGTTGGAAAGTGTTAAAAATGCTTAACATAAACAGAAATGCTGCTCTTAATTTCATATTTGCTTTCCCTTAAATTGCAGAAATCGATGTATAGCAGCGCCAATTGTCGGTACATAAACATTCAAATTGAATCAGCATAATGTCTCACAATGGCATTCTCTTATATCAAGTTTTGATTGATTATACGCAATAGATCCTGAGATATAGCTTTCCCTTAAATTGTGGAAATCGCTGTATAACAGTGTCATCTGTTGAGAGTTTGGCACCAAAAGTTAGTAGGCACTAATTTAGCTCAAGGTACATCTACATGTACATTTATATGCAATTCTGAGTAGTAGCTCCGGAGATACAGTTACCACAAAATTTTTGTCACTCTCACACACACAGAGACAAACGGACAGACAGACATTTTCAAAAAATAGTCAAATCGTGTTCTGGATATCTCAAAATGTGTAAATCCGTCGAAAACACAAAGTCGATATTTTTACAAATTCATTACTTTCTTCTATTGAATATAGAAGAAAGTAAAAATAAAAAATTCCTAAAATATTTACAGATGCCGAAGGCGGACAAACGGACAGTAGAGTAGACAAATACACTAATTCAAAACATACAATTTACAAAAATGGTAGAATTATTCTACAATTTCCTTTTAATATGAATATGATTCACGTTTATGAATAAGCTTAATGTAAACGAAAATGCAATTCAGCAAATTTCCAATAATAACCCTCAGTGTAACTGAATATTTTTACAACATTCTATAGAAAGCAATCTTTTGTGCATCTGAATAACATATTTCAATCTACTACTCGCACACCTTCTTATTTCCGCTAAGGGCACGGCTTCTTCTATTCCTCCTTCTTCCCTTTCACCCCATTCCACTGAGGGCACAGTCGGTAAGGGTGTTGAAAATTATAACAATTATCTGCCCAATATATTTCACAGACTATCAAAACATTTTACTTTCGATTCGAACTGTGAAAAGAAACAAATGAGGCAGCTGCGCATGCCTATGAAAACCGCTCGCGCCTGCATCAATGTATATGTACTATTTTCATCTGTAGTCGTTATGTAGATTCTTTAATGTTCGGAGCGTTTATTAGCTCCGTAATTCAAATTTATTTTTATGTTCTTTTTCTTTTCTTAATTCTTTTCTTAAATATTTAAAGACACAAAGTCATCTCGTAATTGAGTATGCTGAATCAATTGAATCTAATGGATATTTTCTTTATAGAAGAGTTTATAATGATTTAGCTGTATAAACAAGAATAGAGTGAACGGATGCTAAATAGACGAATACAGGTAAGAAGATTTTTTTAATTATAATTACCTGTAAAATTATTCTATCGAAATATATATATAATTATAATAAATATGTGTGACTTCTGCGTTATTATAAAATAACATTATGTGCTATCGAGGTATTAAAATAACAAAGGGCACGTCACCGAGATACTCTAAAAGGAATATCAAGCATTTTTTTTTACTGAGAGATCCCAAGTATTACTTTTTTTTTTAAATACTTACTGAAAATTTGCATTTGGAACGTATTCATCTAAGAAATATTTCAGGTTTCCATGTTTTCACATCTCTGAGATTCCTAGAAAAACTTATATATATATACCCCAAAACATGCTTATTCGAAAATGCCCCGTTATTTTGTTCATACAAATTTGTGGAAAAGTTAATGTAGATCCATAAAAATCTGCACATTTTGTTTTTCAAATATTTGTTAAAAAAATAACGCAAAGCTCTAAATGTACTAATTATTAATTGATCTTAATATAATTTTCTTTGACTTTCTATCTACATATTTATCTAATTATCTACTTATATATATATATATATATATATATATATATATATATATATAGCATTTGAATAATTTAATCCCTTTACAACACTCAGCAAATGAAAGATAGATGAAAATACCAACATATGAAATTTTAATTGAGATTATTTCGAATAATATTATTGTCACAATGATAATTTAATTTAAGTACACTGAGTAGTAAAAACATGTTAAAGTACTTACGCAGAAGAAAAATGACACACATAACACATAAGCCTAACGGTGATATAATTTGCATAATCCAACAGAAATATTCATCAAATAATAAAAATGGAAAGAGATAAATTAACCAAAAGGATCTGTTAAAAGAAAAGAGAATTCATGAAATAAAAATAGAATTTTAAATGCTGCAAACCAGAAATGATCCATCATCAGGAAACTTGCATCTCTGTCAGCTATATGCAAGATTTCGAATGGCTGTACAGCTAATTCAAGCAATATACAACTCAAGTCTCTATCTTGCAACAAAACAAATTGAAAAAGGAAATTAGATTATACAGTAACATAACCAAAATTGAAAAATAGAATAAGTATTTTTAATAAGTCCACATGTAACCGATTTCATACAGAGATAGTAGAAATAAACAGGTTGCCAAAGCGACCATCATTGAAAAGAAAAGATTAAAAGTAAAGAAACAATTAATCGATCTAGTTGCTTCTGAAACGAAATAAATGAATATATAAGTGATAGTCATTAATCTTTAAAATTTAAAAGCTAAAAATACTATTAAAAAGACTATTAATTTTAACGTTAATATTTTCTATTTTCAGTTTAGATTAAACGTTTAACGTAATGTGAGCTAACGCCATCTTAAGTGAAAAAAGTGATTTACTATTAAGTAATTATAGAAAATGTACGATTTGACTTCCACTTTGTACTTTAGTTTAATTTTTATTCTCAAGCAATCTCATCAAAAGGCCAACAAGTGGTAATTAAGACATTATGATTATGTTATTGGTGAATTTTTATTTTTATTTTAATTATTATTATGTATATTTATTTATTTATTTACTTATTTTTATTAATTTAGAACTGATTAAAATTTATGAAACCACCAATTGTGATTATGCATAGAATGAAATCTTATGTATGAATAATTAAACAAATAACAAATATAATGTATGAAGAGTTGAAACTTAAATAATATCAACCAGACAAAGAGGATACAACCTGCAATTGCGATAATAATATGCTTCATTTTTTTTTTTTTTTTTTTTTAATGATAAAATTCATCAAAGATATATATATATATATATATATCTTTCGCTGATAATGTAAACCTTTTTGAACATAAAATTCTCTTTAACAAATATAAAGCTGTCTTATAATTTCGAAAACTTCAAAGTAGATTCTAATTTTAAATTTCCTTTTAGAAATGCTGTTTTCCACAGAATTTTCCTCAACGCTAAAATAACAACTAAAACTTGAAAGAATTTACACTTCCAGAACAGCTGCCTCCCATAAATCGTACAATTTCATATTTTGAATATGATATTTTCAGCCAAATGCGATAAGAATATTTTTTTAAGTTGTTCCACAGACAAGAAATTTTCCTGACTTTTGACTTTTGGCTTTATCTTGGACTAAGATTTCAGTGCTTAAACTTAAATGAATAAATATCGTAGATTTAGTCAATAGTATATAACTTGTATTTTGAGAAAAGGATTTTTACGATACAAGTTCTTTTCAAAGGAAAATGCTGTTTATTTTTCTTATTCCATAGATATATCAAAGATGTTTACCACAATCTGAGTGTTTTGAAATAGGTTGCTAGTAAGATTATTTAGTCATAAAACTAATGCAAATATTACATTTATACAAACGTTATATGAACTACCTTTAAAAATATTCGTTATGTGGATTTTCAAAAATATTTTGAACAAGTGATGCTATTCTTTCATTATTTTGTTAAAATCAATATATTCATACAAAATTACGTAATTTCTAAAATATGTTATCCTTATAGGCATTTTTGCTATTAAATCCTTTCATTGATTATTGTGCAAATTTAAATTATGAGAGCTAGTTGTTATTTTAAATGAATATTTAAAATATTAAACCTCTATGGATATTTTTATTAAGAATTTAATGTGGTAAAACCTTTTTTAAACAAAGAAATGATTAATCAACTGTAAAATGATAAATTGGGTGTACACTGAAAAAAAAAATTGAAAATAATGTTATTTCACTATATATTTTTAAGGAAAATTACCCTTTGCTTGCTAAACGTTCATAGCCTGAGAATCGATAGTATGAATGTATAACATTGGAATTCTGGCATTGTTTACAGTAAAAAGACACTCTACGTAATTTTATCAAACTGTATTTTTATGGTCCAGTCCCTTCAAAAGTAATGTGTTGTTAGCTTTTCAGTGACACCATATAAGAATCAGTTCATAGAAGAAACTGAAAATATAATCTCATTTTATTGGTTGAGATAGTTTCTTTATACATTCATACAAATAGCGATTGATATAAAAGAGCTACTGCTTTCCTAATTTAATTTAAACAATTTAATTCAAAACTGAATGTTTATTACAGTGTAAAATTGCGGTGGTGGGGGGGGGGGATATATTAGTCCAAATGTTTTTTATACGGTCCTTGCCTGGAATTTCTGCTGCCGGGCATTTTCATTAATCTCGCTTGCATTTTTCTAACAGTGTAAGCTTGCTCTCTGTGATTTTCATACGCAGGCGCCGTCAGTTAGGGACCCGGTCAGCCATTGGAGAGGTACGTATGTAAAGGTAACTATGCTATTTCTCTTTCGAATTTAGAAGAATTTTTACATTAATTTATATCTATAATCCATCTCCATTTATCCTGTAAATGTTAATAATAATAAAAAAAAATGCTTGGCCCTAGTTTACTTAGTTACGTAAATCATAGTTTAAACAGGAGAAACGTAATTCAGATATTTTTTTAAAAGCACAGTATCTGACAGTCCCACCAATCTTTAAAAAAAGACCGATTCGGTTTCCCGTTTTTACATTCTCTTATCCATATATACGGTAGAGAAATTATTGTTTGAGTGATAAATTTTAGAAAATGAGTTTTTGTTATATTTACAAGTTTTGAAATAGCATGGATCATAAAAACGGGTCTTTAGCGTTTGGTGTGTGTATGTGTCTCTTGTGTCTCTCTTTTTGTGTGTATTTGTAAGTGTGTGTAAGAGTTTTTTTTTTCAGAATATCTCAAAAAATAAATTATATCTGAAAATTCAAACTCATTATTCTAAATCGGTATCATAAAGAGACGCTACACTGAACTTTTCGTTCTTATCAAGCTAATGGTTCATTTACAGAGCCATTCTAGAGAATTCAAAGACATTATGTCCATGGGCGAAATTACTTTCATGTCCATAAATTAAGGATAATGCTAGCTGAGGCAAATAACGGTTCAGAAGCAAAACAAACATGACTTATTCATAAAGTTCATTTATTAAACAAAACATCAAGAATGAAAAAGGTGGTTTGTGTAGGATACCATTTATAAAAACTACGATTTTTGCCCCCTGAAGCAATTACAAAAGATATCTCCCTTACAAAAACTTAACATTACATAGTTTGTATGATGGTTAATACATTGTATGTATCTAAGATGATGAAATACAATCCTTACAACGCCTAGGAATGTTGAGTATTAAATTATTGATATGATCTTGGGGACGATTACTCTACTCAGTGAGCAATGCTTTGCGAAGTTCCGGTACACATGTAGAAGATGGTTGACGGACTAGACATGCTCTATCGGATTCTAGTCAGGTGAGAATGCTGGCCATTCCATGCGGGTGATAGCTTCAGGTTGTAGGCATCCGCGTACAACGTTTGCACGGTGAGGACGCACATTGTCACCCATAAACACAAATTCTGGGCTCATGGCACCCCTAAACAAACGTAAATGTTGTTTCCGAATGATGTCCCGATAAATTTGGCCTATCATTCTTCCGATTTGAACATGCAGAACTGTTCTGGTGCCCAATATGATCCCCCTCCCCCAAACAAACACTTCCGCCCCATAGTAACGGTGTCGTTCAATGATATTGTTTTGGTGGTAACGGGCACCTGACGTTCTACATATGAATGTCTGGCGTGAATCACACTGCAAGCTAAACCTGGACTGGTCGGAAAACATCACGCAAGCTCACTGTGCAGCTGTCCACATTGCATGTTCTCTACTCCAAGTTAACCGCTGGCACAGTGCATTGCCGTGAGTGGAACACATCTAACAGGCCTGCGAGCATATAGATCAATATCTCCGAAATGTCTAACGGTTTATCTCGAAACTGTGGCACTCGTGGCTGCAGACATCTGACAAGACAGGTCTGATGCTGTGATTTATCTGCTTATTTTGGCAGTTACTGCCAAATACCGGTGGTCATTCGGCATTGTATTTCGGGGTCGACCAGTAATTGACACTTTGGGCATTTCTAAGTTCCCCCGATACTTCTATCTGAGTACGCCCACATTGTAGTCAGCCGATAATTCTACCACGTAAAAAAATATCTGCATGCGTCCTCTGTGTCATAACCATTCGGTTTGGGCACTGAGCGGCACACAGAACGCTTGTGAACAATTTTTCTTCTTTGCTCTCATTCCTCATCTACCCCCTTCTTACACTTTCGTCATTGTAACATCATATTGGCGTCCAGTGGCGGATTTAAGGGGGGGGGGGCTAGGGGGCTGAAGCCCCCTCCCAAAACACTGACATTCACAATTGAATATTACAATTGTAAATTTTTTATTCGTCTAGAATAACACTTTGAAAAATCTTAGCCCCCCCTCCCTCCCCCCTCCCCCCAAAAAAAAAAAAGTCAAGTTCTGGATCCGCCACTGTTGGCGTAATCTGATGACTTCCTATAATCTGCATTTTATTCTTAAAAATGTGTGTGGTATTTCTACAAGTGAAATTTTTTCATTGAAGTTCAATTTCAGTGTGAATCTGAATTATCCTTAATTTATGGACATGAGTGTATTTGTAGATTCTTATTATCATATATAGTCTTAACTAAAACAAATTAAATGTGCATATACATTTTATATGAAATAAAGCACATTTCATGTAGAAAATATGGTAGGAAAATCATTTAATTTACAGAGTTACCCAAAAGAACGAAAATATTGTGGGACTATGCTTGGGAATTGTTGGAAAAGCATTTCTTAATGGGCTTGTGTTATTAATGTAGTACTATATTTAAATATGCAATGTGATGTCTACATAATTCATTGTTTAAATGCAAATCTGCCAATAATTAAGAAAAATCATTATTTTCTATTTAATGTAATTGATGGATGTGTTGTACACGTCCAGCGATTGCATTGAATAATAAAGAATTATTAAATCGGTTGTTTTTTTGTTAAAATTTGCCGTTCAAGAAAACTACTTTGGAATATAAAATATATTTCCATATTTATACGGTAAGTAAAACATATTTAAGTTAAATTTTAAGTTTTTTTTTTTTTTTTTTTTTTTTTTTTTTTTTTAATTACACATTTGAGGTTTCCTTAATAATAAAGTCCTGTTTTAAAATATTTTATATTTCTGTATGTATGTTATCACTGTAACTTAAAACAAATTAACAGTCTTGAATTTTTAATAAATGCATTCACTTTATTCAAACTGGTGGTTGAGGTGTATGCGATTCTCCCCTCACAGAGAATTATGTTAGTATATAGAGGTTTTGTAATCGTACGCATCAATATGCAATCCGACTTTGTAAGAATACAATGCAGGATAAGATAAAGTGGTGTAAATGCCACTCACGATTATGTAAGTTAAAGAACCGACTTATGTATTACTCAGTATTTTAGAGTAAGATGACTATATATATATATATATATATATATATATATATATATATTTTTTTTTTTTTTTTCGGGAAAAATGACGACTCTTTATTATTATTATTTTTTTAATACTCGTATTATTCAGAGTTCAGTTATCTGGTTGCCATCTTTTAGCAAGTTCCTATAGCCATAAACGTTAATAAAAACTAAATAAAATATTGGATAATATTTGCTTAATTTTGTCTGTGTCAATCATGTGTTTTAATAGATGCATAATGTTTTAGAAAAATGTGTCATAAGCCTTTTTACTCCGAAATATACGGACGTCTAACCAAAAAATTGGGGTAAGATTCCGAAACGAAAACGTTAAGAAAAACGTTTATTTCAATGCTTTTATAGAGTTCTAACAGATGACGTCATGCTGAGGGACAGTTGACCTTACTGACCCATTTTACCATTGCGGAATAGTGTTAAAAATTTATTGTAACACAGTGTTGTAAATGTATTTGTAAAAGCATAAAAAAAATTCGACTACCACGCTTCCAAAGGCATGGAAAAAGGGGAAAAAGTAGCGCTGTCCTTCAGCAAAGTACGGTTTCTAAGAAGAAAGTCACGTAATTGTTAGAACCTAACAGTTCTTTTTTTTTTTTTTTTTTTTTTTTTTTTTTATTACTTAAATATGTTTTTAATATGCACTAAAAAGTTTATAAAATATAACGTATAACAAGACATAAGAAATAAAAAATGTAAGTACAACATGAAATTTTACAGTTATTTATTAAAAATAAAAACTACGACGTTCTCCTGCATTACACCCTACATATAACCAAGCATAAAATACTTTGTGATTTATATTATTCTATTTTTATGTCATCTATATAAATAAAGAGAAGTGTCTGTCTGTGTGTCTGCGCTCTGGCGCTCACACTACTGATCGCAGAGCTTCCAGATTTGGCACCTGCAGGTGTGCCCCTCATCGAGATTTTTTCGAATTTCGAATTTGATTTTTTTAAATTAATGTTTCTTCGATTTTAAATATTGGCTTCAATGTTTCATTTTTCAGAAATTTCTTTCGTTTCAAAAGTCTGCGTATCTTAGCAACGGCTATTAAACTATTTATTTATTTAAATTCATTTGAGGAAAAAAAAAATATTATATTTATTGAAATCAAATAGTTATACACATACAGTAGAAAAAATTAAACATATTAAATTTTTAGATTTTGGCATATAGGTACCTGGGACCCTGCAGGTGTGAACCTCATCGAGATTTTTTCGAATTTCGAATTTGAATTTTTTAAATTAACGTTTTTTCCGATTTTAAATATTGGCTTCTTTGTTTCATTTTTCATAGATTTATTCTTTTGCTTCCATCGTCTACGTATCTTAGCAACGGTTATTACGCAACTTATTTTTATTTAATACATTCATTTGAAGGCAATTTTTTTTTTTTTTTTTAATTTGTTATATTTATTGAAATTAAAATCATAATGCAGTAGAAAAAATTAAGTATAATTAGTTTTAAATTTAAAAACGTATTTATAACACTTATGTTTAATTTTTTTTTTTTTTGTAGTAGAATAACTTCTTATTTTTCCTTTTTTAATTAATTCCTTTAAAAAAAAAGAACTTTTATTCATTAACTTTTTTTTTTTTTTTTTTTTTTTTTTTTTACCGTATTTATCGGGAAAAATGGTAATATATACATAGTAAAAAGGATTAAAATGATTAACATTTATTTGTTTATGTATATATATATATATATATATATATATATATATATATTATATTTTTTTTTAATCGACTTTTTATTTTATTTCATTTTATTACATTGGTCGGAATCAAATCGTAATATAGTGTAAATAGCATGGGCTATAAAATACATGGTTCAAAACTAAAATATTTAATAGATGCTGAGATACAGTTATCTTTAAAATCGTAGTTCTTAAATAGTAGCAGATTCCCCCCTGTCGTCGATAAATATCCAGATTGAAGTGCCCGGGAAAGATCTTTCTGCAGGCATGGGAAACCTAGACCTGATGCAGTACGGGCTGGAAAAGAGCTGCCGAAAACAGCGGGTACCCGAAGCAAGGTTTGGAGCAATTTCAGTTTCTTTTCTTTTCTTCTTCTTTTTTTTTTTTTTTTAAGTTTTTTTCTATAACGTGGTGTAAAAAAATACATATTAATTCAATTCTTTCGAAAATTCATTTAAATATAGTGACCAGCGAAGCGGGCGTAGCCTGCTAGTATTTTACTAAAAAGAAAAAAAAAAAAAAAAAAAAAAAAGGCCTTTCTTAATTAAACAGATGATGCTTTTTTTTTTTTAGTCTTTAAATAACTGAATGATAAAGTTTTGACTGTTTAGAAATTTTAGAACTCAAAATTATATGAATTCTCATATGGAAGGTACATTATAAAATTGTTGTAACTCCATGTATTTTAAATATGCATATTTTGGCTTAATTGTATCATATTTAGTCCTACCTTTCATTATAAAAGTGAAGAAACTCCAATAATCACATTAAAATATCATAAATGACATTATTTGTTATTTTCGGAAAACTAAAAATTCTACATATTCATTATAAAAATGAAATTTCTGAGTTACATTTAATTTTACTAATTATAATTTATAAATTATTATAGTTCTTGAGTTATATTCAATGCAAAAAATTTATAACATTTACTAAAACTTGCCTTTTTTCTATACGCATAAATTCACAAAAAGTTCATTATTTCGAAATATATTACAAGGAGATAATTCACTTTTACAATAAACGACCCATAGTCTTTCTTGCTTTAACCGATTTCGGTAAGTGATAGAACAACGATTATTTGATCAAAAGTTTTGATTTGAAAATTTTGCGTAATTTACTTCTTTCAAGATCTTCTGTTTATATATATATATATATATATATATATATAGAACTTGGTCAGTGCGGATTTGTGAATGTCTGGAATCTTCAGATTGCCATATCTCTAAAACGGAAAATATAGAACGATAAAATTTTGTAATTCTGGCAAGTCAGATGCATAGATGATTTTGCCATTTAATACTAAAAGTAGAATTCCTGGATCTATGGCAAAAACGCCTTTAGTAAAACCTAAAGTCAGAGTCTCCAAGAAGGTTTTGTCGTTTTTTTTTTCTTTTGTTATTTAGACAAAAGGACAATTTTCTGGACCTCCTTCTGTATGTATAAGGTATTTATCAAAGAACAAATGATAGTATTCCTTATTGGGTTATTAAATTTTATGACTGATAATTGGTTATCTCAATAAATACATTAAACATTTCTTCAATTTCATTTTACAAATAAAATTTCTACTTGGAACAACAAATATCCCTGTGTGGAAAGTATTTTAAATCGTTTCAAAAATTATCCAGCTCCATTTCTTATTCATATAAAATACAATATATGAAGATATGTAGATATACGTTTCTTCTTACTGTACCTTATGTTCCCTATGGCGCGTTCTTATTGTCTTAGTGTTATCTCATCCTAGCTTATATAATGCAGAGCTTATATCTATATATATGTATGCATCCTCTACCATATATGCTATCTCAATTTTCCCCCCAATATATTTCTCTTTCACTGACTGTATATATATATATATATATATATATATATATATATATATATATATATATACAGTAGGTGTTCAAATTATTGGATTTTATTTATTTTTATTTATTTATTTATTTATTTTCGATTATCTCAAAAAATACTAGACAAAATGACCTGAAATTTCATACATGCAAAGAACATTTAAAAACTCATATTTTCCTATTTTCCCCTATCGAGTTAGTCCAGAATGCAATTAGGAGACCAAAGAAAAACTGATGTTAAGTGAAAATACAGGGTGACCATAATTAAACTTGGACTATTCAGAACACTCTGAATAGGTGAAGTATGTCCCGACAGAGCGGAAATTTTTAAAATTTTATCTTTAATTAATTAATTAATTAATTAATTAATTTTTTGCAGAACCTTTGAGCGCATTCTTTGGAATGTCTATATACAAATTTTTGACTCAATCCGCATTTTAGTTACAGCTGCAGAGTTTTCTGAATAGACCAGGTTTAATATGGTCACCCTGTATCACAAAAAGCTACAAATGACTTGTAAGTTGCTAGTAAAATACGGATTGAGTGGAAATTTGTATATAGACCTTTCAAAGGATGCGCTCAAAGGTTCTGTAAATAAATAAATAAAATAAATAAAAAATAAATTATAAAAATTTCAACTTTGAGGGGACAAGCATCAAGACACAAACAAGCATTACACTTAAAATATTTGATGAGTTATGTAATAAATAACAGTGGTCAATTTCAAACCATACCAAATTTAAAACTGTTATTTTTACATTTTGCAAAGTTTTTTTTTTTTTTTTTTTACAGACAACAAAGTAATTATCTGCTTTCCACTCCTACGTCGGCCCATTCCCCAATCTTAATCTGCGGAATTCTTTGTTACGGGGTCATTCAAAGTGTTCGGTTTTTAAAAGAAATGTTGTAACTTTGGCTGAGTCGAAGTACCGTATAACACTGCATGTGCTGAGGATCACTGCCGACCAGCTGCGATCAAACACTCTGTTCACCGGCAACAAATTTTACAACTTAATAATGCGGATCACAAGAATAATATGATATCCATCGATAAACAATCTGTAATTTTTAAGAAATATCAATTAAATCTATAGTGAATAAAGTTGTTTGTATTAAAATTTGTTGGCGGTTTGTATTTTGTTGAATGTCTCCTGAGTGAAGAAATTTAAAATTTTATTTTATTTATTTATTTATTTGAGCGAATCCTTTGAAATGCCTGTATACAAATTTTCGACAAATCCGCAATTTAGTTACAGCTAGAGAGCTCTCTTAATAGGCCAAGTTTAAATATGGTCAGCCTATACTTTGGATCACACTACATCTCAAAAAGCTATGAATGACTTTTAACTGTAATTCGTTGCTGCACATACTATGAACATTATTTGTATATTTTGGTACGGGAATTACGCAATTATGTAGGTATATATATGTATGGGTCATTCTACAGAAAACGTAGGTTTTCAAAATTAGAATTTAAAGAAAAAAAAAGTCTTCAAAATTTTTTTTAATTTATATTGCTCTTTTTATACTTATTTCTACCCCCATATAGTTGGTCACATTCTTTTTGATTATTTTTTAACTTTTTTTGTAATTAAAATTTTGAACGTGAACGGAGGATACATACATGTAACGGAGAATACACCCTTATGATGTATTTCTAAAATTTAAACATTTTATGAATGTGTACATATTGCTTTTGTATATTAAATTAATTACACTGATTGCTCATGTAAAATGCTTTATTATAAAACATATTAAAGAAACAGTTACTCCAATTATTAATTTGAACACTTTTCATTTTAAGTTATATGTGCCAAATTTTCACTAAAGACACATTGTTCTCTTTTATTCATAGTAGGTTCCTTCAGGACTTCAACAACATCACTTAAATATACTTCTGATATATGATCCTTTTCGGGGAAAATAAAAGTGTCATTAGAGCATTTCCGCATGAATTTTACAATAAATTCATTATAAGACTCTTGTGATATAATTAAAGCTACATAAAATTTGAAGCTTTTCTTGCCAGCTAATTTGATTATCACATAGTTATTTGGTCGTATCTTTGCACTGCTTAGGCCATTTCTCATTACTTCTTCATTAATATCTGAAAAAAAAGAATAAGAACTTAAATGTTATAACCTTAATAATAAAGTAATTTGTTAAATTTATTTATTTTTTAATGATATTCAGGAACTTTTTATTTAAAAAAAAAACTATGTTGTATTAAGAACATAATTTAGACTAATTAAAAATTCTATATTAGTTTTAAAATTGATTTTCTAAAAAAGCTGTATTCTTCCTTACACATCGTGTATCCTCCATTACATTTATATTGTAACGGAGGATACAAATTGCTATGTTTTGTTTTGTATATCCTGTTGATTTAGGGTTAACACATTATGCTGATAAAGTTTACTTAAAAAGGTTATGAACTATTAACTGAGAAAATATTTTTAAAAAATAAACAATTCTTATCTTTTAAAATCAAGAATGGAGGATACACAATGTGAAGGACCTATTTGACTTCAGAGAGAATAATACATAAATTATTATCTACTAAGGTGTTTAGCTCCACTGTGAAGAACAGATATTGAAAATGGCTGTCTGTGATTCTAAATCACTGTAATGAGTTGACAGTATTGCCATATATCGGTGTTGTTAGGGATTAAGGCCGATTGACAACACTGGGGTCCTAGGCCTGAGGGGGTGTGCCTTCCGTGGAGGTCTTTCTAAGGGGTCCTAGCCCGTATTTACGCAAGTTTCGGAGGAAACCACGGAAAACTCCGAACGGCTAGGCCGACGAGCGCGACCGGGGATCGAACCCGGCACCTCACGTCTACCAGCTTTGAGCGCAGAACCGCTCAGCCGCTGGTGGGCTGCCATATATCGGAAATTCTTGTAATTAATTGCATTTTGAACGGAGGATACAAGAAAAACTGTGACTGTAATTCAAAGGATAATTAATGCAATACATTTTTTTCTTTTGCAGCAAAATTCCCTTAAACTGTAAAAAACCGTCTAGTGACTGAAACTGCTCTATATTAAATATTATATCTTTTTGGATTCAACAAATAAGTGAAAGAGTAAATGGAGGTACATATGTTGTGACATGTAACGGAGGTATACAAAAATCCCTCCGTTCTTTGAAAAAAATAAATAAAACAAATAAAAACATCACCAGTTTTTATTAATTATTTTAAAAAAATGTTATAATATTTAAAATCTCTTAAGAGGATATTTTAAAATAATTATTTTTAAAACTAACTACCCCAAACCAGAAATATTACTTTTTTGTAGAATGACCCGTATATATTTTTTCTGTTTTAAATTACTAATTTTTTTGACACGTTTTTTGCTAATAACAAGAACGATTTCCATAAAAACTTACAAATATTGCTGAAATATCGACAAAACGTTAGAGAACACATAAAACTCATACGTGTAATATTCATTGAGATATGAACCTTTTTAATAAATATTATTTTACTGCACATGCGCGAAAATCAGAAAAAAAAATATGCATACCTTGAAAGCTAAATATATTGAGCAACTTTTGTCAAAAGTTCATTTGAACAGATTACAAATTAAGCAAATTGTTGGCAAAAGAGCGAGTTATATTTTAAGTATTTTTCAGCGATGAAATTTCATTAAAGTTTCGTTTCATGCTGCGTAATTAATTTGAAGATCGAATTATTTCAACCACGTTGCAAAATTCTGTGGAAAACCTCTTATAAACCTACAAATCTTTTTAAGAATATAAAAAATATCTTAAAATTGAAAGCTCGTAAGGTTTTTTCACAAAAAAAAAGAAAAAAAAAAAAATTGCAATGTGGTTGAAATAATTGGCCATTCAAATTAAATACGCAGCAAGTGAAAAACCCTTTTTGAAATTTCAACTCTGGTAAATAACTAAAATCTAGCTCTTTTTTTTTTTTTTTTTTTTGACACTTTACTTAATTTTTAGTCTATTCAAATGAGCTTTTGCTAAAAGTTGCTGAATATTTCTAGCTTACAATCTATGTAATAATTTCTTTCCTACCGTTCGTGCATGCGCAGTAAAAGATTATTTACTAAAAATGCTGATATTTCAACGAATATTACACGTATGAATTTTATGTTTCAGAATAATATTTCTCCAATATTTTGTCAATTTTTCTGCATGTTTTGTGAAAGTTTATGGAAATTCGTTCTAGTTAAAAGCAAAAAAATTATCCAAAAAATTAATATTTTTTTTGAAAAAAAATATATATATGAACCTAAATATTAACACAATTCTCGCAAAAAATTATAGACACATTATACATAATATGTGCAGTAAAGTTTTAAAGTTACAAAGTCATATGTAGCTTTTATGATACAGTGTGATCCAAAATATTTATACTCTTCTTCTATTTGTTGTTGGTCCCCTAATTGCACTCTGGACTAAATCGATAGTGGAAACAATGAGTTTTGATATGTCCCTTGCATGTATGGTGATTCAGGACATTTCGTCAAGTAATATTTTAGAAAATCGAAAAAATGTAAAAAAAAAAGAAAAATCTAATAATTTGTGCATCTACTGTATTATATATTTATATAAGAACTGAAAACTGTGTAAAACGAAGGCGGAATTTGTATTTTGTATTTGCATACAATGAAACAAAATAAATGAAACAAAATTGACATAAAAAATAGGTAATTATTTCAAAATGAATTAAGAATATAGGAAAATCATTTTTAGTAAAAATTCATCATTACAATGATGAAAAAAATGTAATTAAGACTTGAATTAATCGGTAAAGAATTACATATGTAAATAAAGTTTCACACAAAGCAAAAGATGTAAATATATATATATATATGATTTGTAATTAGACATTGATATATAAGATCATTTTAACAAATATGCACATAGTATAGGAGAAAAAATAATAACGAGAAGAATGAGCGGAGGTTATAACGGATGAAAACGGATGGAGCGAGATATAATAGTTTTGCCTGTGCCCAAATTTTCCCAAATCTTCTGCAGGACCATATATGATAACAAAGAAAAAAGTTAAATTGGGGATAAAAATCACTATATATTAGTTAATTAATTATTAAATAAATTTAAAATTAAATAAAAAAATTGCGTATGCAAAAAGAGAAATCAATTTACATAACTAATAATATCCATGCTTGTGAAAACTTTTTTAATAATATTTAGAAAATTAGACTGTATCCAATTACGTATTGTTATACGATTAAGTGAAAATAAAATATTATTTTATAATTTTTGGTACTTAATAAAAGAATATATTTATATGAACTAGGCCTTTCCCCAAGGAGATTAGTTTGAGAGACTCATCTGAAAGCTTAACTTTATTACTAATAACTTTTTACATGCGAAGAAAAGGAAAGCTACGAATTATTATTTATAGATAAAAATTCAAATATAAGTGGGAAAAATATAAATGTAAATATATAAAAAAAAAAAAAAGAAGAAGAAGAAGTACATTTATATATTTTATCTATTAAAAAAGCGCTTTTTGTTTCATTAGAATATTATAATTTACATATAAAAACTGTTGGCTAATATGTAGAACAGAATATCACCACGTAATTAATACGTTTCACCTACAGATATACATTTTAGCTATTTTAAAAGCATTTTTTGTTTTCTTAAAACGTTAGAATTTACCTATAAAAAACCATTGGTTATTGTTTAGAACAAAGTATCACCATGCACTTAATATATATATGTAACACTATATATATAATACTTGTGTTGATTGCTGAAAATTAGCTGCTATTCTATTTTTGTGCAGAAAGAAATATTTCTACTTAGTAGTAACTTTCATTCAATTATGTGAAGAATGTTTGTTAGCAACTATTGGGCTATCGAGTTTCATGGATTTTTAGATTCATGGATTTAGTGGTATGAGTGAATCTCTACAGATACAAGTTCTAGAGAAAAATGTCTGTCTGTCTGTATTAATGATTAGCACAGATATTTGCTCTGTTTCACAAAAATATTACGCTAAATTAAAAGCTATAGCTGCAAACTTCTGTAATTTCCTTTTCATTTATATTAAACATTTTAAATACTTTCTAACAATGTTTTAGAATTACTAAGAAATAAAATAGTCTGTCTCCTTTCTGTTTGCCTGAGTATCGGTATCTGTCCACCTGTCCACGCTCTATTGTCCGTTAATATTTCCAGAACTGTTATATGTTATTGAATTTCACCCTAATTTAAATGGTATAAATAGCGCAAATGCTATGTATATAGGATCACTCAAAAGAAACCTAATGCATTGCGCTCTATAAGAGGCATTTTTAAAATTCGTATTTAAAATCTTCGTATACCACAAACATAATGAAATTGACATTTATTATTCGTATGGTTAAAAAAAAAAAAAAAAAAAAAAAAAAAGGAGATTGATAGAGTTTTATATGTTTATTGTTGAAATATACATGGTCCATTAAAATATTCATATATATCTAGGGCTCTTTTTTGTATAGAGGATTACCCAAAAAATCCAAATTATTTGCGTTCTATAAGACGTAATAAAAAAAAAAAAAAAAAAATAGAATCTTTGTACTTTGTATTGCACAATATGTGTATTGTCATATATTATTCGAATGGTATATAAATATATTATATACATACATATAATTTGATATGTTTCGTGTTAAGATACACAGGGTCTACTAAAATATTCAGATACATTAGCGGCTGCCATTTAAAATTGATTGCGTTTTATTTTGCGTTCAGCGTTTTTAACTCTTTCCAACGATGTTTGATAGTGATTATAGACTGAATTAATCTGCCTGTCCACCTATTATGTGACCACGTAGACAAAGAACATTAAACGTTAAACGATGCAATGAGTACGTACATTAAAAAGTGTTAATAATCCATACGAAAAACATGATTTTCCATTCCTGTCTTTTGATTTTCCCTCAACAAGATTAATTTCGGCAGTTTTATTCTATAAATTTTATATATTAAATGTAATTATATGCTGAATTTCATATAGTTTTTTTTTTTTTATTGTTATGAGTAAAACTATTTACAAACATATTTATATTCATTGTGATAGGTATGCATTCATGAGATAGTATTAATTTGTAAATATATTCTTTATGAAGTGTTATAATTCACAATAATGTAAATTTAATTCGGTTTCTACGGTCGACTTCTTCATGAAAAATCAGCTCAACTGTTAACTAAGGAGTCATTCCTAATTTTTCTGCCAAAGTTGTTTTCCATAACGGCACTCTTTACTTAGCGTCGCCGGAAGCCCGAGCCAATGTTACTCTATGGGGAAATTTTCTATACAAATAACTTATTAACTAATATTTATAAATTCTGTTTTCCCATTCAGAAAATCCCCAACTGTTAAATTGACGGACCTTTTTTAAAATTGCATTTTCTTATTTTTTAATATTTTATTTTGAAATTGCAAAATGGAAAAAATTCACATATTGAAAATTCGTATTTTGCAGCTCAAATATATATATATATATATATATATAATACCTTTTTAAAAAAGGTCCGTCAATTTAACAGTTGGGAATTTCCAGAATGTGAAAACAGAATTTAAAAATATGTATTAGTTAATAGGTTATTTGCAAAGAAAAATTCCCCTTAGAATAACATTAGCTTCGGCTTTCGGAAACGGTGAGTGAAGAGGGCCCTTAAAAAAAATCTTATTACATTTACGTTTTTTTATTTTTGATTAAGGAATTGATTTTTTATTGCGCTTCTACATCAGAATTAAATAATTTTTTTTTTTTTACTTTTTTGAAACATTAAAATTGTCTTTAACTTTAAAATATCTGTTTTACACACACATATGAACACTCTTTTATATGTGAATATAATTAATTCAAAAATATATGTATTAGTATATAAAAAATAACTCCATTAAATATGAGAATAGACAATTTGCACGTTTTCTGATTTTATTCTTATGTAATAGAAAATGAAAAGGTAAGAAAATAAATCCATAAATTTTCTTTATTTGACTGATTTATAACAATTTTAACATCGCATCATTTACTCTATCGAGAAAACGCAGTAAAATATATCGTGATGTCACTCTATGACAACAAACGGAAGTAATCGTTGTTTACATTCGATTTCGTGCTTTGCTTTCCTTTTTGAATCAGTGAAATAGGTTTTGTATGTTATAATAATTACGGATATTAAAAAATCGTAGTATAAATATTGTACTGTACTATTTTGCACTAATACAATGGCTAATGCTTCTGAAAAATTATTCTTTAGCGTTCCACAGATCCTATTGAAAGAAAACTTTGGAGAACCGCCATGAAAAGAAAACAATTGAAAATACTGATAATGGCAAATAGTGATAATGATATTAAATGATTATGAGATGAAAAAGAAATGCTCAGAATTGACATAAATAATTGATAATTTCGAATGTTAAAGTGAAATACTGCTTACTAACCAGGCTAACAAAATGTAAACATTGAAGCATCATAAAGTGTGACGTCAGGCAGCGTTTTAAAGTCACGTGATTTTTGGATCATTTTAAAGTTGTTCTTTAAATTAATGAGAGCTTTTTTGCATTTTTAATAAACTTTCTGAAATTTATGGGCTTAAAACTACAAGAAAAATAGGATTTTGTTCAAATCCCCCATGTGTGCAAATTGTCCATTATGATTACTTTACTAATATACAAATATATTTAGAATAAATGAAATTAGTTAACATATCGCTTCCCCTTAATCTAAAAAGAATTATATATATATATATATATATATATATATATATATATATTATCTCATTTCATGCGTTTTATTTTTTTGTTTTTAAATCTTTATTTTAAGTTTTACATTATTAACATCTGTGATTTTTATTAGAAATATTTATTTCTTTTATACATTCTTTTTCATTTAATTTATATTTTCTTTTATTTTAAATCGGCTATATCAGTTTAAAAAATGTAATTGAGTATTGATTATACTCATTTAAAAACTATATTTATACGATCTTGGAATATATAATACTGTACTATCAAGAAAATCAGGATTTTTACATATGAGTAATAAGTTATGTTTTGCAAATATTAAAATTTAAATATTTATTTAGCTAACAAATATTCAAAATAAAATATCATGAATTTGCAACATGTTATATATATATAATATTTAAACTAAAAAACAAATTTATAGCATTTTAATTATAAAACTTGAAAAGTTGTAAAGAATTTCTTTTCATTTGCGTTACACATTGAATATTATTTCGATTTAGAAGAAATCTACAAATCACATGATTGACATTCATGAGCTTCCAAATAAACACTTTAATATAGTTATCTTATTTCCCAGAATTTGTCTTATTTCCCAAAACGTAGAAGAAGAAAAAATAGAGTTTTCGTTCAAGTAATTATTAGGAATCTGTCAAAAAATTCTTCATCTCTCTTTGTTTCTCATCTATTTTCCGAACAGTCGAACCATCACAGGAATTGGAAGGCATATTTCAAAAGAAAAGATTTATAGTCTGGAGATTAATTACGAAATAAAGGATGTGGCATGCATAAAATATTACTTTTGTCTCTATTTTTGGAGATAAGAATGAAAATGTAAGAAAAATATGACTTAAAAATGTCATTAAAATGTTTAATTTATCTTTTTGTCTTATATAAAAAGGGAAAGCTTTGTTTGTATGTGGAGGGTTATCTCTGAATCTACTGAACCGTTTTTTTTTTTTTTTTTTTTTTTTTTTTTTTTTAACTAATTGAAAGCTACACTATCCCTGCGTGCTACAAGCTATAGTTAGTTCTGATAAAGTATTTTTTTAATTCGAAATTTCAATATTTTAATTAAAATCTCCATAGAAACCATGAAAAAAATAATAATAATAAAGAACGAAATATTGCAACGAAAGCTGTTGTACATCGTGGCATCGAAGTGAAGCGTCGGGCTTGGATCATCGTGAAGGGAATAGTTTTAAAATGTTTTTTTTGTGAAAATCTAAATTATCCATTATTCATTCTGTCATTCCGTTAATTATATTTATGTTATCTATAGTATAATATAATATAACCTTTTTGTAAAAAAAAAAAAAAAAAAACGAACAGACTCTAGAAAGCATTGCGCCTAAAACTATGAAATAAATTCTTTCGCCAAGCACAATTTAAATAATTTCTACGAATTAAATATTTTCATTAAACAATACATATTATATACACATTAAAATACTATGTAATATTTAAATTATGCTCAAAATATACATAGCATTTTTATTTATTTATTTATTTATTATTATTGCTTTATTTTTAAAGAAAAGGATGAAAACATATACATTCTTTTTTGGCGTTTCAAATAAATGAATTACTTAATACTATTTATTTATTTTAATTTAATTAACTAGCTGGAACCCGTCGAATTCGACGGTCATTTTATTGACTGTAATGTTTAAAAAATCGCCGCATCATTATTTAAATATATTTCAAGTTAAAACATCTAATATAATTTACGACATTTCACTTAAAAAAAGAAATTCGGAAAAATCCTTATAAACAGAAATGAACCTTAAATTTGTATCATTTCATATCTTTAACTCGATTTTGTTTGAATTTCTATTTTTAAATAAAAGCATAGCGAAAAAAATAATCAGCAATAACAAAAAAAATTACCTCGAACTGAACGAAACACTGCCTTGTGACCCCAGTGCCTGTGGAAGTGTATATGCGGGCCGCTAATAACATGAAAAAATTCTCAAAAAATAACCTTGAACCGAACGAACCTTTGACTCGTGTTTCTGCTGCCTGTGGCTGCGGCACCGTATAGCAGGCATGCTACGCAAAATTCACTTTCCTCCACCAGGGGGTGCAGTATGTTGTATACGAACATTACCAATTGCCTTGAATTTCCAAGACTTTTCAAATAAGGTGTCACATGGTGGTGTCAACTGCAAAAACCTTTAGTTGCACTTTCCACCGCCAGTGGGCACAGTGTGTTCTGTACAAACATCACTAACGGTCAGGAAACACTAAGACCTTTAAAATAAGGTGCAACATGATAGGATCTATTAGAAAATCACCTAGTTCCAATTTTCACCACCAGTGGGTGCACTATATTGTATACAAACATCCCCAATCTTCATGACATTTCAAGACCTTTAAAATGATGTGCTACATGTGTAGGTTTAGAACGGATTTCCCTCTCAAACTAATTTCCCCCTTTCCTCCCAAAAATCTACTTTCCCCCTTTAAAATCGAAACTTCCAAAATCGCAGAAATTGATTTTTTAGTACTTGAGTCTAGTCCCCTCATGTTCAACTTCTTCACCGTGAAGCAATTTGGAGCTGGGTTAAGCACGCAAACTTCGATTCGACCAAAACTGTTTTTTAGACACCTCAACCAAATTTTTACACTTAGCCATTCGCTCAATTTAGTGGATACAGACAAAGCACGTTTCAAATTAATATATAGATACTGCACATTCAATCAGACATTCGGAAGTAGTCAAAACTAAAATATAGGAAATATTGAGCGACAGTTAAAATATATAGAAAAAATAGAAGGTTTCATAAATATATAGGAAGTACAGAAAAAATAGGAGTGCTGCGAGGCCTGCAAATGTGGTAGTCGTTTTCGCTTAATATTTTCACTCAGAACTTTCATATCAAAAACACACACATATATATATATATATATATATATATATATATATATATATATATATATATATATATATATACTAGCAGACCCGGCCACGCGTTGCTGTGACTAAGTTATACGTTGAATTATACGGCTGTAAACTATTTAGTACAGTCAAATTATTATTTACGAACAAAGATGAAAACGTTGCAGCCGATGTAAAAACCCACAGGGTTGAGATTTGAAACTTAGGTCAAAATTTGGAAGCGATTGATAAAAATTTTCGTAGTGTTGATATTAAGCACAAATTAATTTTATTGTAGGGTCCTATAAATTTTAATGGAGAAGTGATATATATTATTTCTAATGCTACTTTGGGTAAAATTGCTAAAATGACTAATATATAAATTAAATTCTATTAAAATTCTATTAAAATAAAAGTATAAAAGAAACAGACGATTTTAAAATCAATTTTTATGTAGGAGTGAAATATAATATATGCTATAATGGATAATTTTACTATAAAATGACCTCATCATTTTAAATATTTTAAAGAGGGCAACAGCTGTATAAAAAGGAAAACAATAAGGCTAAACCAGAAAAATAAGTAAATTTGATAAATATTTTAAAACTTTAAAATTGGAAATCTTATGAAATATTGGACATTTAAAGTAAATACATGTATCATTTTAAATAGAAAAAGATTTTGGAAAAGTTTAGTGTATTTTAACGAAGTGATGAGAAGTTTTTGAGTATGTTAAAATTTTAATAGTAAATTCAAGTTAATAAAGATGGGAAACATTGAGGATTAAGATAAGAATAATTATAAGATTAAAAAAAAAAAAAAAAAAAAAAAAAAAACTTTTTATGTACCATGCTTTTAAATTTTAATATACTAATAATATACTAATTAAAAGGAAAATGATAAATATTCTATCATAGTTTGAAGTCAAATTTGTTTTCAAATGTCTAAATAAAATATCTGATGTAAGATACTAATATTTTGCAGCGGAATAGATTTCATTTCTGTCATCCTTGGCGAAAAAAAAAGAATATCGCCAAATTTTCTGGCGAAAATATTTAATTCTTTTCAAAAATCATTGTTATTTTAACAACTTATATTAAAAGAGTAATGAATAATATGAAACAATATTTCGTACAATACATATTACATGTCATACATACGTACAATGAATAATACATATTACATTTCGTACAATGCATACATCTGGCATGTATATTTTCGTGTTACGCTTTTGATCGCCAAATAATAATAATAATAATAATAAAAGCCAAGGGCGACAGAGTTTTGAAATTTAAAATTAAAATTTTGTCAATTTGACAGCAAAATAATTCAATTTAACACCCGCGATAACTAATACATATCTATACCCAAATATAAGGATTAAAATCGGGAAATAAATTTCCTCGATTTTTAATAATTTCTTACAAAAAATCCAGTGGGCAATTAACATAGGGAATCTTTTTCTTGGCTGCACAGACGGTCAGTGAGTCACACTTCGTTTGCGTATAGAACTCATAGATATAGTATAGCATATATAGAATAGAGTGATCATTGGGGAGAAAAAAGTTTTTCCTTTTCATTTGGGAAAAGACGACGTTTTTACAAAAATATGGCCGTCTTTCCCCGAGTGAATACACACGGGAATGCATACTAATATTTTAGCAAATAAAATTTATGAATAATTTATTTGCTAAAGGGGAATGGAAGACTCCAGATACAGTTTCAAATTCATATTTCTTTCTTTCCTTTCTTTTCTTTTCTTTTTTTTTTTTTTTTTTCAATACCACTTAATGGCTGTTTCCAAAGCTTTTATTATTTTTTTTTTTTTCGGCATCAAAAATCTTTGTACGATAACATGGGGATGAGAGATCTATATATATTACTATATCTATGATAGAATTACATTAGCACTTTATCAATGTGTATAAAATCTTTAAATTGATTATGACGTCAATTTTCGTGAGATGCATAATTTAACTTTTTATAATTTTTTAACGTTCACGTTTGATTAAATGTATTTATTTTTATGTCGAAAGAAAATGAACTCGTATATATATATACTTTTTTTTTTCTTTTTGGCAACAATTAAATTAATGGAACTCACAGATATTTTGGAGCAACTTTAATAAAGGTCTATAATTAACAAATAATTGCAATAAAACAATATTGTGACAATAAATTGAGATAAAAACTATCCTATCTCTCAAGTAGGACCAAACTGCACACAGTGTGCAAAATTTCATTAAAATCGGTTCCTTAGTTTAGATATTTACCCCAGACAAACATCGTGACACGTAATTTATATATATATGTATTGCTAACCAATTAATTCAGACAAAAATATATTTAGACAGAGGCTCATAGCAAAATTAATGAAAATCAACCTTTTTTAGATAACGATGTTGGTATTCCATCCAATTTTATGAAAACTTTGCAAACACATCTGTACACTGGAAATCAACTAATACATATGAAAGGATATTTAAAAGGTAGATAAAATGTTGATTTTTCAAACAAACCTGTAGAACCATATTTTTTTTTTTTTTAGAAATCGAATGCAGAGTTAAAATTGGACTACGAAATCAGAACACATACCAATTTTCATGCAAGTAACCAATGGTATGTATGGTGAATTTAAAGAAGATCGTTAAAATAGTTTTTGAGATACAAACAAAAATAAAATGTGACCTGATATACAACTTTCCAATTTTTTACCAAAATTTGGTAAACACATCAGTGCACCTAACTTGTCTTCATTATAAAGTTATATTGTTTTTATTTATTTTTTCGTTTCTATGAAATGTCAAACAAAAAATTCAACCCACCTCCCACACACACACATCCTTCCGCACATGTGAATTGTGTTTAAAGAATCATATTTCGTAAAAAAAATCCAGCACGGCTTCATGAATTTTCTCTCTTAAAAGTAAGAAAAAAAAAACAATAATTATTAGTGGCTAATTTGAAAAATTTTGCGAAATTTTCACCAAAAAAAACTTAGTGCTCCCATAAGCAGGCGACAGGAAAACTAAAATTGAGAGATGCCTATACAGCTAACAGCAAATCTATCGGACAAGCAAGCTAGGCTTAGTGTTTGAACAGCTTGTGGCGACTCAATTCAGGTTTAGTGCGACAATGGCACAACGCTTTACATAACTTGTGAATGTAAGCATCACGCCGCCACATGCACACACTTAAATGATTAAGGAACTGTTGTTTGCACTGCTTGATGCCTAGTACTGATAACTAAAATATTTTTAGTTTGTAGTTTCTGCCAATCGATTAGAAGAACAATATTTCTAATTGACTATATAGAAAGATAAGATAACATAAAAAATCATTTGGATATCAAAGAAAAACCTCTTAACTCGGGTCATACACCAGTGGAGGTCAAATTGCAACAAAATCCTTTTTTAGGTAAAGCATTGTTTTGGAAAAAACGACAAAGTGCAGGACGCAATTTCATTTGAATTCTGATTAATCTTTTGCCTGCAAAATTATGCAACATGAAAAGCTCTACTTAAATCTCGTTTTTTAGTTGTAATCAAGTGCCAATTTAGGAATTTTTATTAATTAGTATGCAGCATAAATTTCTTTCTCCCAGAACTTTGAAACATATGTGCAATTCGTAAAAAAATATAATAATTATAGATAAAACGTGAATATTTACGTAAGTATCTATCACATTTAACTTTATAAAATTTCTTGATTTAAGAAAAAAAAAGGAGGAAATATTATGTAATTATTTCAAAATACTTGTTAATTATAGGCATTTGCTAAAAGGATATATGAAAAGTTTATTACATATATTATAATGTTGTTTGTAAATGTTATTTACAAACAACTACGAAGTGTGAGGGCTAAAAATTGCAATAATTATACGTTAAATATTTTAGGTTATTCCAGCACTCTTTGAGTGCTCAAAGTCAAATTAAAAATAAACTTTAAAACAGATTAAGTAATAGCATGAGCATTTCCTTCTACATTTCTGATGAAAATTTAGATTGAATACTGATTGAATACCTGCCGTTAGTCAAAAAATGGGAAAGAAAAAAAAAATCCATTTTTCCATTTGACTTTTTTTTTTTTCTAATTGTTTGATTTGCAATTGTAATTCTCTAAAAAGAAATTTGCAAAAAGTAAATTATGTAATTTTCCACATAAGATTTTTTTCAACAATAAAGTGCTTACGCATTATTTTGTTTTATTTTTCCTCTATGTGTAAAGTTCATGCCTTTGTATGAGTTCTAGAGCATTGTGTGTATTTTTTAGCACTGGAAACTATTTTTATTTTTATTTTTTTTTTCTGCTTTTTATATGTTTATTTAAATTGTTGCCATTTACATTTTTTCTCTCTGCAGCGTATGTATATCTTATTAAGTATATTCAAAAAGTTACATAGGCTTAAATTATTTTCGAGATTATGCCCGATGGAGATCGTTTTGTGCATTATCATTATTTCTATATGGCTCCGAAAATAATCAACAAACTGTATAGAATGATGGTATTTATTTACTCAGCATAGCGTTTTAAAATATGTAAAGAAAAAAAAAAAAAAAAGAACTCAGCAGTTTGTATAATGCAACCAAAACATGCCAAAACTCAAAAATAAAATAAATAAATAATTTGAGTAACTAATAATAAAAATACTTATTCTCCGTGCAATACAGAAATATTGATAAAGCTCGATGCATTTTTCATCAGGTGCAATATCGCGATATTTGTAATAATCTAACATTTTGAATATACTATACACGAAACATAAAAAAATGCAAGCAGAAATATTTAATATAATTGAATACAAAGTAGTAAAAAAGTTAAAATGCTAACAGTAACATTTCATATAAACGTAACAAATGTTAACAGGAACATTAAACAAAATATCTATCACAATATTATTACAATACTCTGGAATGCATGACAAATATAAACTTTAATTAAGTAAAAGAAATCAGATAATAACAAAAAAAAAAAAAAAAAAAATAATAATAATAATAATAATAATAATAATGCATATACACCTTACTGTTTTTAAATATAGAAAATTGTGAAATTTATATACAATATTAAAAATTAGCGGCCATGCTCCCGAGTCTCGAGCATGCATGAGCCAAATTCGTATTCTGATTGGTTCAGGTTTCTGAATTCGCTCGCTCTAAATATCCGAAGAGGCTCTCAGCGATTGGTCACCGGTTTCGTCTAAAGACAGGAACAGTCTCCGCGCATGCCTGGATCGTGCGATTTTGGTCTTACAGAAAGTCGCTTGTGTTTTAATATAATAGATTAATTTGTTTTATATTTAATAGTATTATTGTTGTTAATTATAATACTATTATTATGACGAATATAAGTATCTGTTATACTAAACATTTTCAACAATTCTGACAAAAGTAAAACTTAAAAAATATAAAAAATAAACTTAATTATTATTATTTTTTTTAAACATTAAATTTAAAAATTCGAATTCGAAGCAAACTGTCCCAAATTCGGACCGACGTTGGCACATTTTCTTCGGGCCACTACCGGATGTCATATATCGGCCGAGTATCGTATGCCGATAAAAATGGTTTGCCGATTTTTAGCCGCAATCGGATCGAAAGCAGCAACCGACATTGTTTCCTACTGTCGGTTCCCCGCATTCTACTGATTAATCGCCGACAGCAGTGCGCCTTTGCCGACAGTATATCGACATTGCCGACTGCGGCCCGACTCCATGCCGAAAGGCTTGTGCTTGTTGGGATACAACATAATACACTGCATAATGCAATTAGAATGCAATAATAAGGAATATCTAATGAAATAAGAGCGTTTTTCTTAAACAACTACGCATGCGCAAGCTTCCAATGACTTTTATTTATACTAAGCTACTTAAATTAAAACACCGAACAAATATCGAGTAAATTCAAAAAGTTTTAAGCAATATAATGAACGGAATTTGAATTCCTGTCAAAAGTAATAAAATGGTAAGGGAGTTTTGAGAATATTTACTTACAATCAATGAACACTATATTAGAATTGATTGAATTAAAATAAAAATGTTAGAAAACCCACTTATACGTTCAACTTTTTATTTATTTACATATTATTTATTTTTGTGGGGCAGTGGGGCAAAAGAATACCGGTTCGAATCTACACGATAAACTTTCGAATTTGTACGATATATGTTTTATGTTTTCGTATAAATAGCTCAATAACTTCGGCTTTTAAATCTTACTAATTAAATTTCATTAAAACTTGAGAATGCGTAGTGAAATATTATTTAGTAAAAATACTAATATTTTAACATATATTTAATATTTTAGCGTTTCAATTGCAGTATTTGATGTAATATTGTAGTATCTAGTAATGTATTGCAGTATCTAATGAAATGTAATGTCAAGATTCCTTAAAATGGTTTTGCACTGGGTATATTCCCCTAAAAGATATACTTATTATTATTTTTTTTTTTCATTTTTTAAATAAATTGTTTTATTTCCAAGATAATGGGTTATAGAAATTGAGGCAGATAATGAGAAGGAAGCCTCATAATCACATTCTACAGCCAAGACGTATTTCAAGGATTACTTTTTGCATGGTGACCTCAAAAACTTTCTTTCCTGTATTGGCCCCGCTGCTACTTTTGGGGCAAATCTTCGGCTGAAATTACAATGTAATTAATGTCGTATGTACAATGTAGTAACTGATGTGTACTTTCAAACGGAATTTAAGATAGCATTTAATTGGACCAATATATAATAAACCATATTGGCAGGAAATACTATAAATACCCGAAGAGATATGCATTTATAAGATCTTTTAAATGAGATACAGTGAGTTCAATCGAATGGGAAAATATATTTTAAAATTATATTAATTAAAAACCTTAGCTATGGCAGGACTTGATTTAGAAAAATAGGGTAAAACTATACTCACATTAGAAAAGAATGATTCAGAGACGATGTACGAGAAATGTCTAATTTTTAAATAACTTTTTGTAAAATGGAAAAGTTATAACCTCTGTCAGTTGCAATAACTTTCATTGTATTTGATTTATTAAATATGAGCTTAGTAAAACGGAATCAGAACATATATTCAGAGCACGGTTAACAAAAGTATTAAAAGCTGCATTTTGGGAGCAGGTGGATGACATAAACGCGCATGGTGAAGTAAGGAGACTGCAAAATTTTTAAAGTTCTATTTAAGAAATTTAGGTGTCGCATGACTTGATTTAGGAAAATAGGGTAAAACAATACTCCTATTAGAAGAGAATGATTGAGTAGACGATGTACGAGAAATATCTAATTTTTAAATAACTTTTCTATAATGGAAAGTTATAACCCTTATAACAATGATCTTCCTACATCCCTCTATGGGATATCCTGAACCTCCCAGATTCTACCAGGAAGAAGAACGGACATGTTTTGGAAGTCGGAGGGAGAATCAAATTTGATAATGCTAGGAATGATTCGGCGGAGGTAGTTCTCGGGAACTACGACGGAGCTACGAAATGACGACGTTTCTACGGAGGCCGCTACTACGGACATTTTGCATTCCTACGGAATATGCTGGTAGGAATATTGGAAATCTAGGACTTACTGTTGGAGCTTCTACGGAAGAATATTTGCTATATGGGAACCTGTGTCAGTTGCAGTAACTTTCATATATTTGATTTAGTAAATTTCAGCTTTGTAAAAAGGAATCAGAACAGATATTAAGATTATGAGAAAATCCGGGATAGAGTTCGCAGTGGAATAAATTTCTTATCCCGGCCTATAAATAAACCTATACATACGCCTATGAATACCTCAATAGAAAACTCTTATTGTAATTAAGGAAAGACTTAAAAAGAAAACATCTGCATATTTGTAACTAAGTTTATGTAAATCAGCATGCTTAGAATTTGTTCGAATAAATTAAATACTGCAGCATGAAATTTAAGTGATTGAAAGAAATAGATTTAAACCAATTCAAATGTTTAAATATAATAAACTTAAATTATGACTACTTTTAATTAGGATAAACGACAGATACAGAAAAACAAAAATCAAATTAGTTTTATTGAATTGTTAAAATATAAACATGAATAAAGTTATTTATATTGTATATTATAAAATTTATATTTGTGTAAAAACCAGTAAAAGGTTTATCTACATGTAAAATGTAGATAAACCTTTTTAAACATAAAACGTTCATTAATAATTGCAGTCACTTAAAAACTTGCAAAAAAAATCTTTGAAGATGAAACAAGTTAGCAAAATAACTTAAATAAAAATTCACATCTCTCTTACTGTATCACGCATTATTGACAAGCGAGATAATAAGACTTACGCTTTCTGCTGACAAGCATTCTACCGGAGATTCAAATTAAAACATCTCTGAAGGTAACGCGTCTAAAAAGCCGCTACGAAACGCAACGAAACAACACTGTCAAGAAAAAAAAAAAAAAAAAAAAGTCCTGTTTGCTGCCAGAAATTTTCTGTAATTCTGAAAATTACGTTCTCTCAACAGAAAAATTACGTTGATAGAACGTATTTTTCTTAATTACAGAAAATGTCTGGCAGCAAACATGACTTTTTTTTGACAGTGAAGGCAAGGCAAATAAGCTTTGCAAAGATTTAGTACTTATAGTTGAAGAAACGATCCTTCAGTAAGATATGCAGAACGTAAGCCAACAGCGAGGAAAAACGTATCACGCTGACAAACAGCCAACAGAGCGTAACGTTACGGTTACAGAGACATCGATGCCACACGGAGCTTTTGCGAAACATCAGTATATAGAGTGAATTACGGTGGCTAAAGGTTGCGAAGGAGTAACAGAGCCATATATTGCTGAATGTTTACGTAAACAGAAAGGAAACGCCGCTAAAAATTGGAGTGACTTTTAAATAAAGTTTAATGAAAGACGTTTTAATGAGAAAGATAAATTATGAGATTAAATGATTTAAATTAGTAGAATTATTCAATTTATTAAACATGTAATTTAATTGAACAAATTAAATTGCCGGTGCGGCAAAAATTTAAATAGATGGCAAGATAATGTTGGAGGGAAAAAGAACTATATATACCTAACAAAAAGAACTGTTAACAAAAGTATTAAAAGCTGCATTTTGGAGGCAGGTGGATAACATAAACGTGCATGGAGAGAGTGCAAACTTTTTACGATAGACGATGGTGCAGAAGCCTCTGTCAGAGCAAGAGACATGGGTGTCAAGGAAATAAAGTGATGAGCCATTACTTTCTATATCATATGTGAATATTCACATACTAAATAGAGAAAAATGGTTTGCCTCCTTAAAATACGCTGCCGGGGGCAGTGGGACCTCAACTTCGGGGAAATGCAAAATTCTTAGTTTCTGAAGAACTAATAAACTAATTTTAATTGATTTATTTTTATTTTATTTTTTTATTATTCTGGGGTTTATATCAAATGATTTGTTTAAATATAGTGACCTGATCACATATATAGGAACCCTCGATTCCTTTTTAAGAATAAAAGCAAAATTGCTTTTTTTAATTAAAAAATGATAAAAAAAATATACATATATAGAAGCATTTTAATCTGGTGATACTAGAGAGTAATTATCAAAAATAAATCACACCGATTTCTAACAGCATAAATGGAGTTAATAATTGAATTTTAGTAAAGTGTATAAAATTCAATAAAAATTAAGAAGAAAATTTAAACATCAATTTAAAAATAGAAAAAGTGTATTTATATTGAGACTGATTTCGTATAGTCCTTCAAAAAAACAAATATTTCTACTAACAAAGCAGAAGAGTGACAATTTTATTTTAGTTTTACTATTTTGTTAATGCTACGATTAGGGTCAATGTTCCTTTATTTTGTTCCAGAGTAATATATCACACCTACGTGATTCGGATGCAAAAATAAATGGTTTTCTTTACATTCTTATGCTTAAGCAATCAGTATAATTTTTTTTTACGGAAATTTTTTTTAAGATATATTTTTAGATTACACAATTTTTTACCGAAAAAAAAAATGCGTTGAAATGTTAACATTATTTACACTTAAATATTGTAAAATATTTCGATATTACAGAAAATAATTTGGTTTAAATGCACTTTAGTTTTAAATTCTTTAAAAGATGTTATGGTTAAAACATGAAGTTGAAAGGTTCTAG
The DNA here is from genome assembly GCA_963930645.1 of Salticus scenicus. NCBI lineage: Eukaryota > Metazoa > Arthropoda > Arachnida > Araneae > Salticidae > Salticus > Salticus scenicus. The sequence continues at coordinate 302,503,617 of OZ005654.1, forward strand.
AATTTTGATCTTGCGAAAGTCTTTTGTTTAAATGTTACGTAAATTTCATATATTTACATGTAGCTGTATAAAAACAAATACATTTTTTTTTTCTCATGTTTAAAAAAAAAAAAAAAAAAAAAAAAAAAATACTAATTTTTATTTAAAGATTTCTCTTATAATTTTATGTCCAGTATTATGTCCAGTATAATGTAAAACAAAATACGTTCCAATATTTTTTTATTTTTTTTTTTTTTATTTAAGTAATCTGGTGTGTCACTCACAAGACTTTCTCTTACCCAGAAATTTAATACTATAAATACCGGTTGGAGACTAAAAGGTAAGATAACGAGTGCTGTTATGTAAACCTGTGTTAAAAAATTCAAATTAGGCTTCGGAAGTGTTTATATGATATTTATATGTGTGTGAGGTGGGCTACTGCGCCCTCAACCTTCCGTTTCATTAATGCATCTACATTTATACATTATTTAAATCTGTTAGTAAACTTAAAATTCACTTAAAATTATTCAGACAATTTTCACACGCAACAATCATTGAAACTTAGCAACCTTGATCAAACTTTTTCAGCAACAAACTTATATTAACTTCAAAATACAACATTTGGATCTCCTAAAATTTTTCGTTTTTAAGTCACTCTAAGAGACACAGACAAAGAACAAACGTTAAAAAACTTGACTACGGTAATCAGGAAGTCTCAAATCGTGTAAATATACAAAAAACAAGCGATGGATATTTAGCTGAAAAACATACATTATTTAACATATCTCTAAGAGGAATTCATTTCAATTCCCGAACAGCTTTCCTGGAAATGGCAAAATATTATTGATGAAGCTCATCCATTAACAACTGTATATCTTTCGAAGATTATATACCGACCACATGGTGCACCTAAATATAATCCTACAGTAATAATACATAGCCCAGCCGGAAATACACTTCCATCAATTTTCAACGATCGTCGCACTTTTATCTAGTTCTTTTTTGTAGCCCAAGTAAACGAACAGTGAAGGAATTCCCTACCATATTCTACATGATACATGTTTTTACGCATATAAAAAATATATATCCGTTTCATTTGGTTTAGTGCAGTGTATAGTTGTTAAACTGTACTTACCAGCACTTTTCCCCATAGGCGTAATGTATTTGAATTCTCTTGGACGTCCCTGCACCCGAACCATTTGCTTTAGCATCCCTATATCATACACATTTAGAATACCAAGTTTGAATTTTCTGCTACTATCTGTTCTTGAACTATGCTGATAACAAACACACAGGCACACAGACCAGTCGCTAAAAATATGATTTTCGTATTCAGGGGACATCAAAACATGTAAATATAACAAAAACTCACATTCGAAAATTTGCCCTAAAAGAATACTTTCTCTATCTTATGGGTAAGAGAAATAAAAAAGAGTACCAATAAATATGTGTTAAAACTTTTTTTTTTTTTTTTTTTTTTTTTTTTTTTATCATTAGAAAGTAAATGCATCTCTATATCTTATATTATATTAAATGATTCTAATAATTTAATAAATTCTAAGAAAGAAAAGCTTAATATAAATAAAAGTATTTGTATGAATGCGAGTATGTATGAGGGTATGCATGTGGGTCTATCTTTCTTCTCCTTAAGAAATTGGCACATGTATGCGAGTATGTATGAGGGTATGTGTGGTATATATGACGTTATATTCTTCCTGAGTGGAGGATTATAAGAATTTCAAAATACAAAGCGGTGAAATGATTTTAAAAAAAACCTTTTTAAAATTACGATTTTGTCAAAAAATCATACAACCGACTTATAATTTTACTATGAATACGTAATGAATAGTTTAGACGACGAATAATAATGACTTAGTGTTTTAATATAATTATAATTAAATGCATATATATAATATGTTAGAATGACGTCACTTTAACAAAATCTCCTAAATGCAGTATTATCATCTTTGAATCTGACGTCATTTATTAGAAGTTATTTGATAGAAAAAGTGCATTTTAATAGAGAAAACAGTTTTTTTTTTACTACGATTGTGTCGGTATTTTATTTAGTAGCGATAAAATACACAGTAAGAAATAGTAATTTTAACTAAAAAATTATAATAAAAATATTTATTTTTACTTTCTACTTCCTTTAACCGACTACCTTAGGTAATGGAATTCGAAATTTCACTTGATTTACATGTTTTAGGATATCCTGATTAGGTTTTCTTTTGTGTCTCAGCTGCTAATTAAAATAATTTCACAAGTAATACATCATTTGAAAGCTTTGTTAGTTTGGAATTGAACAGTAGATTACAGAAATTTCTACCGCCAGATGGCGCTATAATATTTTAACATTTCAATATTTCAATATTTCAAATTCTAATTATTATTAAATTATTTTTAATAAAGAATTCGAAAGATATTTTAAAGTACTTTTATATTATCAAAAGTGGGATTCGAGATTTCACTTAATTTACATGTTTTAGGGTGTCCTGATTAGGTTTTCTTTTCTATCTCAGCTACTAAATAAAATAATTTCATAAGTAATACATCATTTGAAAGTTTTGATGATTTGGAATTGAACAGTAGATTACAGAAATTTCTACAGCTAGATGGCATTGTAATATTTAAAAAATTCAGTATTTCAAATTCTAATTATGATTAAATTATTTTTAATACATCATTCGAAAGATATTTTAAAGTACTTTTATATTATCGGAAGTGGAATTCGAGATTTCACCTGATTTACATGTTTTAAGGTGTACTGATTAGGTTTTCTTTTGTATCTCAGCTACTAATTAAAATAATTTCATAAGTAATACGTCCTCTGAAAGCTTTGTTGATTTGGAATAGAACAGTAGATTACAGAAATTTCTACCACCAGGTGGCACTGTAATATTTTTTAATTTCCATATTTCAAATTCTAATTCTGATTAAATTATTTTTAATACATCATTCGAGAGATATTTTAAAGTACTTTTGTATTATCGATAGTGGATATCGAGATTTCACCTGATTTACATGTTTTAAAGTGTTAGGTTCTCTGATTAGGTATCCTTTTGTATCTAAGCTAAACACCAACTTGCAAATGTCATCGACTTCAGTCAACAAACAAAAAAATTACATTTAAATTCAAATTTAATTTTATTCTAACAAGCGTAATAGGTATCTCGAAAGAGGATGCCAGTTCCTATAGCAACGAATAAACTTAAGGTAAAAATATTCCCTTTTCTTTCTACTTCCATTAACCGACTACCGTAGGTAATGGAATTCGAAATTTCACCTGATTTACATGCTTTAAGGTCTCCTGAAAGGGGGAAAAAATCTGAAATCGAGTTAGACCGTTCAAAATTGATATAAATAGGTTTTGGGGGCCTACGAGTCGAATGAGGATATTTTCGAAAGTGTAAAATTATTGGGGGGGGGGGGCATGGAGGGGGCAAAATTTTAGAAATTTAGTTACACCGTTCAAAATTGGTATATATAGGTTTGGCGGCCTACGAGTCGAATGTAGTTATTTTCGAAACTGTAAAATTATTAGGGGGCAAGAAGGCAGACAGGATGGGCAAATATTAGAAATTGAGTTATACCGTTCAAAATTGGTATATATAGGTTTTGGAGGACTCAAATTGAATAACTTCCTTTTCTTAAGAATAAAAGTTTAGGAATTTGAAGAAATCATGGTACTTTCAGAAAGGGTGGTAAAGGAATACATGCGCGCAGTGCGCTCACGGGTCTGCGTTGCCGAAGGCAGTGGGTACCCGGTGCGACATTTTTCCCGATCAATTTTTTTTCTTTTGTTTCTTCACATGATAAAAATTAAGGCATATTTGAGAATTCATTAATTATAGAGATTCATTTAAAAATAGTGAAAAGCGAAGCGGACGTAGCCCGCTATTAATTTAATAAAAAATATTATGTAAGGGTATCTGTTATATTGAGTACGTTTAAGAAACATTTTTTGTCACATAATTACGGTACAGGGGAATAGGGATAAAAATAAATTCATTTATTGTGAAATATATTGATTTTCCTAACGCTGCGAATCATTTCATTTTTGTCTGTATGTTTCAAATTTTACAAATACATAAGTGTAGCATTTTTAAACAATACAACGTAAATTAAGCAACAAACATTACAACGTACTGATACGTTTTTTACCTTCTTTGGAGATTCGGATAATCTGCTTATCTCATTGGATTTGCTTCTTACAAGCAATATAATAAACAAGAAAAGCTATGCACTTCACATATACCGCAAACACTTTCCATAAAGGGAGATAATCCTAATTCCTACTACAAGAAAAACGGGTTTTGTGTTTCTTAATGGTGAACGTTAATCTCGTTATGTTGTGTAGAATATAAATACGCTAATATATATTTTTGAAATTTATCTCTTATAGATCGTAATGCATCTGATATATGTTGTCATTATGAACGTAGAACACTTCTCAGAGTATTAGTTTTACAATTACTATAAAATGAAAAACCCATTCACAGTGCATTAATTAATTAAAAAGATATTAGAAAATAATATTAAAATGAATTAAATTAAAATCATAGTAAAGTGTGTCTTCTGTAATTTTAATATTCAGGAAGATGAAATAATACGAAACTATAAGTCATTTTACCATTACTGCCATCTATCGTGTAAAAATAGTTTTATATGCCAGTACAATTTGATTTAACATAGAAAAAAATAAAAAAAAAATAAAAGACTGTATATATATATATATATATATATATATATATATATAAAGGATAGTTATTTATGAAATAAAATAAAAAAAAACAAATTGTTAAAAAATAATATATAAGCATTATATATATATAATTTTGTAATATAATCACATTATTAAAACAAATTTTGGTATACAAAAATAGTTTTAAAAACTTTATACCTACGTTATTCAAGATTCCATACACTGTAAAATATAGGTTCTTAAAAATAAGTATATATTGTCTCAAAATAGCCACGAACAATATATACTTAAATTAAAAAACCCATGTATTCATTTTTGAGTATACTGACATGCTCAAAAATGGGGTTGACCAATAAGAATCCCAATATTCCCATATTTGACATGCTTGACACCAGTGAACAAAAATTCCGTGTTCGCTCTTCCAGTGAAAAAGTCCCGTTTAGCCTTGAACTGTCGTAGGTGCTAGAAAACGATTAGCGCTGACCCCCAAGACATCTGGTCAACCTGTGGCTATCAGTGACCAGTATTTATTTATGCTACCTACAAGGAAGTCTGAATTATCTGTAATCTCTCACCTTCATTCTTCCACTGAGTTTTACTGAAACATTTTTGAACTTTCGAATATCTAAATTTGTATCCAAAGACACGAAATTTTCTCTTTTCACTTACGAAAGATTAAATATAGTTAGATCGACTGCTTCGTCTCTTCTTATAAAGTGATTAATATATTTTAACTGAAACGATATTTTACTATAGTTAAAACAATACGTATAATTTATGTGAAAACAGTTATTTTATTCATTATAGAATCGTAATACGTAAATCTTGCACCTTATTTATTTATTTATTTATTTATTTTTATTTATTTTTCACGAAATTGAAAATAGTTAACGTTTATGTATACAGCACCCGCTGCTTATCAAAATCACATTCGTTCTGAACAAAAGTGATTTTATTAAGTGGGTATTTTTTTTTTTCCAGCGACCGTTCATGCACTCAAGAAAAAGGTATTATTTACCTGAAGTTGGGAAGAAATTTCAAAAGGCATCAGATAATGGAACTATTAAACAATATTAATTAACTTTTAACAGATAATTATTTGACTGTTTCTTCAAAGTAAGTGAGTTGAACACATCCGAAATTCAGAGGCGTTTTTCTTTGAGAAATATCGTCAATACTTTGCTAAACATTCAAGCTTTTCTTTTAAATTTAAAATCTTTTCGTTTAAGATTTTTGCTTATTAATTTTATTAAAATGAGAAATAAAAATTGATCTTTTATTAATTAAACATTAGAAAAAACATCACTTGCTAATCAAATTAAATTTGTAATTTATTATTGCGCTTTGAAGAATGCGTTCCTTGAAATTGTCACTAAGACAAGTGATGGGCGTGCGTAAATACTGTAAATGTGAAATTTACTACAAAGAGAGATAACGAAGGGATTGCTGTATTTTATCTTCTATTTTATTCAAAAATAAAGAATCGCATTGTAAATAAAAATTTATTTGGCATGCATAAATAAGGTTTTTGTTGCTGAATAGATTTTTTTTTTTTTAAGTATATATTGTTTCGGGGCTATTTTGAAACAATATGTACTTATTTTTAAGAACCTATGTTTTACAGTGTACGTTTCTATATTAAAATAACAATATCTCACATGTGATATTAATCTACATTCAATTAATCAAAGTTGTATTTACTTTTATACCAATGATAAAATCCCATAAATTATTATTCCATACGTTTGAGTAATATATATATATATATATATAGATATATTTAACACAGGTAAAAGTAATTTTAATTAATAATTTTATTATTAACATTATTATGTACAAGATATTAAAAGTGACTTTTGAAGAATTGAATTTTGTGGAAGTTTTATTTTTCTATAAACATAGCGTAATATAGAATTTTTTAACACTTTATCGTATACAAACATTTAAAAATAGTGTTAAAAATCATGACTATCATTTAGCTTAATATGCACTTCAAAGTCAATATTATATTTTTTTTCAATCCTTTCTTTTTATATAAGTAGATCGTATTATATACTAGATCACTGGTAGTCAACTACGCCCCTGTCATACACTAATGAACGTTCTAGCATTTATGGTGGGCGGTAGGAAATTGTCTGACTGAAGCGTTTTCTTTTCTTCTCCCTTACTTTCATTTTCTTTTCCCCCCTTTTTTTTTTTTGTAATTTAATTGAATGTTTAAAAATTTTGAAATATAAATATGCTTTGTTATTATTTGCTACAACTTGCTAGAAATCTTCTTTATAAATTTTATAATCACCATTAATACGGGACAGATAGTCGGTTAAAAAATTTTACTACATGTAGAGATACAAAAGTGGACAGTGGGTTTAAAGAGGTTGACTTATTGCTTAATAGATGAAATTTTAAATTTTTTATGTTGTTGTACATTGTATGCCTTCTTTCACATAAATACCATATCAAATGCGGTGTTTTATAAATATATATACATATGCATATAAATAAACACACACACACACACACACACACACACACACACACACACACACACATATATATACATATATATATACATATATATATTATGTAATAAATATGAAATTTTTTTGAGGAAAAAAAAAATGATAAATCAATAAAATAAATTCTACATTAAAATAGGATATTTAATTTAAAAAATTTAACAGCAAGAGTATGGCTTTAATAAATAAATTTATGTAACAATCTTGCAATGTATTCTAAAAGTGCTTAAATTTCCTGTGACAGAAATGCAAAATTCGCGTTACCTATCAAATTATAACAGTGAATTAACCGTTGATATTTAAGAGAAGCAGAATAAATGTGGTTTTGCTCAACGAAACATTTGTTATGTTGCTAACATTAGAGTTTAAAATTGCTTCGCAAAAGTGTTAATATTTATAGAACATTTCACATACTATATTGTTTGACTTCAAAACAATTTTCATTTCAAATGGGACAAGGAAGTCTCATTACACAGAGTGAATGTTCCATGCGCAAGTATCGAGAGTAATGAGTTGTGTTTATGAGAAATTTTGTAATGAGTTTAGATGAAGGATGAGAAACATTTTCATTTCTATAAATTAGAGCTGAATTTTAACAAACATAAATTGAAATATTCGATCAGTATAAAGAAAATAAAACATTAATAAGAGTTTTAGTTTTTGAAAATATTATCACTAAGTAGGACATAAATAAAAAAACTTTCGTTAAGGCTTGTAATTTACATGTTATAAAGCAATCCATAAAATTTCGAATCGTTTCATATCAAAGGAAAATTTTCCATTTTTTTCTCTTAAGATGTACAGCTAATAAGTATGTTATCGTTTTACAAATAAAAATTTAAAAAACTTAAATTTATAAAATAAAAGCATATTGTATTTATAGTTATTTAAGCATATATTGTTTCATTTTTAATATTCAAAAATTAATTTAATATTCAAAGAGATATCCACAGTTGTAGTAAATAATTTATTGCTGCGCATGCGCGGACTATAGCAAAAAACTTTGACATACTTTGATACTGCGCTGGAAAAAAAAAAAAAAAAAAAAAAAAAAAGAAGAAGAAGTATTTACAGCAAAATGTGGTAGCACTTATATTGCCAGCACATTCTGCTGTTAAATAACGCAGTTTACAGCGGAAACATATACAAAGAGAGGCTCTTTTACGGTTGTTCCTGCTGTAAATTACTTTTTTCTAATTTTGTAACTGATTAAAAATAAATAAATAAAATAAAATATTTACGATAAGTGATCATTCAAAAATGAAAGTTTGTATCAGAAAAAACTATGTTTCACAATGAAACTTACTGCAAAATTTGCGATTCTTTTTTTTTTTTTTTTAAGGTATGTACTACATTCCTATAAAAAAAAAAAAAAAAAAAAAAAAAAAAAAAAACGAGTAGTTTGAAAAGAAAAACTAAATATATTTCTGATATAAATTTCCAATTGGAAATAACTTCTTATCGTAAAGACCTTTCCAGAAAACAGCTGAAAAACAACTTATTTAATGGCCGATACCTGGATTTTTTATAATGTGCTGTATACAGTTGGGTATCAAACTACGTCAAATTTTGTTTGTTACAGTTCGTGCATGCGTAGTAATAAATCATTTACTACAACTGTCCATATCTCTTTGAATATGAAATATATTTGTTTAAACTATAGTATAATGATTGAGGCATACGAGGTCATGTTTTCCGAAAGTTTCATGAAATTTGAAGAAAAACCTTGGATGTTATAAAGTAAAAACATGCAAAAAATTTTTTGCATTTTTTAATACTATATTAATAACTCCTTAAATTTCCAAGATACCCTAACAAAACTCTACACACGTATAAAATATAACATTTAAAACCTTTTCTAAAATTTGCAGACCAATCGATGCTTTTCAATATAGAGGTTTATCACACATACTTATTATTTTATTGTATTTGTTTTTGTTCCCTAAGGGCCTTTGTCGCAGAATATTTGCTGAAAAATATGAGGAAAGACATGCTTCTCTTCTGTCAGTTGCCGGCATGTTGCTGAATACTCGCCGACAGAAGTGTGCTTTTGCCAATAGTAAACCGACATTACTGACTCTGGATCTTGTGTATGCTGAAGGTGTGTGTTTGTTGGGGAACGTTTAAACAAAATTCAACCAGTTTCGTTTAAATTCAGTGCATATTTTTCATTCAACATGAAATGTGCAAAAGATGTTTGAATACTCCCCTTTATTATACTCCATCTCTTTTATCAGTAACTACAAATATGTATAAATTTTTAACAAGCAGTTTCAAATAATAGCCAATTTTTAGAAAAAAATCAAAATATAACTCAGTGATCGCCATAAAAAACAAAATTATGTTTATATAATTAGCAGTTAAGTGGAGGAGTTCATTTTAAGAGTTTTACCTGAAATGCGCACATTTTTTTAAACAAAAATACACTTCCAAGAAAAGTAATACATATGATGTTTATTTATTTATTTATTTATTTATTTCTAATTAAAAGAAATTAATAAGTTTGATTTCACAGGTGCAGAAAAAAAAAAGAAAAAGAAAAATGCGATTACATATTATTGTTATATTTTTAACATTCTCTGTATATTTTCTTTTTGAAAATTTCTAAACTAAATACAAAAATGACTAATAAGCATGTAGCCGTTCATATACAGGATGATTATAATAATAATAAAAAAAAATAATAATTAATTAAAAAACTATCCCGATAGATCATAGCTACCATACCTTTTACAGAAACTGAATAGAAATTTGGTGGAAGGTATTTTGATGTATGCACTCAAGAATCATATAAAAACAACAGTTAAACAGTAACGGTTACTTTGACAAAATTTCGAAAATTTCAAATGGCAACACCTTTTTTTTTTATTGGGATGAGATCTACATAGCAAAAAAACATAAATAGCGTTGGAACGGTACCTGTAGCACGAAAATCGCCCCCTAAGAAGAAAAGAATCAAAACTGCCTACCAGAGCACGACTTTCATTTTTAATGACGTCATATTTCAAGTTGAGTCTTCAGCTCAGTGTAAAACCTACATTTTCTACTTCGAAACGAGAAGAAGAGACCAAGGTATGTTTAATTTCAATTTATCGTTTCCGGTTAATGAAAAGTGAGCCTGGTCTGTCCATGGAATGCGTGAAGGCCAACTGTTATTTCCGTCATACCTTATAAGATTATTCGTTCGCAAAATCTCTCCGTAGCTGGTTATCACACGCTTGTAACTTTTGGACACGTTGGAACCCATACGAAAACGTATGGAGAATAGAGTCCAGAATCTTGCGCATCATAGAATTTGGCAGCTGAAGAAAGTATGAAACATCAGGTGCACTTGCACGGGGAATATCGCTTTTCGTCTGATGGACTTCTGCAACAGTCTCGAGAGAAACGGAAGGTCGTTTAGGCCGAGATCTATCACATGTGTAACCAATTTCTTGAAACTTACGTATCAAGTCCCGTACAAATTTTACAGTACACGGGCTTCAGCGTGGTCCATGGTGTCTGCAATACACAACCATAAACGCAATGTCCCTGCGGCATATTGCCCGTTCAAGTAATAAATCTTTACAATTTCTTCACGCTGTTACCCTAAAAGCAGCATTTTGTTCACAGAGCCAGAAAGCGAGATACACATCACGCATTGCACAAAGCCTTATTTTTTACCCAGTGCGATGACGTCAGTCATGACGGTGTCTTACGACTAACCACGATATTAGAGCCCTTATTCAGTAGCCTTTCGTTTCGAAGCAGAATCAGTAGACTTTAGTCAGAGCCAAAGACTCAGCGTGAAGTGTGGCGTCATTAAAAAATGAAAATCGTGCTCTGGTAGGCAAATCACAGTTGTTTTCTCTTTTCTTCTTAGTCTGCCTAGCACTGATGATTTTCGTGCTACAGGCACCGTTCCAACGCTATTTATACATTTTGCAATGGATATCGCAATCCAATAAAAAAAAGTAGGGGTTCCCATTTGAAATTTTTGAAATTTAGGGAAATATTAAACACGAATGCATTAGACATGAAGGCAATGACTACTAAGATATTTTAAATGACATCTGCATTTGTTTTCATCTGAATTTCACCTTTTGTTAAATTTTACAGAGTAAAAAGTAACAAAAGTTGAAAAATCAATTAATACATGAAAAAAAAAATAATAATGTGAAATGTTTGATTTCTGGTCAAAACAAATGAATGCTAAAGGCTTAAATAATGCTACATACCTACACACATTATAGCCATGAAATATATATATGAATCTTCCGACGATAACCTATAACATTACCATCCAATTTTATCTTAATAGAATGTAGAAATTATACTCTAGTGTATAAGAAATAATATAAGTGCAAATGATGCAAAAATAAAGAACTTTTCTTCGTGTCTTTGTAGAAGAACTATTATTCCTGTACTTTTTAAAATCTATACAAATTGCGCGACGGTAGCCTAAAATTCATCAACCGATTTTATGTTCGGTCAGATGAAATTTTTAGAAGCTATCATACTTAAAGTATTTCGAGTGCGTAAGTCACAATATTAAAGAATTCATGTTTGTGCCGCTTGTTTCTCCTGCAGCGTAAGTACCAACTTTGAGCTCAATCGAATGACGATTTTAGATGTAGTCGTAATTTCTCATAAAATACGCATAAATATGCCCACAAATATAAGTGCAAATATTCACCAACAAGAAGTAACACATGGGAATTCGTGAGATTTAAAACGTTTGGATTACAACAATCAACAAGATTACAATAGTGTCTTCAAGTATTTTATATTCAGAAATTATATATCATTTTTATGGCATTCTTAGTTTTATTTATTTATTTTTATTTTTATTTTTTAATGTTATGGCTACTTTAAGAATTTTAAAATTTAGTATATTGTTATTATTTTTCCTTCATGCAGTGTTTCTTTTCTTATGAATAATTTAATTAATTAATAAAATTAAAAATTAAATTAACTATGCACAAACAGTTCAAAAATTAAATAATTTATATTTCACGTAAAATGTACGAAAATAATAAAGTTAATAAAAGAGGTGCGAAAAAATAAAGTTATCTTTTGAAAGAGATATTTATTTTCTCAACGAAATAAACTCATATCTGCCAAACAAAAGCTTTCTAAAGGAGAAATTTTCGCAAAATTTATTCAGTGAATTTTATGCTACGTTTTTCAAATTTTATGCTTCAATACTTTTGTGTTATTAGTCTAAAAACACTTTCTAATGCTTTATATGATTGCACTGTAGTTTTGAATCCAGGAACCATAATTTCTTGATTCATAAAAAATAAAATAGATAATATCTTGAGCTCTTTTACACGTATGTTTCGTAAGTAATAATAAAGGTAACAATATTTACACAATTTAAGGAAATTTAAATAACAATATATGATTTGAAATGCAAAACGCACTAATTATTCCAAATAAGAAATTATTCAACATTTTGCTTCTTCGTTTATACATTAAAATCTTTAACTATAATTAAAGTAATCTGGTGTGTCACTCACACGATTTCTTCTTATCCCATATTTCAATACTAAAAAGACATTTCGCAGATTAAAGGTAAGATAACAAGTACTACAAAAGAAATAAATTAAAAAAAAAAATGGTATGTTAAAAATTTTCTATATATAGTTCATTCTGTGTGAGGAGTCTCTACAGCCCACTTCAATTCCTTGTTTAAATACAATATTTAAATTTATAAAGAATTCGAAGTTGTTATTACGTTTTAAATTTAATTCCAAATTATTTCGAAGCCTTTCAACCACAAAACTTCTTGAAACTTGAAAATTATGATCCAAGTGTTCAAGTGGTAACTTTATATGGACTTCAAATACATATTTTGATTTCTTGCAATTATTTGTTTTTAATTCATGCTGATAACCCACATAGATACAGATCAACTGAAAAAATTTTGACTTTCGTATTTAGAGGTGGGAGGTTTCAATTTTTGATATTATTTAATAAAGCAGATTTGAAAATTGAAGTTTAAAAAATAGTTTGTCTATCGTATTAGAATAGGAAATTAATTTTTATTATATATATATATATATATATATATACATATTATAATGTTGTAAAGCCCTTCCATCAACTACATTCAGTAGAAAAGAATGATTTTTGCTTAAGTTTAGACAGCTATGTACATTGCATATAAGGTCGAAAAACACAAAACTGTGTACTTAAATTTAGCCCTATACGAAATACGCATAAGAAAAAATCTAAAATACATTTTCAGCTATTACAAAGGACTGCCCTCATATATTCCAATGATTTTGCGTAGTTCTGTAAACATATGATCAAATGTATCCATATAATATTCTACACAAAATTTGATTTTATGCACATAAATAACATATACTCATTTCATTTTGCTGAGGACAGCCTACAGATGTTAAATGTACCTACCAGAAATTTAGCACATAGACGTAATATATTTGATTTCTTTTGGATGTCTTCGTACACGAACCATTTGCTTGTCTTCAACGAAATGCTTACTGTTGAATCATGTACATGATACAGATTTCTAATACAGAGTTGAACTTCCTGTTGCTGTTTGTTTTTAGATTTGCTGATAAAAGTTACCCAAACACACAGACCAACAGCTAAAAGCCATTGTTCAAGGGATTACAAAAAGTGTAAGAATATCAAAAATTCTATTTTGAAAAATTAACCTTAAAACAATATTTTCCTGATTTTAATAGATAATAGAAAATAAAAATATTATCTGTGAAAACATGGTTATGTTTTTTTTTCTTCGTTATATTTATTTTTTATTTTTTTTAAATATTTCAAAATATTATGAAATAATATTATGTATTGAATATATTTTTCTGTATTAATAATGCATAAATGTCTTTTATTTGTTAGTCAATGCATTGAAAAAAATCTTTAAGAAACAACTTTAATTTTACCGTGGCTACAAATCCGTTAAGAGACACTTTCTTGTTTACTACTGGAATGAAACCATTAAAATAATGAAACATTGCACCAAAATACTGGTTGCAGCTAACTGGAACCAATTTTCTGATGAAATGTAATATTAGAGGAATAAATAATTATGAGAATTATAAGAATGCACAAGAACATGAATTATTTATCGATACATGGCTTAAAATGATTTAAAAAATTAAAAAAATAACAATAATTTGTTAAATATTATTAATAGATAAATAATTCCAAGTTTTAAAACCGTATTTTTTGTAAACGTTTTTCTAGTGTTCAGCAAATAGTTTCATGAAACAAGACTTTTCACAAATTAAACACTGACAGAGTTCTTAATTTCATTTGAATTTTAATGCTTTTGTGCGTAAATTATTTTTTTGTCGTTCAATATCTTTTTTTAGTTCGATTTTAAGATTTTAAATATCCAAAAAAAATGTGATTTTTTTTTTTTTTTTTAGATTTTTTTCTTACGTTTTTCTTAAATTTCTTTTACTTAGTTTTATATATTTTCTTATTTCACTTTTTCTGATTTAGTTTTCAAAAAGATGTCGTTTAGATAACTGCTTGATCTTTTACTTTTTATACTTTGGCCCTTTTTCATAATATTTCATCTAGACTACACGATATTTCGTCCAAAATAATGGAGTTAAACGAACTTAAAAGCCCGCTTATGAAGAATCAACGTGATATATACATATATGTATATATACAGGGGTACTGAATTTTTAGAAATTCCTACCAGACAAATATATATATATATTTACCAGCCAACAAAATAAGATACATACTCTACAATCTTAATAGCGAAATTGATCATTTAGTAGAACTCTTTCAAGTTCCCAAAACACCATTTCTGAAAATACAGTGCTCAGTGTAGCAAGCTTAAAAATATAATAAAATCTCAAGCCTATGCAAACATTGTTCATTCTCTTGGCTGGAGGTATTTTATTTTTATTTTTATGGTTTTACGCGTTTTTTTTTTTTTTTTTTTTTTTTTTTTTTCTTTTGTCTGTTTTACGTTAAATGTCAGCTTTAAGACTGGCTTGAAAACTACTAGAAATATCTGAAAAATTAATCGCTAATTACGAGTAATTCATGCATTTTCTCAATCCTGTATATATATATATATATATATATAGATAGATAGATGCATATATAGATGTAGATAGATAGATAGATAGATAATCAGAGCGTAAAGTTGAAATATAAAGATTATTAAACATTATCAAAATTCAAACAATTAATATGATAAAAAAAAAATATATATATATATATATATATATCACCCAAATCAAACCAAAAATGAAATAAAGTCAAAGCAAAATGAATTGAAATTAGATAACTGCATGTTACTAATACTTTCAAGGGCCTGGTAAAATACGAAACATACAAAGTGAATGTTTTTCTGCCACAAAGATAGCAAAAGCAAAATATTTCTTTATGCCGGGTCCAAAACAGTCATTGGAGACAAAACAAGAAAGAAACTGATATCAAATTAAACTCACCACAACATGAGAGAAGCCAACGAAGTAACGTAAAAAATATGAATCAGTAATCACCAATTAAATAATCAGGAAATAAACATTATAAATATGAACCAATATTCACCAATTAAGTAATCAAGAAATAAACATCTAAAATAATCAAGAAATGAGTGCGTCACATGTAAAATCTGAGAGACAAAAAGCCGTTAAAAGTACAGGTACTGGCCCATGGATTAAATAAAGAGATGTCACAAACCAATTCAAATTAAGAATCTTCATTTAAGATCCAGAGTTTTAAAAGTGGATGATAAAAGATTTTAAGAAAAATAACTTGAATAATGCTGCCATCTACAATTCTAATTTGAAAATATTTTTTTTTTTTTTTAAATATATAAAGACATTATAAATTTAATCATGATGAAAGATAATTGGGATAATCAAACTAACAATATAACAACACCTGATTTAAAATCACTAATTTTAATTTCCAGACTTAAGTTAAAATTTATTATGGAATAAAAATCCATTTAAAAATTTTCTTGATTAAATTTTTGAGGTAACCATTAGTCAGTTCTAAATTTTTAATAAATCGAAATTGTTTGATTTTATAATTATCAGACACTGAATGTTTTATTCGTAAATTAAAATTAAGAAGAATATTAACAAAAACAGATTTATGTAAACATGTTTTAAAATTAGTAATATATATGTATATATATATTAAAAGGGAAATCTTTACGTTTATCAGACTAGTCAAATTCCAATTGGCTATAATGATTAAGAATAATTTTTAAATCTAAGAAATTAATTACATTAGATTCTAAATCAGTGTTACTAAGAGATAGTTTATCAGGATAATCAACAGGTAAATCTTGATATTTGTTATGTTAATCCAAATATAAATATAATTACACCATCGATATAACGTAGTTATCTAGAATTAGTATATTCAACGTCTCGCTCATAATAATATAAATATAGATCAGCTGACATACTAGATGCAGCAACCCTAAAAGTTGTTTATATAAAGTATTATTGAATAAAATATAGTTATGATATAGGATAAACCTAGTCACAGATATAAAAGCTGAAAGCTTTGTTTTATTATTTAGATTTAGATTTTCAGCAAAAATTTATTTATAATTTAAAACATATCTTTAATAACTATATTATTAAAAAGTTCTTTGAAATCAAAAATTTTAATACAAGTAATATTAGTAATACTTTTAATTTTTTATTTTTGAGTTGAAAAATATTTTTTATACAAAAATTATTCTTTTAAAGTACAATATAACTGTATAGTTTTTAAGTATATTTAACAACATAATATTTGCATTAGAAGTGTATGAGTTACAGGCAACAATAAACTGAAAGATATTTAATACGATCTTTAAGAAATTTTGGAATTACAACTAAGTAAAGATAATTATAGTTATTATTCTTAGGATTTATTAATTTGTAATAATTAAAGACATGCTTATTTTTAATTTCTATATTATCATTAATCTTAACAAAAATATTACTAGTATTCATAGTATAAAAAAGAAGTTGATTGTAATACTTTTGCAAATAATTGCATAGTTATTAGCAGCCTTGTCAACATAAGTAATAATGAATTTAGGTTGTATATCTAGAATTGCTGAAATAATTTATTTGAAATTATGGTACTTGATATAAGAAAGATGGTTCAAGTTATGGACTAAATCAAGTTTAAATTTATCAAGTAATTTAAACTTCTATTCATTAAAAAATTCCGCAAGTTTATTATAATCAGTAGCAATTTTGTATATAAAGAGATCAAAGTCCAGATTAAATTGAGTAATGATATCAACAAATTTGTATTCTGAAGGCTTACGAAATTTAGTACCATACTTCATCAAAGATCTTAAAAAAAAAAGATTTTCCACAATATCGAATCTTCAGTAATGATATGACGTTGAGATTGATAGCAAAATGATTTATATTTGGAATCAGAAAAATACCACGGAGGCTGTTCATCAAAAGTAAGAAATATAGCAAATTTATTATAGCTAAAAAAAAAAAAAAATGTTGTATTAAAATATTTTTGAATGACAAAATTTTTCATAGGAAAAGGATTGGAAAGATCATTAAGTTTACTGTGAAAATGAAGTTGATTAAAAACTGGATGAGAAACATTTATCATCAAGAGAGAGTTATTTATTTTTTGACAAGATTTTAAGTCAAGTTTAATATTAAAAAACTCAGCCCTATAATGTAAAATATCAAAAAAGACATCACTAAAATATGCATCAAAGGAATGAGATTGGAAAACTTTAAAATAATTAAGAAGAGACTTCTTTTATATTCCAACTATAAAATTACGATTGTCATTCCAATTATAAGCCAGAAAAAGAAGATTTTCTAAAGATTTTATCTTAAGTAAGATAGATGAATTGTCCAGAAATTGTGAAGAAGACCTAGAAGAATCATAGCAGTTCTAGTAGTCTTTTTAAATAAATAGTGTTTTAATGTTGTATACATTTTTGTAACAGTCTATTTTTTAAATCTTGGAATAAACAAAATATTGTTTGTTATAGACATGATAATTAAGACCAAAATGATAAATTGTATTCAAAGATTTTATATATTGTGATTCAAGTAAGAGACGTTCATTCAAATTCTTCTTGAAATTAAGAAATTTTATAGTAATATTATTCAAGTCATGTTGATGGAAATGATTATATTGAAAATTAGTAGTAAATTAACGTGATTAATATAAAAACGATGTGAGTTAATTCATTTATGAAATGTATTACTAGTTTGACCAATATATATCATATAGTATAAGTTACACTTGATAGAGTAAATGATATTAAAAGCCTTACAAAATGTAACATGAGAAGAGCTAGCACTGAAATGAGAAGTATCAGCAAGAGGACAAGTAAGAAAACGTAAAGAATGACATTTTTTGAAGAATAAATTTCGAAGATGAGGATGATATAGGTAGCAGGCTGACGATTCAGAGTAATTCCCATACATTACTCTGTACCGAGCACAAGTGAAAGTATAAGATTCGCCATTTTTGTCTGGCGCTAAGAATTTACTAAAAACTTCCATGTAAAGAGTAAAGTAGATAAATATTCTAGAATTAATATATACATAAAAAATACTAGAACTAAGGGGAATAAAAACAAATATTATGTTTAATAATATCAAAGGAAAGGTATATAATTATTATGATAAAACTTGATTGGTACCTATAAATATCTATATATTTAAATTTTTAAAATCTTGAGTAATAATGGTACACAATTTAAAAATAGATGCTATTTACATAATTTAAATACACAGAAAAAACATCTAACAAATATAAAAGTTCAAAATAAAGCAGCAATACATCAGAAATAGTCATTGCAATTAAGATCAAATAAATTCTGCATAGATAGAGTAGGAATATATACATCAAAAATAGGCATTGCAATTAAGAAACCGTAATGTCAACATAAATAAAAAAATTAAATTGATTAATAGAATACCAAACAAGATGTTATAAACTCATATTTTCCTGTAATTGAGAAAGTAACTAAAACATATGATTAATATGCATTGACGAAAAACTAGAAACAAATATAACAAATTTGCAATATAATTGAGACCTAAAATAAAGTAAGAATGACAAATAATAATGAAGTAAGTAAAACCAACAATAATACCAGTGTTTATATTACAACAAAAAAATTATTATAAATATCAGTAAAGTATAAGAATCCGAATGTAAAATAAATATGCAAGATATCAGTAATTTATCAAAAATTATTAATAACAATACAAATTTTGAAATAAATCCAAGATAACTTGCAAATTAAATTATTAATGTAGTATGTAATGATCAAGAAATTATAAAATACTGCATAATATTAATAATAATGATGATGATAATGATGATGATGATAATAATAATAATAATAGTAATAATACAACATTAAATGCGCAAACTGCAGCAATAAAATGATGTATTTCAAATTTTCAGAAATTTAAAATTCTGCTTAAGTAATAGCAAAAATTGTGCATAAAAACATATTATGACGTGAAAAACAAAAGCGAAAACATCTTTTCCTATTAAAGCGCTATATGCAGCATTTACTTTAGAAATGATAGAAATATTGATAATCAGAGCGTACAGTTGAAATATAAAGATTATTAAATATTATCATTACTCCAAACAATTAATATGATCAAAAACAAACAGCACCCAAACCAAAATAAAAATAAAAAAAAAAGTCAAAGGAAAATTAATTTAAGAAAATTGGAATCAGTTAACTGCATGTTTGCATTCTAACTTTTTCAAGGGTCTAGTAGAATGCTAAACATGCAAAGTGCATGTTTTTCTGTCACGAAGATAGCAAAAGCAAAATATTTCTTTGTGCCAGGCCCAAAACATTCATCGGAGCCAAAACAAGAAAGAAACTGATATCAAATTAAACTCACCACAACATGAAAGAAACCAACCAAGTAATGTAAAAAATATGAATCAATAATCACCAATTAAATAATTTAGAAATAAACATTGTAAATATGAATCAATAATTACCAATTACATAATCAAGAAATAAGCATCTAAAATAATCAAGAAATGAGTGCGACACATTTAAAATTTAAGAGAC
Source organism: Salticus scenicus (assembly GCA_963930645.1). NCBI lineage: Eukaryota > Metazoa > Arthropoda > Arachnida > Araneae > Salticidae > Salticus > Salticus scenicus. The sequence continues at coordinate 302,523,868 of OZ005654.1, forward strand.
AGAATGACGTCAAAAGTACAGTTAATAGAAGTACAGTTAATGGCCCAGAATCTTGGAGTAGATAAAGAGATGTCACGAACCAATTCAAATTATGAATCCTCACTTAGGATTCAGAGATCTAAAAGTGGATGATAGAAGATTTCCAGAAAAATATCTTAAATAGTGCTGCCATCTGTAATTTTAATTTGAAAAGAGTTAAACAACATTATATATATACATATAAAGACATTATAAATTTAATTATGATTTAAGATCATTGGGATAATCAAATTAACAATATAACAACACCTGGTTTAAAATCAAAAATTTTAGTTTCTAGATTTAAGTTAAAATCTATTATGGAATAAAAATCCTTTTTTTTTTTATTAAATTTTTGGGGTAACCATTGGTCAGTGCTAAATTTATATATATATATATATATATATATATATATATATATATATATATATATATATATATATATATATATATATATATATATATATATATATATATATATATATATATATATATATATACATATATATATATATATATGTATGTATATATGCATACGTCGCTTTGTAGTAAATCGGCTTATCGAAAGATTACACAAATTACCATGGAGGTCCGTGTTGACATCTAATGATGCACTTCGATTTTGCGTGGAGTTTTGATCTCCGTCGATGCAGCTCTAAGCTTAGTTTCCGAATTTTTCATTGGCATTTCTTTTTAACTTTTTAAAACTTTTGCCCCTGGGAGATTGTTTGGTGCTGTAATATGTTGTAATAGTGTGGATATGATAATCTGGCCGAGAAATGTCTCTTCGGAGAACGTATTTCTTGAGTAATAGCAACGCCACTTATTGCCCAGTTAGCACCTAAAATGGATTGTCCAGTTAGGGCGCATATGCAAACAGTGGGGACACGAAGCCACGCTTTTGAGATTTCAATGACTTTTTTCTTTAATTTTTCTTTATATAGTATTTGAAGGTATTTATATAATGTTTTATGAAAATTCTTTCAAATATATTGACTAACGAAGCAGGCAAATCTTGCTACTGTATGTATAAATTTCCCCCCTCATAAAAAAAAAAAAAAAAAAAAAAAAAAAAAACCATATATCAGTACTCGAACGTTACGTTTAACTTTTCCTCTTAAACTTTTCTTCTTTATGTATTTGAAAAACTAGTGAATTCTATAGAAAACTACTTTCTATTATAAATTTTTAGATATTTACAACATAAAATTAATATTCTATTTTACTTACAAGATGTATAGATTGTCTTTCAATGAAAATATACTGCTATTTTATTTAGTTTATATATGCAAAAATGTTGGCGCAAATAATACTATTTAATGGAATTTTCATAATAGTTGTTATTATTTAATGATTTTTCTTTTGTTGTTAATTACTGAAGATAAATTAATTTCATTTCAAGCTAAATTTTACAACAATAGGCTTCAAACTGATTAAAATTTATATATATATATATATATATATATATATATATATATATATTTAATTATCAAAATAGATGTTTTATCGAAGTTAATATCCTTTATGTTTTCTGTTTAGTTTATGAAATCAACACACTTATATATGTATATATATATAATATATGTTAGTGTTATGGAATCTTTTTATCTAAATAATATTTTAGGAATATACATATTTTATTTTGTTATATAAAATTACGCATGCATAATTATATATATATATATATATATATATATATATATATATATACATATTACTGACGCAATATATTACTGATGATACTTCTGTCCAACAATTACACGTAACAAAACTTCCCTTACTATGAAAAAAAAAATAATGATCCCTTGTTTAATACTAGAAATTTTACAAAATTTCTGAAATTGAAATGTGGGAAAATTATCGATTTTCCTGTATTCTATAAATTTAGTATTCAAAAGTTTTAAAACTTCCTATTTAACTAAAATATGCAACTGATTGAATGTTATCATTCTATTATACAATAAGCTGAACTTAGCCTCTGTTCATCTCTGTCCTACTTTCTAAAAATAAAAATCTCTATACCATCAAAAGCTTTTCTTCGACACATTGAAAAGACAAAAGAACTGGAACAAGCCTGATATAGTAATAATTTACGAAATTGAAATTGAAAATGTCACAAACATGATCGAAGATATCTTCGGTTATCTTTTTAAATTGAAGAGAACTTTATATAATATTTAAGTAATTTCAAGGAAGAAATTTATTAATCCGTAAAGATTTATTAACTGAATAATATTATAAAATTAACCCAGTAGCATTTGCAAGACATTTTAAAAGTTTCATTTTGTAGTAATTATCATAAGAGCTTTTATATTTTTATAAACGGAACGGATTTACTTTTAACTATAGTTCAAAATAAGATTTCTTTTAATTTTATTGAACCATACATTTTGAAATTATGCAGTTTTTACTTATATTAGCTGTTAATAACGAATATCAAAAGGAAAAGAAAATACGTATAAGTTAGTTTTGCAGTTTTTATCTTGATAGTTTTTTTTTTTTTTTTTTTTTTTTAAATACTAGTTTTATAGTGATTATGTTCTTGTAAATAAAATAACTACCAATAATATTATAATATTTTACATAAAATTAAATACAAAAGTATTGCCGAAATTTAGTTTTATCTCTTTATATTAAATTTATATTCAAAAACATAATTCTGAATTTACATTAAGAAAAAAAAAAGAAAAAAAAATATTTTGAGTAAACGTCCTACCAATATAAATATATATTCTGATACATACATATAGATATGTCCGATTTTCAGTATTTTAACACATTGCATCATCTGCACAGATTATTGCATCATCTCATGTGCTCTTTGCATCAGACGCATTTTACGTCTATAAATAAAGGAGGCCCACACGTTTATAGCCAGTTGTTTATTAGATTTTGCCGTAGACAGTGTTGTTGTGTAATTATTGTAATTGGTAAAAAAAAAAAAAAAAAAAACCTTCACTTACTTTTTAAAAAGTTCAGAAATATTGACCCTGCATAAAATTGGATTTTCAGAACGTCACATAAGTTCGAGGGTAAATGCGAGCAAGACAGCTGTGCTTAATAAATTTATTCAATATATTTGTGCTATTGATAAATTTAAAATTTCCGGAAATTTGTGATCCTTAGAAGCGGTCGCCCTAGAAAAACAAGTGTACGTAATGACCATGCGATAAGGAGGATGGTCGTACGAGATACAAGAACTTCCTGCAATACGATTAGACGTTCTCTGGCTGCAACACCAACTTCAGTTTGAGTACTCTTTCAAGACGTTTGTCCAAAGATTTTGATTTTATAATCCCATAAGCCTGAAAGGAAACCTCGACTTACTCTAAGTATGAAAAAGAAACGACTGACTTTCGCCAGCCAATATCAGAATTGGACAGTAAACCAGGGAAGTAGGGTCTTGTTTTCAGATGAATCAAGTGTGCAGCAATGCTCTGCACGTGATACAAGTGTTCGCCGTTTAAAAATGTGATGATATATACACTTTTCAAACTGTGAAACATCCTCCAAACCAAATGATATGGGGTGCTATGACTGTGTCCGGTACTGCTACTCTGTATTTTGTGTGCCAACTAAAACTAGTATGTTGTGGCCACCACAAGACTTTCTTCTATATTTTCCTATACACATTCACTCAATAACAATATTAAAAAAATATATATATATATGATTTTTTTTTCAAGTTTTTTTTCGTTATATGTAAAAACTTTGTTTTAAATTATCACATATTTATAGTTCAACCATTCGTTTTTAATGTATTGACGAGACCTTTTGAAAGATACCCACCTTGAAAATTTACCTTCTGCCCCAGGGGTGTGAAGCAATGCCCCCGCATGCACAATTTTTTTTTACTAATTAACTACTACTATTATCAATAATTCATATTAATATTACAATCACAGGTTAAGAATGACTATCATTATGTACATGTATACAGAATTTTGTCCTACCCTGCCATGTTAAAAATTTAGGAAAAATACGATCACAACGCCACCTGTTGAGCTATTGATCCCCAAATCTAATCAGCGCCAGTTTATGTCAGGGGCCAACTAAATACCAAGTTTGGGCAAGGCTCCTACACACACAAAAAATTTTTCCCAGTTGACTATCTCTATTATAAATAATTCTTGTAATTTTCATAATGATTACTAAAAAATAATTCCCTTTATGCACATTTATGCAAAATTTTGTCCTATATCACCATGTTAAAAATTTAGAAAAAGCGGGATGGCAACGCAACCTGTTAGACAATTTTTACCAAAAGTTGATAGGCACTAATTTATGTCAAGGTGCAACTACACACCAACGTGTATGAAATTATGTGCAGTAGTTCCTGAGATACAGTTGCCACAAAATTTTCTCTCTCACACACACACACAGAGATAGACAGACAGGCAGACAGACAGACATTTTCTAAAAATGGTCAAATCGTGTTCTACAGCTCTCAAAACGTGTAAATCCATCAAAAACCCGAAGTCGAAAATTTTTACGAATCCAGTACATTCTTCTATTGAATATAGAAGAAAGTAAAAACTACGAACGGAAAGAGGTAGCTTAATTTGTTACGTGAGAAGTTGTAGCTTCACATGCGTTTTTATAAATGTTCAATTTGCATGCATGATGGGGCTCCGTGTCACAGGGCAAAGATTGTCAAGAAATATCTGAGGGCACAGCAAATTAAAATACATAACTGGCCAGGCAACAGCCCAGATTTGAATCCAATAGAGACTCTGTGCTGTATTGTCAAAAATAAAGTTGCCAAAAAGCAAGTATCCACTGCTAGCGCACTTGTTGAAGCAATAAATCATATCTGGTGCACCTACATTACTAAAGCTTACTGCAAGTCTCTTATTTATAGCATGCCAAAGAGGATTGTATAAGCTATTAAAAACAAAGGAGATCTTACAAAATACTCACTTTAATTGCAGTAAATAACCATGTACAGTCTATTTTGTTCTTGTATATGTAAAATATGCACGTTATTTTTGTGGAATTCTATTAGTTTTTTTTTTTTTTTTTTTTTTTTTTTTAAGTGTGGTTTTAAACTTTTGCAAATGTAGATTTTGCAGTATCTAACAAATTGAGAATGCATTTTCTGGGCAGTTTCAATTGTTGGAAATTCTTCTTATCTTTCTTGAAACCGTTTACTGTTTCCACACAATGAGGGACATTCTGATGATGGTCTAAAGACTTTTTACGAAATTTAAGGTTCATGAAAAATTAAAATAAAATTATATGTGTATGTGTATATATATATATATATATATATATAATCAGCTAAGCACGATAATATGCTTAAACCCTTTAAAATTAACTTTAGGTTAAACTACTGGATCTCCAGAAAAGGAGCCTAAATGTCCTATTTGCATCACACAGTATTCAACAGATCATTTTTATTTAATCCGTATTAAATAATATATATATATATGTGTGTGTGTGTGTGTGTGCGTGTATGTGGATGTGTGTGTATGTACGTATACTGATTAGACTCGTTTTACTCGCTACATAAATATATACGTTTCTGAAGGGGGCTGCCACCCATTTCAAATCTCCCCCCCCCCGCAGTATCTCTCTTTTTATATCTATCTCTATATATTCGTATATTTATATATTTTCCTAGTAAAATTTTCCTATTATTTTTTTTTAAACTTAGAAATACTTGTACCAAATTTCATGCAAAAAGATTATATTACATATAAGAATTATTTTGTGTAACCCTGTAAACTAATTAGCAATTCCATACCCACAATTTTCCACATAGAACACATGTTTTTAAGCATTCTAATAACATTTCATTATACTTAATGGGGTGTAACCATGTTAAAATACACTTTCAAGAAGTACCGTCTATATAACGTAAAGTTACGAAATTCTTTTCTGTGTCACATAAAAGAAGCCACAGTTATTATGTATACCAATGAAAAGAATATACCTAATTAACTGTAACTCATAAATATTTCAATGTACTTTGACATCATTTGGATGATTAAAGAATGTTAAAGGAATATCTTTGGTGTGGTTCTGTAAATAAATTATTTAGTCTATGCATTGCATTTTAATTTTTTTTTAAGTAAACATGCTATTAAACATCTTTTTAGTGTGCGTTAATTCCATTATGTTGGATACAGCATAAACGCGTTAAAATTTGCTTAAATAAAAAATTCTCCATCGGCTCTAATGTCTAATGTTCTTTTGCGTGCCCATGTCAACGAATCATAAATTGTATACACAAGTAAAAACTATTTAGCTTATTCTACGTCACCTGTAGATTTTCGTATTATACTCACAAGGAAACATTCAAAAGTTGTCGTTTTCAAAAGTATTGAAAAAAATATATGTGATTGTACTCTTCACAAAACAACAGAAAGTGAAAAAAAAATTCTGCTGTAATTAATTACAGCGACCACAAAAAATTATCAAAATTAAACTTTTTGGCGATTTAGTACTGTTAGGCGATAAGTACGCTAGCACTGAGATTGCCCTGTACGAACAGAAACGTGTTTTGCTTCTCCGCCAAGTACTCCAAATCAATCGCTTAATAGTTTAAAGTCACCAAATATGCTTAATTTTGATAATTTTTTGTGGACGCTGTAATTCATTTCAGCCGATATTTTATTTTTATTTTCTGCAGCTTTAAGAAGACTAGAATTACATATATTTTTTTCAATACTTTTTGAAGACGACACCCTTTGAATGTTTCCTTGTCAGGCACACATTCTTTATGAATCCGAATATCAAATATGTTTAAAGCAAATGTTTAATTAGCACTAACATGCAAATAGTGTTTGGAAATCTACAGAACAAAAAAATACAGTAAAAGAAAATTTACAAGTTTAAAACTTAATGACTTGAACGAGTTTTTTTTTTTTTTTTTTTTTTTTTTTTTTTTTGAGAATGTAAAGGAAGATTAATGATAAATTAATGGACTAATGTAAAAATCCCTGCAGTGTAAGTATATTAAGATCACGCCATCTTTAATAAATTGCCCGGAAATATATTTTTGTCAGTGGAGAGCTCTGTTTAAAATAAGGTTTTTAAAAGCTGGAAACTAAATTTCATCACATTATATCTCGTTCACATACGTGATTCATTAAAAAAAATGTGCATTATTTATAGTGAAAGTTAATTATTCTGATTCAAATTTTAAATAACTTTATTTATTTAATGACTAAAAAAATGCTTTTTTTTTTTTTTTTTTTTTTTTTTTCTTTTAAACTGGAATACAAAATCAAAATATGAAATAAATTATTAAAAAAGTCTAATATAACAGCATCTTCAGACCTATTGAAAAATCTAATAAAATATTATGATTGGAAAACAGTTATTGGAATAAACAAAACATACTTTTATTAATGAAAACATAAAGAAATTAGTGTCCAATTAGAAGCAAAATTTGCAATATTAAGTCGCAGCTTACACTGGAATTTACTTATTTGCATAATCCTAATAAAAAAGATATTGCATAAACTTTAGTTTTATTCATTATTGAAGATTTGATAACTGTTTAAAAAAAATTCTTCTTTTAAATCGCTAAAATTATGTTAAGTGAAATACATTTTTGTTCATCTTTAAACATGACAATTTGTTTTGTTTCCATGTATTTTAAAAACTGTTCTAAGGTATCCATACATCTTCGGAGGTGATGTTTTTAAATAAATGGAAATTTGATATTTATTGCACTTATTTTAATAGGAAATGATATAAAATACACACACAGAAATATATATATATATATATATACATATTAAATTTAAGTTTCATTAATATCTATAAAGAAAAAAAAATCATTTAAAAGTTGTTTTTTTGCTTTTTGCTTAAAATGAATGTTTTTGTTGCTTCCCTTTTCGCAAAACACTATATAACAAAAACCAAATGCATGAAATGTCCTGAAATTGTACAGGAAGCATTTTTAAGTTTCATAAGTTTTATAAAAGGAATAGACTTCACACAAGATTATATATTAATTATTTTTTAATTTATGTTACGATAAAATTTGATTTAACCTAGTATTTTACTAACTTTTTGATATATAAATATTCAAAGAGCTGTAACTCCAAAAATTAATGAAATATTATTAAATGTATAGTATATACCCTAGAAAATATTATTAAGTTCATTATTTGATTTTCAAAATATTGATAAATTGGTTTGTTTTTGAGTTTTTGTGTTTCACCAAAAAATCGCATCTAAAAGTGTGCGGATACCTTAATGGATTAATTGGAGAAATTTTCTAAAACAAATTCTTACCATGCGTTTCATTCAAATCAAATTTTTGATGTTATTAACAATATCACAGTCTATTTAATGGTGTTTTAAAATGAAGGATTGTCTTATTTTAAATAGTTTTAGAAAGTTAATGTAGACTTTAAAATAAGGATTAAAATAATTATGTACTACATTTTGTGGGCATCAGCAAAAATTAATGCGTTGTAAAATTAATAACTGAAACTGTCATATTCTTTATAATATTAGGTTTTTGCTGATAATAATAATAATAATATATCTTTTATAAAGTTTTATTAAATGGAGGATGATAAACAATTACATTTTCTCTATTTTTTTACTGTATTATGCATGGAATGTGATATACGCTTATATGTAAAAAATTTATTCCCTTTTGACACAAATTCCATTACAAGTACTATGCATAAAGCTGAACAAAGAAATATAGCTGTATATTTTCAAACATGCAGCGTAGAAAAACAATATATCTCCCTTGAGAACTAACTTTAGAAAACGGAGGGCATTTCGTCTTTTCATTTTTGATATAAAAAGAATGTTAACTCATTCTCCGTATATTCTAAGACATATTTAAAAGAAAACTCAAAATATTCTATATATATGGTACATACGTATATGTGTATATATATATATATATATATATATATATATATATATATATATATATATATATATATATATATATATATATATATATAATACACAGATTATATCTTGATAAAATAAGTTGATTTTTTATTCTAACTGTTACTTTACCTTTAGAAAAAATTTAGAATATTTGTAATAAAAATAGAACGAAAATACTAAATCCCAACCTGTTGTTAGAAACATTTAAGTAAGAAATAACATGAATCAGGGTCAATTTATGGAAAATGTATCTTCAATCGCTAAGATATAAAAAGTCCTGACTACGATGCAGAAAATACAACGTAGCTCTTTGTTTAGTGGTTGCCAGATGCACTCCTTCTCCTTCCTCATGTACAGGACTTTTGTTGCTGGTATTATCAATATATCTCGTTGGCAAAAAAATAAAAATGATTTTCGAATTATGTTTTTTAATTCAACTCTTTTAACATGTCACCTTTTAACCTAAGAAGTAATAAAATAAAATAATAAGTGAAATAGTTCGTTTTGAGATTGAAAATTAGATAAAATAAAATATTTTAATTAATGATTTTTTTAACTGTTCCATAAAAAATGGAAACATGTTTGAAGAGTGGAAAGTTAAAAAAAAAAAAAAAAAGAAAGAAACAGAATCCGAATAACTAAAAGGTAGTTAATATCGCAAACTTAAAGAAAACGTGATAGTCGATTTCAAATTAACGTACTTTCGTGACCTATAATTGCATACTTACACAGGGCGTCTATCAATTTTCCTGAACTAACTAACAATATATACGCAAGGGCACCTAAAAGGTCGTTTATGGAACTACTTTGACGAAAATCATTAAAGCCTTTATGCTATATGGAGTTATAATTCCAATTTCGGTTTTCAAATATTTCCTTTAGAAAAATAATTGTATCTATTTTCATAAAGGAATTGTTGTTCTATCTTTATTGGATTTTTCAAATATGATATTCAAAAAACTCCCCAGATACATACATGCACACTATGTATTTTTTTTCTTTTAAAAAATTCTTTGGTTATGTTATTATTGCTTGCAGTAACTTCTAAAACCAAAGCTTGAAAATTATGATCGATTTGGTTCAGAAAGGTATTTAGGAGTAATTCACTCCTCGGCGAATATAGTTTTTCATTATTATAATTTTTTTATTCTTTCAGTAACTGTTCTTTCACACTATTTTTTATTTTATTATAAGATTTTTGAAAACTTATGACTATTTAATTTTTTTACATTAATTTAAGTCGAACTCTTTTTGATTGAACAATTGAAACACTGATCTATCGAGGTACACAAAGACATTGGAGAGTTACTAAAAGTATAGTTACTTATGTTTACTCGAAGATTATACATACTAATTGTAAATTATATTTTCTTCAAAATTGTCAACCATTTTCCTATTTTATTCAGTATATTTTACAAAACTATTTCACGATAATTAATTATTAATTATTAATTTGGAACACATAATTATTTTTTTAATGGAAAAATAATGACAACTGAAAATCTTCAAACTTCTGCAAAATGAAATAACTAAAAACAACAGAAGAGTTATCAGCCTAAGAACACTACTTTTCTTCATCTACAAACATCTATTTGTTTAAAGCGGGAGAGTAACAAACAGCTTGCCAAGTTTCTATCATCAGTTCAAAAAAGTATTTATCTGTTGATACATGTTGATGCTATTATCTCTGGACTTCCTTAGGTAAATCATGAACTTAAATATTTTATGTGTTTCGTTACAGATTTTTAAAAAATTAGGTGGTAATGCATACGCTATATTTTAGAAAATATATTGAGTTGTTGGGAAAGGTTTTGTCGCATTTTTAATAAAATATTTGAATCACCTGTACTGACGTTCATTTACATTTTAATGAATAATATAATATCCAATATCTGTGAACACTCGTTTCGATTTTTCAGGCAGCTTGTCGATTCCCCTAGCGTTCTCTCTTTGAGCACAAAATATTTAGCATTGAGACAGTTTTGAAAGAAGTAACTTTTTTACCCATCTGATAATTCTAAAGCGACTGGAATAGATAGTATGTCAGGTGAATATGATAAATGACTAAGAACTTCTCATCCAAGTTGTTCAACTTTTGTTGCGTCACCATTGCAGTTTGTGGTTTGATGGAAGAGAATTCCTGTTTCGTTTGCTAATACTGACCGCTTTTCCTTGATAGCTGTATTCGGTTTATCAAGTTGGTTAGAACAGGTGTTCGCATAGATGGTTTGCCCTTATTGAAGCAGCTCGTAGCACACGATATCTCTTCTACCCCACCACAAACAGAACATCTCCTTCCGTACATGAAGGTCTGATTTTGCAATAAATGTGGCGGATGTTACAGGTTTGTTGAAAACCTTTTCTCTTTTACTCTCATAGAGGACCTACGTTTTATCTCCCGTAATTATCTTGTTTAGAAACGGCTCCACATTGCGTTTAACAAGTAGAGACGAACATATTCACACCTGCTCTGATAAATTCCCTTCACTTAAATCGTGCGAATCCAAATACTCTTCTTCAAGACAAATCAAAGATGTTAATGTGTTCTCAGCAGTCATATGGTTGATGATAAATTCCTTTTCTTTTGTCTTAGTGGTTAGATGTGGGTTATTCTCACACACGGACCACAAAAGTTCATTATCGACCTTCGATTATCATCCAGATCGGCGATCCCCATTCAGACTGAAACATCCGGAACGAAATTTAACAAACCATCTTTGGTAAGTCCGAACATTTACAACTTCAAATTTTAAACGTGTCACATAAGATTTTACAAGCAATGGATACGTTGCTTTCTTGCTGGAATCCACAGAGAAAATTCAATGCCTTAAACACACTTTAGCTACTGTCATCTTATTTACTCTGCACCTCGTAACTATTTGATGAAAGGTGTTGAAAATAGTCCTTTTAAATCCCACTGGAGGTATAGTAAATAACAAGACCCCAAATGATGCATTGTTCCTGCTTGTCTGCAGGTAATAAAAGAATGCCTACAAAATTATCTGTATTTAATGTGCTGCATCTCAAAAAGTAAGAGCATTAGAACCAAAAATGTTCACCATATTTTTGTACATTTAGTCCTTTATAAATTATATACGACGACATTTTTGTAGAACGTTATGTTAATATATACGGCAAACACAGAAAAAAAATTAGAAAAAAATATCGACATTTTTTGTCTCTGCTAGTTGTAACAAAATGTTGTGATTTTTTTTTTTTTTTTTTTTTTTTTTTTTTTTTTTTTTTTAATCTAGTGCTTAGATATATACAACATACCATAACAGAATGTTTTTATCACCTTTTGTTAGCAACATCTGTGTTATAGGTATCCTCTAATTAGACCATTAGAAAAATTTGAACCGTAAAACAGTTTGAACCTAAAAAAAGAAAAAAAAAGTTTGAATCTTAATTCTGCTAGAATATATATATATATATATATATATATTTATCTTCTTGATTCTCTTACCAAATATTTATAACAAAATCGATTTAACACATATTGAATTTCAAGCTGGCTATCTTTTATAAAGAAGCAAATAAATAATAGTCTTGTAATTAACTTTTAAGAACAAATTTGAATTGAACATATTGCTTCCGGCTAAAAGAAAGTAATAATTTGGCTGTCACTCCAATATAAAACGAATTTAAGGAGTACATAAGATAAATATTAAACTGAATCTCGTTTTTCGGCAAATGATTAAATTGCATTGTGAATGACAGATCTTCTGGTGGAATATTTAAAGTATAGTAAAAATTCAAATTATGAATCTAAAGTAGTAAATATTTAGAATTGTTTATATATATAGCAATACTTAAAGTTCGCATATTAATTATTTGCTATTTAATTTAGTATTAATTACATGCAATTTTAAATATATTTTATGGAAATATCTACGTAAATGTTAATAAAAATGTATTATACAATGAGGCTACGCGCCCTGCTCACTCCGCTTACCATTATCCGCGGAAGCTCCATTTCCAATTCGTTCCGTTCGACAATCAGGGCTTCGTCCTTCGCAAATCGTGTATCATTTATGTTTTTAAAAGTACAGAAATTTAGTTTAGAATTACATTTTAAAATGTAAAAAAAATCATTCTTTTCTGTAATCAGATAAAATCGGTAACCATTGATACGAATTATATTTAATGATCAGAAATATATATATATATTCTGCTTTCCATATGAAAATTTGGTTTTAACAGAATCAAGCTGTGTTAAGGAGCTGAACATACAATGCTTCCGTGTCTGAACGAACGTATTGTAAACAGTAATACGGTGGGATCTCGCTTGATCCCGGTTGGTAGAGCTGTAGAAAGGTATTAAATGCGAAAATTTGTAAGGTCTGCATTACGGAAATTATTTGTTATTTATGAATATTCTCTATATTGTTCTGTTATAGAAAACTATTCTCAATATATTTTTCGCATAGTATACGGAAAATTCCTAGCAATATTTCTTCTAGAAATTCTCTGAAACACAACAGTATATATATATATACATGATATTATGATATATGTTTTCAGTCATATAAAAGTTGAAAATATGTAACAAAAATAACTAAAGAAAAACTTACGAGAAAATTAATAAATGTGAAACAATTCATAAGTAAACAATTACTGCGAAAACGTAAAATAAGTGATTGAAACTGCCAAAAAATACCCCGTATGACTTGAGACATAAGCATGCTTTAATTGATCAAACACTCCCCTAGGCATACAGTTTAATAAAAAAGCACATACATGGCTAAATCCAATATGAATAAAACAAAATGAATAAAATAATATGGAACAGGCATAACACTTATATGGAATAGGCAGAAAATTGATCAAACATTTACACAAACAGCAGCAAAGATTTCTTTCTCTCACTTTTTTTTTTTTTTTTCAATACACAATAGATTAATATTCCAATTTGAAACTTGTAACGTTTAATAAAATAATTCTTTCTATATTTATTATACAATATTTGTTAAAATACATTTGGATCATCCAAAACTATTTCCCTGGCTATTTGAAATTAAAATACTTTGAAATGTCTTCGTTTGCCATTATAAATATAAATATATGATAATATGATATGATATATGATATGATATATAATTTAACTGTAGAAATATAATGCTACTGTTAATTTGAGATTTAAAAATGTACAGCATTCAGATTTTAAGTTTAAATTTTAGACTACATTTGATCACTAAATAACTTAAAACCTAAATAACTACTTTTATTTCAAAATTAAACTTTCTTTTTTGTGAGTTCATTTAATATACTACATTTAAATGCAATATTTTTTATATCATATATTTAAAAATCGCATTTTCTTTCTACTACGTTAAAAGTATCATATATAAATACATATAATACATTGTAGGGGCGGGAACTTAGAAATAGTCTTGTTTTAGTGTAATAAATTTTATTATACATTATACGTTGCAAAAGTGTTGTGCAAACTCACGAAAAAAGCTAGCTATTTCAAATTCAAATTCATTGTGCAAAATAAGTTTTAGATCGCGCTCAGTCTCATTTCTGAAAAAAAAAATTATCAACTCAACTCAAGTTCATTTTTAAAAAATAAATCATTTTTTAAAGTTAAGATTAAAAACTCATTTTTGCGTAAATTTTTATCTTTTTTTTCTAAACAGATTTTCACGTAAGTGAACACTTAATTTTTATTTTTTACTTTCTTCGATATTCAATAGAAGAAAGTATCGAACTCGCAAAAAATTTCGACTTGAGGTTTCCGTTGGATTTACACGCCTTGTGTGGCCCAGAATACGATTTGACTATTTGAAAAAAAAAAAAAATCTGTGTGTGTGTGTGTGTTTGCGGTAAAAATTTCGTGTCAACTGTATCTCAGGAACTACTGCACAGAATTGCAAATAAATTTATAAGTAGATGCAACTTGACCTAAATTAGGATCTATCAACATTTGTATATCGTTCAACAAGGGGTCACTGCTGTTCAGTGATTTTCTCAATTTTTGGGAAGGCCGTATGTCAGGAGCTACTGCTCAAAATTAAATATAAATTTAAATGTAATTGCACTTCGACGTATAATATTGTTTATCAATATTTGGTGCCAATTGCTCAGCATATGGCGCTGCTATGCAGTGATGTTGACATTTTCAAGGAACGCTATGTATCCGGAACTGGAACACATAATTAAATATAAATTTATATGAAATACACCTTAACATAAATTATTAATAAACTTTTGGTGCCGACCGAGCGGTGTCGCTGCTATAGAGTGATTTCTGTAATTTAAGGAATAACTATATGTCAGGTTCAATTGCGTATGATCAAACAAATGTTGATATATGAGAAGGTCATAATGAAACATTATGCTGGTACAATTTGGATTCATATAATATGTGGTGCTGCTATACTGCAAAATTTCCTTTAAAAAAAAAAGCTATATCTCATCTTCTATGGCT
This sequence comes from Salticus scenicus, assembly GCA_963930645.1. Taxonomy (NCBI): domain Eukaryota; kingdom Metazoa; phylum Arthropoda; class Arachnida; order Araneae; family Salticidae; genus Salticus; species Salticus scenicus. Next base: position 302,539,190 of record OZ005654.1, read on the forward strand.
TAAAAATTTACAAAACTTGATATATGAGATAACCATTATGAAAACGCATTTATGAAAACGCATTTTTAAAGATGTTAACTGTAGAGAATATAACTTTTTTTTTTTTTTTTTTTTTGGGGGGGGGGTATCTACAATTAGTTTTCTGCAAATCTGCATCCCTCATAGTAAGTAATTTTCATAAGTAGTAGTTTAATAAGGTTTTTTGTACCGGGGGAATTTGTATTGTGGCTACAAAATACTTGTTTTTAACTACCATGATGGTTATTCGTAATTTAATTTGTTAAATTAACTTAATTCTAGAAACATTTATTTAGAAGACACCACAATTGTTGGGTTTCGCTAATGATAAAGGAATACACCAAGTACTGTTAAACGGAAAAGTACAGCTCTTTCTTTCTTTATTTATTTTTCACCAACTATTAAAATTAGAAGCTGTAGTGTTTGGACCATATATATATATATATATATATATATATATATATATATTTTTTTTTTTTTTTACTTTTTCTATAGTCAATAGAAGAAAGTATTGGATTCATAAAAATTTTCGACTTCTGATTTTCGAAAAAAAAAAGAAATTCAAGAAACTATGCATTTTTTGTTCTAAACTTCTATTTAACTCTTTTCGATAATTATCGAGCATTTATATATCACACACCCAACAGTAGAAAACTTCTGTTATCATGTTTTTGAGTTCAAAGTTCATTATAGTAAAAAAAAAACTGAAAAAAACAAAATTATGTATCGTAGAGTTTTGCATGATATGCGTCAGTACTAATGTTTAATAAAATTATTTATTATACGACTTCAAAAAAATTACAACTATAAGAACAATTGGTAACACATGTTAAACTGTAGACATACGAAATCATATGATGGAAATATATATTATTTTGATCATTATACTCTATGTTAGAATATTTTTCTTGTATGATAAATTAAATTAACGAGTGAAAATTTAAACATAAGATATGGCTGTACATTTACAATTTCTTGCTTCCAAAAATGTTTATAACATTGAATATAGAATAATAATTAATTTGCAATGTCATTTTTCTTGTTTCTCTTGCTTTATTTCGATATATACGTGTTATGTATATTTGCTTTTTTATAGTAAAAAGTATTTATTATATTGAATGATGCACTATCCTATTAACAAATGAAATTTGAAAATTAAACTGCAAATTAATTCCCTCATGCCTTACATGCGATCGTTGCATTTTAATTAACATTATTTCAAAAATATTTCCTCTCATCCCCATATCTTATTCTACGTTTAAATTATTCTAAAATGAAGCAATATGTGTTAAATATTCCATTAAAATAAACATTTCCCCGAAATAATTTTAAATTAAAGTTTATTCACATATAACAGATGTTCATTTAACAAAGCTGCTATCATGCCACTAAGCCTGTACAATCAACATTTAATTTATAGTTGTAACTGGAATGATAAAACAAAAGGTTTGCATTCCTATCAAGGGAATTGCAAATGGTTTTGTAAAATTCTATTTGGTTGTTTAGGCTAGGCGGTTTAAAAGTCATCCTTCTAATTTTCATACTTCAAAAAGTAAACATCATTAATTTAAATCTCCATTTAAATATTCATTTATGAAAAATCTTACATACTTTACGGAATTGAATTGAAAAATTTAAATATTAAAACAAATATATGCTTTATAGATAATGTTTTTTTTTTTTTTTTTTTTTTTTTTTTTTTTTTAATAGAAATAAAGGAAATTCAACAACTATTAAATAAGTTTTGTAGATGTTCTCAGTAGATGTTCTCAGGAAGGTAAATTAATAATTAAAAAAAAAAAAAAATGAATAAATAAAAATATTCCATGTTACTGAAAATATTACAGTTTAAAAAGAATAACATAAATAAAATTCAGAATATTACGATTTAATGCAAACAATATATTTTTTTGTGAACATAATCTCTATAACGCAATTTAAATGGTATTTATTAGAATGCCCACTCTTAATTATTCTGATAAATTTCAAGATTTTCTGATAATTTATTTAACCTATTATTTATTTGGCCTGTTTAATATATTTGCTAAAGAATATACACGATTTAATGATCATAGACTATTTTAAGGTCAATTTTGTAAATCACTATATAGGAATTCAAGACAATTAAGGCATATCTATATATATATAAAAATGAATTGCTGTTCGTTAGTCTCACTAAAACTCCAGAACGGCTGAACGGATTTATCTTATCTTAGTCTTGAAATGTTCGTGGAGGTCTAGGGAAGGTTTAAAAGGCGAGAAAAAATCGAATAATTTCCGGGAAAACCTTAAAAACAGCCCTTTTCAATTTCCCATACAAACGTTTTCTAGAGTCAATTTGAACTTTATTGCTAGCAATTTTGTAAGCTAATAATAGCAAAAAAATTTATCCATAATTTAATTGTTGCCAAAAAAAAAAAAAAAAAAAAAAAAAGAATTTATTTATTTTTTTCAACAGGAAAATAAATACATTTATCTAAACGTGAACGATAAAAAATTATAAAAAAAAAAAATTATGCATCTCACAAAAATTCACGTCATTTTTAATTAAAAATTTCTTTTACACATTGATAAAGTGCTAATACGCAAGCGAAGTCATGACGTCACTGGCCGTTCGTGTATGCAAGAAAAATATTTCCTATGTTAAACGTCCATTGGATTTTTTGTAAAAAATTATTAAAAATCGCGGAAAATTATTTCCCGATTTTAATCCCCATATTTAGGTATAGGTATGTATTAATTATCATGCCCATGCGTTAGATTAAGTTACTTTTGTTGTAAAATTGACAAAATTTGAAATTTTAAAACTCTAGGGAAAAAAAAGAAAAAAAAATGGCAAATTTCCATATTCGATTGAAAACACAAGCATTTCATTTCAAAAGATGATATTTACACAATAAATATCCAACTAATATACTAATTAAAAGGAAAATGATAAATATTCTATCATAATTTGAAATCAAATTTGTTTTCAAATGTCTAAATAAAGTATCTGATATAGGATACTAATATGTTGCAGCGGAATAGATTTGATATCGGTCATCCTTAGCAGGAAAAAAAAATATCGCCAAATTATTTGGCGAACATAATTTAATTCCTTTCAAAAATCATGGTTATTTTAACAACTTATATTAAGAGAGTAATGAATAATATGAAACAATATTTCGTACAATGCATATTACGAAAATATACATCTGGCATGCATATATTCGTATTACGTTTTTGATCACCAAATACAATAAGCGCCAAGAACGACAGAGTTTTGAAATTCAAAATGAAAATTTTGTCAATTTGACAGCAAAATAACTCAATCTAACACATGCACATGATAACTAATCTATACTAATATTATAAATGCGAAAGTTTGGATGGATGTTTGTTACTCAATCACGCCACAACGGCTAAACGGATCTGGATGAAATTTTGTTCAGAGATAGATAATAGTCTGGAATAAGACATAGGCTACTATTTATACCGGAAAAAATGTAAATTTTTAATTAATCTTCTATATAATATAGATATTTCTTCTATAGTAAAATTTTAAAATAATTTATTTTAATTTTTAATTGTTGCCAAAGAATATTTCACGCGAATAATAATAAAAAATAATAATAAATATTAAATTTGCTTTTGGCACATAACGTCATTGTCAAAATTAAATAATAAGAAAATGAAAGCTAATTCAGATCTGTATTAAAGAGCTTTATTAGTTGATAATCCTGGGTATATTTTTAATTTTAATACTGAAGTAGATAGGACATTTTACGCCAAGGACTCTATTTTTGTGACAGCAACCTTAAGTCAAGTAGTCCATAAAAATATAAACAAATCTGTACATATAAAAGAGTAAACTCATTGATTCACTGACTCAACACTGCCATGACGATTCTGTGGGAAAGAGGGTCACAAATTTTAGTGACCAGGTTGGTTTTCGGAGCCTGACCCCCCAACTAAGACGGAACTTTGCAAAATACCCCCCTGTCCCCCTTGGGGGGCAGAAGGCTTAACTCGGCTCCAAATTACTTAACGGTGAAGAAATTGCAGATGGAAAGACCAGACTTGAGTACAAAAAAATTATTTTCTGCGATTTTGGAATTTTGGATTTTTAAGGGGGGGAGGGAAGGGAAAGGGTTTTAGAAGAAGGGTACTCAACACACGAGGAAATCGAACTGAACACACACTACAAAGGGATTTTATGAAATTCCATCCTACCGCCCTTTGGAGAATGGGGGGCAAAAACATGTATTCATACGTAACGCTGCACTAAATTACCTAAGGTTGGAAATTTTTTATGTAAGGGACGATTATATGTATCTAACTCATAGTATGAAGAGATTTTGCGAAATTCCCTCCTCCTTCCCTCCTTTAAGAACGGGGGAGAGACTAAAAAAAAAAAAAAGTTTTAAAGCATAGCTCAGCTTTAAATAATTTCAGGATCTCAATTTTTTTATGTGTCGGTTAGGTATGTGTATGCAACATGCAATATAAAGTAATTTTGGAAATTTACCCCCCCCCCTTCCTCTTGGGACGGGCGGGGCAAAAACCACATTTTGAAGCTTAAATCCGTCCAAATTACCAAAGAATGGTGAATTTTGGTGTGTGGGTGTTAATTAAGTGTGCGAAATATGCACTTTGATGAGATTTTGTAAAACTTTCAACTGTAACTGCGAGGGAGGGGGAGTAAAAAGCAGGTAAGAGACTGCCGAAGGCATTGGGGCTCCAGACTCGACTGTGACGAGCGGGAATACCGCGACAGAAAGTAGCAGGAACTTAAAATTAGATTTTGACGGATTTCAATGATTTTTTTTTCTTTTTTTTTAAGATATTTTATTATTATTAATGATATGCTGTTTTGGGGATTCATTTCAATATAATGACCAGCGAAGCGGGCAAAGCCTGCTAGTAATTTTATATATTTTTTCATGAATAAAATTTTTAATTATGCCTGTAAATAGTTTAGAAATATATACATACACACACACACACACACACACACACACACACACATACACACACACACATATATATATATGTGTGTGTGTGTGATAGGGCAAATATCCCCAAGTAGCACAGGAACGTTCTGTGAACGTCTAATAACGGTTTCAATAGTTCAAACACCGTGTTTCGTGTCAAAAGAACGTTCTAAAACACGTTCAGAAATAGTATTATTTAGAACGTTCTGAAAATGTTCTGAACAATTCTAGTTCTATATAGAACGTTCAAGTGTGACACCGTCATAACACGTTCTGTAACAGTGTAATTATAACGAATATGACAAAATGACTTTTTAGTACTATTGGTTGGGAAACTAGGTTAATCTTTAAAATTTTTGACTTCAGCTTTTGATTTTTTTACACGTTTTGTGGCGTGAGGAATCCGGAAGTCAAAAGGTTGGTATGGTATCTGTTAATGTGTATCGGCACCTATTAGTGTGATAGCCCGTTAGTTCATGTACACGATATCTCAAGAACAAATGATTGGAGAGAGATCGGACCAGTTTTAAAATATCACTTATGATATTGATAAGAATCTTATTGAAAGATTTGCAACATTCTAATTTAAAAACTTCGTAAGTTATTCGAAATTTATAATTTTTAGCATGATAGAGAATAGAGCATTTTTTACATTTTCAGTTTAACGTTTTGTTAGCACGTCAGTAAAGAATGCTTCCCAATAATCAGTAGCGGTGAGGTGAAAAAAAATTACAAAATTTTAAACTCATGGAAAAATTTTGTGGATTTTGTATTTCAGGAATCAATGTATGGAATTCGACCAAACTTGTTACAATATTAGATCTTGCCCTAAATTGGAGTTTATTTGAATTTCATTTGGGATATATCGCCCGATAGATTACGGTGCTATGCAATGGAACCCTCCATTTATGGGACGGCTATATCTCAGCTTCTATAGTGTACAAATGAATTAAACATGATATATTGGCATATATCATCATAACCTCTGCTAATACAATTTGGATGTATACATTGTCCAACAGGTGGCGTTGCTAATCTGCAATTTAATCATTTTAACGGAAAGGCAATATTGTGATTTAACAATAAATTTTGTGATACACTGAAGTTATAAGTGAAATCGATTTTATGTAAAGCTTTACTGGTCCATTTTGGATGCACATCGGCCAACAGGTGGCGTGGCTATGTTGCAATTTAATCTCATAACGGAAACGAAAAATCTCAACTTCTGTGATTTATAAATATTGTAAATTTGGTAAGTGAAATTAATATTACGTAAAACTCTACAGATTGCCTTTGGGTGCATATCGGACGACAGGTGGCACTGCCACGTTCCAATATTTCCCATTCACAGAAAGGCTATCTATCAGCTTCTGTAATATATATACTCACCAAACCTTCTGCGTGACATACATTTGATATATATTATTGATTCAATTTGGCTGTATAACGAGTAATAGTCAAACAGTTTTTTTTTTATTATTATCATTCATAGGACATTGTTTTTTCCCCTAGGAATAAGTATACATCATCCCTGGGGGATGGGGGAAGGGTGGATAAAAATTTTCACTATAATTATCTTTCAAAAGAATTCGATATCACCTTTAAAACGAATAATTGAAACATCGTTTTCTGATGATTTAAAACAAATTTACCGTTTTTTTTTTCATTTGTAATAATAATAATACTAATAAACCCTTAGAAAAATACATTTTCTAAGATCTTCTATACAGCATAAAAATGATTGTCTTCTGTCATGAAAATCTATGCATTCCCCAGACCCAAAGTTTAGATACAAAAAGCTAATCACGGATGTTATTGAATAAGTAATATAGTGCTTTACGCGAGTTTCAAAGAAAATCACGGGAAAACTCCGAAAACCTAAGTCGACGAGCGTGACCAGGAATCGAAGCCAACACTTCCCGTCTGTAAGGTTCGAGAGTAGAACCTCGCGGTCTCTAATACTCATCGGGAAGTTACAGAATGAGTTTTTTTCTTCTTTTCTTTAAGCATAATTTTAAACTTTTATTATATTTTATTTATGATTCTATTTAAGTTTAAATGTTACTGATAAATTATCAATATTGATAATGTTGTTAAATCGTTACTCTGTTTGATTGTTCTTATTTTATTTTATTTATTTTCACTGAATATTTTATTCAATACTAAAATATACACTAAAACAAAATATGCTTTTCCGTTTAATTCGAGATTTTAAAATGGAAAAATAAAGTGATCTCATAAGTTTTTCAAATACTTTATAAAAATTTAAATAATTGTTTAACTCAGCTCCATTTTTCCTTAAAATATTGACCATATGTTTTCTACAGCTATAAATGCTTAATAAATTTATGTTTCAAACGTTGAACTTTGAAACATGATTATTCCGGATGTAAGAACGGAAGAGCAGATGAAACTGACATCTGTGGATTGCATTTATTTAATTCTCGCTGACCGTGCAAATTCAAAGGTCTTGGGAATGTCGTGCCGTTATGTGAAGCGGTAATTTTAAAACGTGTAATGTAATCTGTTTTGTTCAGTTTTCGCGTTATAATGACTTGGATAAGCTTTAGAAAAGGTAAAAATGTAATATTTTTAACCTGTAATATTCTCTATTTTCTATTTATTAAAGTCTTATTTTAATATCAATTAAACAATCATTTTCATATCTGCGTAAGTTCTTAAGCCTAACATTTGATACTTGTAAGTAGCGTTGTATCGCAGAAAAAACTGCTCCTGTTACAGAAAACCGCTTAGAAATTATGGATTCATTTTATTAATTCAGTCTTCTGAGATGGAAATTGTTAAAATGACTATTTTTGGTTATTATGCTTCTGAATGAAGTAACATAAAGAATTTAAAAGATGAGAGCTAATTTTAAGTGAATGCCCTTCCAGACTGGTCATTATGTATTTTAAAATGCTAGTTGGAAGGGTGTTTTCTTGGAGAAATTCTTATGAAGAAAATGAGGAAGGTATGTAATTCTTTTTTTTTTCTTTTCTTTTTAAATTCTGAAGTATTTATTTAATATTTATATGATAATATATATACAATCTAGGTTATGCAAATTGCATATTTTTAAAATATTATCCTAAGTTTCACCGACTTACAATTTTAAATATCTCTTTACTGTTATTTATTAAATAAAATATATGAAATTGTTTAACTGCATAATAAAACAAAGATTCAATTCAATTTTATTCCACATCTTTATAAAAAAAGATATTCTGCTTAAAAAAAAGGACGATTTACTATATTATTTATTAATACTAATAATATTTACATTTATCAATTATTTAATATGCCATGATAGCATAATTACATCAAATGAGGTAAAAATTGCGTTGACTCAATTTAAAGAAATTTAAACATTTAAAAAATACCAATTACATTGCCATGTGGAATAAATTTAAATACCTGCAAACATCATTTTTGTAAACTGCTGCTGTAAACTGAAAATATGTATGCACACATGCACTGAAATTTAAAAATATGAAGTATGTTAAATATTTTAGAAAAATATTATGATTAAATATATATATATATGTATTTAAGTATTTGGACATTTTTAAAATTTCCTCCTTCTAACTAATTTTTAATTTTTTGTTTCAATTTCTTATTATTATAAATTAACAATATATTCTAAACTCAATTATATATTATTTTAGCGGTGTATTGGTACATTCATTTTTGAAATTATTTTTTATGTTGAAATATTAAAACTTTCTATAAACTTCAGCATTCAAATATATTTATAAACTATCCATGGACTTACAAAGTAGTACCCTGAAATGTTTAGAATATACAGGGTGCAAAGTCGAGAGCAGGCCTTTATTTGCGCAACAATTGGTCTCAAACGTCCTCCAATAAGAAAATGTATTTAAAAAAAAAAATGTAAGAATTCATTATATGACATGTTTAAATTTAAAAAATCAATTTACTAAAAATCACAAAAACTGATAATTTTTATACAATTTTCATGACACTAATAGTGAAAGTTGAGTTCTAACCTAAAAAATATAACACAAAAAGTTTCACTTTTGTGCACCCAAAATTGTCTGAGATAGTTAGTTTCAAAATTTAGGATTATTTCGCATTTTCTCGGGCTTTATTAAAAAGTCAATGAAAAATTCTTTAATAAACCCAGGGAAAATGCAAACAAAGTCCAATTAGGATTTTTAAACCGATCCCTTATTGAAGGCCGAAATATGTTAGAAAATCCAAACTTTAAATATCATGTTCCATTTTGGGAGAATAGAAATGAAACTGTTTGTTAGGATGAGTGTCAGTTTTCTAAATATGATTATAGGGATCTGGGACTATGTAAAAATTTAGTTTTTGCAATTTTGAAAAATAGATATTTTAAATTTAAACATGTTATACCACAAATGTTCATATTCTTTAAAACATTTTGTAACTGAAACTATATATTTGCGACCAATAAATGCGAAGATAAAGGTATTCTCGTCACAATGCTTTGCACCCTGTATTTAAAAAAAAAATAATATATATATATATATATATATATATATATATATATATATATAAATGAATTTTTAATCTTAGTTAAAGCCAAGCAACAGATATAAGATCCCTGAAACCACATAGGTCAATGAGAAGGAAATTACAACAAATTTAAATAACCTGGGGGGACTGATTGTGATTTATTGAAACATTTATTTTTTATTTATTGATTTTTATTTTATATAACTTCAGTCTAATCATAAATTTATTCCTATATAGTTAGTTACAATTTTAATAATTTTGCCGGTGCGTAAAAACCACATGAAACTCAAATCAAAAGATACAAACAAGCAACGAGGAAATAAAAAATTAAGACATACACTTTAAAATTTTTTTTAGGAAAAACTTAGAATGGTAGAAAAAAAAAAAAAAAAAAAAAAAAAACTCGTCAGGGGTGACCCTTTTTGTCGTTGAGCACCAATGTACGATTTCGTTCGTTAGCAGCTATATTAGCAAATTGCTAGCGGGCACCCTATCGTACAAGAAATTAATTGAAGTTAGAAATGAAGAATAAATTGGAATAAATTATTTACTTCAAGATATCAGAGAATCAAACAGAAAACAACCATGAAAAACAAACATTAATCATAGGATGACGCATTCGGAATCACAAGGATTAAAACAAGCAAAATAAATCAAGAGTTTAGTTGTACATAGCAGATGAAGAATAATGATACAACACAGCAACAGGGATATAAATTACTTTTTTTTTATTCAAATACTGTTTGAGAAAATTTAATATACTTACTATTCCTTTAATTTCAACGTATATGCATGAAAAATTCCATATTTTATGACAGTAATTCCCAAAAAGTGTCATAACGTGTCTATATCCCTTAAAAAATTCCTTAAATTTTTGCATTTTTAAAAAATTTCTTTTTTCCCCTAATCTGAAGATAATGACGTTATAGTATTAATTACGAAACTTTGAATAAACACCATAAAATGCAAGAACTCGCAACTGCTACAAACAAAGCACGGCTTCTACAAACAAAGCGGCAACGCATTCAACAAACTCAACGTGCTTGTTTGCAGCTCTCGTGCCTACAATGTTCGCCTGATGAAGCGTTGTGTCTTCTTTTGACCTGAAACAGTTGGTGCTAGTTCTTGCATTTTATGGTGTGTATTCAAAGTTTTGTAATTAATACTACAACTTCATTATCTTCAGATTAGAGGAAAAAAAGAAATTTTTAAAAAATGCAAAAATTTAAGAAATTTTTTAAGGTATAAAGAGACGTTATGACACTTTTTGGGGAAAATTGTCATAGAATATAGAATTTTTGATGCATATACGTTGAAATTAAAGGAATAGTAAGTATGTTAAAATTTCTCAAACATTATTTGAATTGAAAAAAAAAGTAATTCATATCTCTGTTCATGTGTTGTATCATTATTCGTCATCAGCTATGTAATTTTTACTTCTAAACGCTCGTACTGAGGTGATTTTTTTATAATGACGTCATTTTTTTTTTTTTTTTTTTTTTAGCTACACTGTTTTAGAACGTTTACAGTACGTTTTCTGGAACGTTCTGAAAATGTGTATAACGTTTTGAAAACGTTCTAAAACCGTTTAGAACGTTCTGAGACCGTATATATAGAACGTTCTCAGAACGCTTCTATAACACCGATGGTGATAGTTACACGTTCATTGAACGTTCTCTGAACCGTATTATTGTACGTCTTCAAGATGGACAGATAGACGTCTATAACACGTTCAAAGTGAACGTTCTTAGAACGTGTTTGCAGAACAATTTTTGAACGTTCAGAGAACGTTTCGGTGCTGCTTGGGTCGTACCATTTTACAGATATTTGGAATTTGAAATGGAATGTTTTGCCCTATCCCACTTACGCAATGGCCATTTGCTTCCTTTTATTAAAATTATATTTATCAACATATGAATTAGTATTTTAATACATGTGCTACATTTAGCTTCTAAAAGCTTTAAGCGAGTATGCTATATAAATGCTCTAAACAAATGCGCAAATATTGTCCAAATGTTCAGGATAAATAGATGACAACTGCTACTTCTTGAAGACTTGATATTAACTTCGATGTCGGAAAATATAATTGTCCATAAAAATAAATAAATAAATAAATAAATCTGATTAATTGCCGAAGCGTCAGTTGAGGCCTGTATGTGGATTTTGGGTTCCGTTAGTGTGTGTGTCTGTCTCGTAATTGTGGCCGCAAAAAAATAATCCTATTGTCTTGAAACTTGGTACACATGTTCATGCGCTACACGTAATTAGGTGTATAGTTTTGGGTGTGTAATCTATTTGTAGCTCGTGTACAGAGACACACCAATCATAAATTTTTTTATCAGCACGGCCTATGCACAGAATTTGTGCCGCAATAGTCGCAACAAAACCTTCAGACTGGCGTGCAAATTGGTGGCCTTGTATAAAAGTATTTGAGTAATTTTTTCTGTCTATATTATTTATGGATCATGCATTATTACAGCCTATGGATCGTAAACCATTACAGCCTATAAGGCGAATGTCGTTTAAACGAATTTTAATGTCGTCACTCTGCATTCAACAAAATGAAATTTTCGTACATTTTAGAGATGCTTAAACTAATGTTTTCTTTAGAAAATACGTGTGCTTAAGCTTTATAATTAATATTCAGGACCTTACAAAAGTGTTCTGATAATGTAACGTAATTATCCAATTTTTGTCAAATTTTCAATAATTATTCATAAAAAAAACATAGAATAAGTTGAATAGTATTTACAGGTAAACACAACGTTTATGATTCGTTTACAGAGACCCGCAATATTACAGAATACTTTTAATGTTGGCTATAGATAGACTAAAAAACACACAGACAGGCTAATTAATATTATAAACACTCTTTACTGAAAGGCTTGAAACGCTTGATATATACTAAAGCTCAATTGCGATAGTTTTCAATTATAACCCTGAATGTATCACAATATTTTTGTCTGTCCCTGTAAATCTTATTGCTAATCCTACTGCATCCTTTTGAAAACATTTTTTTTTCAGCATATGTGTGATACGTTTTCATTCTGATTTCTCCAAAATAGATGTATTAAATTATAGTCTATAAAAATACCTCTCATAGAACAGATGGCTCTGTAATTCTTTCAGATGCCTTATACACAAATTATTGCTGTTAATTAGTTCATGTTGAAAAGAGAATATCCCATAGTAACCTTAAATAATATATATCTGTTTCAAGGAATTTCATGAATGTATACTGGGGTTAGAGCACATAAAAACGGGCAGAAATACAGAAAGGTGGACTAACTGAAATCATAATCACACATAAACATTGGTAGAAAGTGTTAAAAACTTTCGATATAAGCGAAAATTCAATTACTGTAATTTCGATTGTCCTTACTGTATTTGAATTTTTTTGTGTGTATGCGTGAATTCCAATGCTAATCGAAGTATATTCAATAAAAATCATTTTATTCCGTATATAAAAAAGGAATTAAAACTTATTACTATTTATGAAAACTATTAAAACTAAAATATGGTTTATAGAAATACCTTTCATTTAACGCAATGCTTTGGAATTCTTTCGGGTGACCCTTTAAACAAACCATTGGCGTACCTTATTAATAAAAGCGAAATGCTTCTGTCTGTCTTTTCCTCTGCCATTTATTTACAGAAAAATCTACTGCACTTACAGACATAACATTCAGCACATAGATTGTTTGTAGCATCTTCGTGAAACTCGAAACCGGATTTTCAAATTTTTATTAGGAAGAAAGTTATTTTAATTAAAATATATTAATGTATTTAACCTTATGAAATTCCTCAAATTTTTTTCTTTGTTTTGTAACTTCAGCCTCATGCCAATAAATAAAAACGCTTACAACGTTTTATTTCATTTATTTTTTTCTAACATAAAAAGAAACTTTTCTCTTCACGTAAAATATACGCATATATATGTATGAAAAAGTAAAACTATATCATAAACAAATTCTGATAAAACTGTCTATATAACAATTACGTTTTAAATTTATTTATTTAATTATGTTAAAAATATTAATTTCATTAAGCATTATTTTTTTATTCTTGATTTCATGCTTCAAAGTGTTGTGTGGTTACAGTTTTAGTATAGGATCCCTTTCGTGACTTTTAATATTATTTATAATTTTGGCGATGAATGAAAATACCTACCACAATTGCATAAGTAAAGAACTTGGAGAGTAACGTCCTAGCTGTTTTTTTTTAAATTTCAAAGTTCGCCAACGAGGGTCTATAGTATAGTTGTTCCGTGAAGGCATATATAATTTATTTTAATAGCTTTTTAATTAAACCAAAATAACGTGTGCCTTCCCACTGTCAGATGTCTCCAGAAAAAAACTATGGCACTAGATGTGATACGTGGCACACTCATAAACTGGAATATCTCTGTGTGCATCTCGAAACGAAATTTTCAGATTTTTAATTAGGAAGAAATATAATATTAACGTTACAAAATGTACTATTATTTGAACGTCGAATAGAACGTGCTTTTGACACAAAAAACGATTTTCGAACGATTGTAAATCGAATTAGAGACGTTCAAAGGACATCCCGGAGTTATTTATGTAATATACAATATATATTTATCAAATATTTTATCTAATTACTCAGTTTGTCTTTAGGTAAAAAAATATTAGTGTTACCACGTTGAATATAACGACGAAATTAAATTGATTTTTGTATGAATTTTACTTATAAATTAAATGAAAATAATATATATATATATATATATACACATATAAGATTTGCAATTTTACTAAAATAAATATTTAAAGTGTTTCTTATCATGCTTGTTGCTCGAAATCGTTTTCTTTTAAATTTAAATTTATGCAAAGAAATATTTTTTGTATTTTACCATTTATAAATATTGTTTGGTTATTTTAATGTCAAACAGATTCATCACTCTGTTAAGAAATATTCATATCGCAACTGGAGAATTATTTTTTTCAATGTTCATCAATTTAGTTAATTTATCTATGTCATAAAATTAATTTGCTTTCTATATGTCATTTTTCGTTTTGTACAATTTCTTTCCTGTTTACTCTCGCTAATGCAATTTTGCATTTATATTTCTTTATGTAAGAGACGGTAATCATCAAAAGACTTTGACACATATTGAATGCCAAGATACCATTGGATACATTATTGCAGTGAATCTATCACATGACAGCAAAGTATTTAATTATACAAATCAGATTGCTATTATCTTTATTACTTCAGCAGGGGAAAAAAGTAATGATTTCTAGTGTTACAAAAAAAAAAGAAGCATATATTAAATATCAGTTATCAAATTCATGTTAGATTAAACTATATCTTTGAAGTTGATATTTGCTATACATTTTCAGAGCAAAGCGGCATGATTAACGAAAATTCATTTAAAAGTAATTGCATGCGGTAAAAAAATGTGTATTTTTTGTTTAACAATAAGCTGAGAATTTAAAGTTAAATTAAGATAAGTAAAATCCATGTTCTGTAGGAAGTGATTGTTTTTTAGTTTTTTATTATATAGATTTTAAGGTCATGGTATGTTCATGTAATTCCACGTACTCACACTGGTGAATGAATTAGACATGAGTAAGAGTTCCTACAAATGCTCGCATGCGGCATAAGTATGAAACACTTATCACCATGGTGCAAGGAATGTTCTTCTAATGTGGAAGTAACCCCCTGGTGTTGCTAGAGTGTAAACTAGCAGTCATGCAATAACTGGACATATGCTGGCAGATCAAGTGAATCCATTTTTACCCCGTACGTGACGGATACTTCGTGTTCGATAACTGGACATCATACAGCTGTAAATCGTTCAGAATCGTTCTAGATTGACCCAATAAATATCAATGCGACTTTGAACAACTTCCCTGTCTGCTGAAAGGTCCAGATCTGAATCCAATAGAAAATATTTGTGACATGTTGAAAAAGCGCATCCGACAGCAATATCCTTCTTCATCGAATGTATAGGAACTTAAAGTCTATGTGGACAAAGCGGGTATTCTCTGGTCGTAAATGCAGAAATTTGTAGAATCGATGTCCCCATGAATACAGGCTGTTATCCATGCAAAAGGATGTCAAATGTGCAAAGGCAGTCCAGTAAAATATTAATCTAGGATTTGTATTTTATTACATATTGTGCGTTTATAAAGCTGTAAGTTTGTTGATCTGTTCGGACATTTAGTTTCCTATACAAAGCTATAACATTCAAACGATCCCGACGAAAAGTGTTACACTTATTAATAAGGACAAAATCTAGTCAACGCCGTATTTCTTTGTTCAATCTGATAATTGGTTCATAAGATATTAAATAAAAACTCTATTTTAACTTTAAAATTATTAAAAAGAAAAGCAAAGGAGGATATATATATATATATATATATATATATATATATATCTTCATTTGTCGGGAAAAAATAGCTTTCAGAAATTTTGTTTTTTATTTTAAAGTAGTAAAGCAGAATATTTGTCATTCTATCTGTCCATCTGTCCGGATTGTTAGTTTGCTATGAAGAGCTACATCATTCAAATGATCGCTACAAAAAATATGTTTACTTTTTACTCAGGGCAAAATGTAGCTCTACTTTTTAGTTCAATCAAATAATATATAAAAAATATATAATCGAATAATACATCTATATATATATATATATATATATATATAAGAGCAGAGTCTGTCTGTCTGTGTGTGTGTGTGTGTGTGTGTGTGTGTCCATTATAGAAACCTAGGCCGTTTCACCGACCGGGACGAAATTTGGCACGGTTAATGTTTACGACCCGAAAAAGACAACGCCGCAAGCGATTTTACAAAATTCGCCCCCCAAGGGGGGGGGAGGGGGGCAAAACGTAATTTCCCAAAATCCTTCATTTCTCAAACAAAAAAACAGATATCCGTAAAATTTTTGCTTTAAAATATAGGTAACAGAAATGTCTAAAAATCGGTTTCTGGAATTTTTGAAATTCGGACCCCAAGGGGGGCGGGGGGGGCAAAACATGATTTCACATGAGTAAAACGTGATTTCGCAGAATCCTATATATCTCAAACAAAAAAAAATAGATATACGTGAAATTTTTGCTCTAAAATATAGATAATGCAACTATCTAAAAACCAATTTCTGGAATTTTAGAAATTCAGCCCCCAGGTGGGGCAGCAAGGGGGGCGTTTATGGAGCAAAAACAAAGAGAAGTACAGTTAGGCCGTTCAAAATTGGTACAGATAGGTTTTAAAGGCCTGCAAGTCGAAAGGG
This sequence comes from Salticus scenicus, assembly GCA_963930645.1. Classification (NCBI taxonomy): domain Eukaryota; kingdom Metazoa; phylum Arthropoda; class Arachnida; order Araneae; family Salticidae; genus Salticus; species Salticus scenicus. Next base: position 302,555,937 of record OZ005654.1, read on the forward strand.
GATATTTTCGATTGTGTAAAGTTATTAGCAGGGGCAAGAAGGGGGAGGGGGAGGGGAGGGGGGGGGGCAAAAAAATAAAAATAGTGTCAGATCGTTCAAAATTGGTACGTAGAGGTTTTCGATACTTACAAATCGATTGCGGATATTTTTGAATTTGTAAAATTATTAGGAGGGGCGGGTAGGGGGTGGGGCGGTAAGGGGGGCTATGGGGCAAAAACAAATAGAAATACAGTTAGGCCGTTCAAAATTGGTACAGATAGGTTCAAGAGGCCTGCAAGTCGAATGGGGATATTTTCGATTGTGTAAAGTTATTAGGAGGGGCAAGAAGGGGGGAGGGGAGGGGGGGGCAAAAAAATAAAAATAGTGTCAGATCGTTCAAAATTGGTACGTAGAGGTTTTCGATACTTACAAATCGATTGCTGATATTTTTGAATTTGTAAAATTATTAGGTGGGGCGGGTAGGGGGGTGGAGCGGTAAGGGGGGCTATGGGGCAAAAAACAAATAGAAATACAGTTAGGCCGTTCAAAATTAGTACAGATAGGTTCAAGAGGCCTGCAAGTCGAATGGGGATATTTCCGATTGTGTAAAGTTATTAGGAGGGGCAAGAAGGGGGGAGGGGAGGGGCAAAAAATAAAAATAGTGTCAGATCGTTCAAAATTGGTACATAGAGGTTTTCGATACTTACAAATCGATTGCGGATATTTTCGAATTTGTAAATTATTACAAAAGGCGGGAAGGGGAGGGGGCGGAGGGGAAAAATAAAAATAGAATTAAGTCTTTAGAATTAGGCTTGCAAATCGAATAGGGATATTATCGAAAGTGTAAAGTTATTAGAAGGGCCTGGAAGGGGGGGGGCAGGGGGCAAAAAAAATAGAGTTAGATCATTCAAAATTTGTACATCGAGGTTTTCGATACCTACAAATCCATTGCGGATATTTTTGAATTTTTAAAATTATTGGGAGGGGCGCGAAAGGGGGAGAGAGCGAAGGGGCAAAAAATAAAGATAGAGATAGATCGTTCAAAACTGGTGCATAGAGTTTTTGATACTTTCAAATCGATTGCGGATATTTTCGAATTTGTAAAATTTTTATTGCGCTCATATATATGCATTCGCGCGTGCGCATCGCGCACGGGTCTACGCTGCCGAAGGCAGTGGGGACCCGGTGCGACATTTTTCCCGATCAGAGTTTTTTTTTTCTTTTTGTTTTTTTTTCACATGATAAAAATTAATGCAATTTTGAGAATTCATTAATTATAATGATTCATTTAAAAATAGTGACCAGCGAAGCTGGCGTAGCCTGCTAGTAAAATATATAACTGAATAATTCAAAAAAATATTAAATAAAAACCTCGTTTTAGATTTTAAATTATTAAAATGAAAAAAAAAAATAATAATTTGATTCCAATAATTAAAAATATAGATTTCTTTTTTATGTTAAATAAATGCACGTGCAAACTTTTTTTTTAAATTATTTTTTAATTTGTAGTTTTATTCGTTTAGGTTCCCATATTAAATTCAAGTTGTATTATGTAACGATTAAATTTTTCTCTCAATTTTAACGTTTAAATAATTTTGATACTATAACGCAACGGCCATATATTTAATTAAAGTTCACAATATCGTTAAGATAAAATATTTTTTAATTTTATATTTATTTAATTTTATTTTTATCTCACATTTTATTTTAGTTTATTATTTCATTAATTGAAAAACTTCATAATCTCTACTTCAAACGGAACAACGCCGTGTAGATCTGCTAGTCTTAATATAACTAAAAGTAATGCATGTGGGAGTGAGTGTAGGTGGCTGTGGATATGTACTACATCTTCTCCCAAACTTCTGAACCAATTTCAATCAAACTTAGCACAGTTATTGCTTATTACATTTGTTAAAGTTCTGTGAATATTTTAAATTTCTAGTGCATATGAATTGAGAGGGGATGGGGGAAACCCTCTCCAAAATAATATTTTGTATGATTTCTGTAGTAATAACGCAGCTAAAAACTTATGTAGTAATGTAATATGTAGGTTACTTGTAATATATACATTTTCAGTAAGTAGAGATTTTTAAAAATTCGAAATTAAAAACTAGTTAAACGTTAAAGATAAAAATACATTGTCAGCATTTTTTCATGTATGCGATTTAAACATTGCGAATACGTTAAAATGACATAGTCCCAGGTAGCACATAACGTTGTTATAGCGTTGAAAATAAATCTGAACAGTGAAAAATTAGTTATAACAACGGTGAAACAACGTTATGTGCTACTGGGGGTGTGTTAATAAAAGTAAAACCAAAATAAATTGAATGATATATTAGAATGATGTCACTTTTAAAAAATCTCTCAAATGATGTGCTACGGTCTTCAAAAATGATGTTATTTCTTTTAAGTCATTTAATGAAAATTGTGCATTTGAATAGAGAAGTTGCTACGCTTTCAAAGGTAGCACATAATGTTGTTACAGCGTTGAAAATAAGTCTGAACAGTGAAACATTAGGTATAACAACGGTATCACAACCTTATATGCTACCTGTGTTACTATGTTTGTATGGAGCTTTTATTAATACGTAGTAAGAAAAGTTATTTTAACACCAAATTATAATACATCCAGCAGTTCTACTCATTCACAAATTTTAAAAAAGAAAAATTGACAGCAAATCCACTTATTTTGACGTTTATTCTGAGTTACGATGAAGGCTAAATTTTGTTCAAATATACTGAAAATTTCTATTGGAAAGCAATGCAATTTTCCATGTAAGAATGCGAGTAAAAATGCTAGATACTCCCTTTTCCACCTTAAGTGTTAAATTTTGAATGAATCTCGCCTTTTATTTACCTTTATTTTTTTCCAAAGAGGAGACCTTTTTTTTTTTTTTTTTTTTTTTTTTTTTTTTCTTTCTAAATTTTAAGCTTCTACAGATAAAAACTGCGATTTTCCACGTGCAAAGTACGGTTCGAATTGCTACACCCAAACTTTAACTCCATTAAGGAATAAATTTCTGAAGATTCTCATATTTTTCCTTATTAGGGCTTAAGAACAGATATATTACAAATTTGAAGCGTTTATTGGAAACAACTGTGGTTTTACACGCGCGATAAACGGGTAGAAATGCTAGAATCTCCTTTCACTTCCTTTAGGTGTAAATATGGGGAGTTTCTCATATTTTAACTTAATTAAGTCTCAACAGGCGAAAGTTTACTAAATTTAATCCCCTTATTGAAAACCATTGCAGAAACACGATGAACAGGTTAAAATATTCCATCTTGCCGTTTAAAGATAAAATTTCGTTTATTCCTTTATACTGAGCTTCTACATCATATTAAGAACCTACTGTCGAAACGGGATGTTCCTAACTTCAGCGGTTTCGATTCGTTTTTGATAGATGAATGCGGAAGTCAGTCACGTTTATATAAGATGGTGTTTGAATTTTACTGACAAATATTTTATTGGTCTGCTTAACAATAACCAGCTTTTTTCTTAAATAGAGATTTTTCCTGTTTAAGAGAGTTGCGATTTGAAGGTTATGTTTTGTATATGAATTATCTTTGAAATAATTCATTTGTAGCAAACGATTGCTGTAATAATTTCGAGGTTTACTGCTAATATAGCAATCAATGAAGCGGCCAAAGCCAACTAGTTAGATATATATATATATAAAAGAAAAAGTTTTTAAATTTATTTTTGAAAGACTTGATTAAATATATCGAATTTTTTATACTCTTATGAATGTAGCAACAGGTCTATAAACACAAGATGTTCTGTAAGATGCAACTCAGTTAATAACAAGAATAATTTTACAATTTTAAAAACAAAAATACTTACGATGATTGCGTTATTCCAGAGAATATAACAATTGTTACATCCCTTTTTGAAATAATTTTATGATCTGAAACTATTAATTCCCCCCAAAAATTATGATGTAATATTTTTATAATGTTTTTTTTTTGTTGTTGTTTCTTCTATATTCAAAAGAAAATATTGGTTTTGTAAAATTTTTTGACTTCTGGTTTTCAACGGATCTACACATGTTGAAATTTCTGTAAAAAGATTTGACCATTTTTAGAGAATGTGTGTGTATGTGTGTGTGACATAAATTTTGTGGCAACTGTAACTGCACAGAATTTCATAAAATTGGTATGTAATTGCATCTTGATATAAATTAATGCCTATCAGCTTTTGGTGTAAAACTTCCAAAAGATTATTCCACCATTCCGTTTTTTTTTTTTTTTTTTTTTTTTATCATGGTGGTATAGGACAAAATTTGCTATAAATGTGTGCAATGTGAGTTATATTTTACTAATCATTTTGAAATAAAAATATTTTTTTAAGTAATAATAAACTTGGAAAACAATTTCTGCACACGTTGAAGCAACACATACACCATACATCGAAAGAACATTTTCAACGAAAGAGGGGGGATGATTTCAATATGAATTGTATTAAAAAGAACTCACCATTTCGTTTAAAAACGACTGGTTAAAGCATATATTTATAATAATTTATAACAGAGATATCGTTTATCATGTTTTTATTTTAATTCTATTTTTCCTCTCCCCCACAAAAGCAGTTTTTAAGATATTGTTAGTAAATAAAATTTGAACGTTATATTTTCTTCAGAAAGAAAAAAAAACTGCATTTATCATAAAAAAAATATTTTAATAAATGAAAATATTTATCAAATATTTGTTCTGAGTGAATTTGCATGGGGAAATATATAAGAATATTTTGCGATCGTATAGATAAACAAAATAACAACAGACAGCTATAAGAGATAGTTACAAGAAAAATTAATGTGTATAGTAAAATTCATCCAGTCTTTTGTAACACAAGTGACATAATTAAAATATAGGAGTACAATAAAAAAATTAAATACGGCTTCATAAAGAACGGGCATAAAACATTTCCATTAATATTATCATTCTGTATTTTTCAATTTTAACTTTAAATCATTTTAAATTACGTTTTATAAATAATAATAATAATAATAATAATAATAATAATAATAATAATATATATATATATAAATAAATAAATAAATAAATATATATATATATATATATATATATATATATATATATAAGTAAATTTTAAAACAAGTATTTATAAATATGAAATAAAAATAAAAATTTGAAGATTAGAAAAACCAACAGGAGATTTACAAACCAATGCGCAAAATTGCTGCAAAAGGAAATGTAAAACTTGAATATAGGAATAATTTGCATTTTATGCAATAATGATTGTGATTTAAAAATAGCTCTTAAAATCCTTCCAAATTAACAGTCATGTCTAAACTTATAACCGAATGTTTCAATGTTTTCCTATTTCGATCTATCTCAGATCTGTTAGATTTCTATTCTGTTAAAGGTTGTTTTCTGTTTGGTGAGAAGTTGGGGGCTAAGGATAGTTATTGGCTAATAGCTACTATCCTTTCAGAAACTTCTCTTTAACTCCTACACGGAAGGGCTTCCCTGATGAAGACTTCTGTGTGCTTTGGGGGTTTATTTCATTTCATTTGTTAAATTATTCCTATATTCATGTTTTACATTTCCTTTTGCAGCAATTATGCTCATTGGATCGTAAACCTCCTGTTGGTTTTTCCAATCTTCAAATTTTTATTTTTATTTCATATTTATAAATACTTGTTTTAAAAGTTTCTTATTTAATAAAAACATTGTTTAGCTAAGTAACGTTTGCGTAACTTCAAATTCTTTTGTAATTTCGTCGTTATATTGAATCACAGTTTTCATTTTAATCCAAGTTTTAGAGCGGTGGGTTCGCAGCAGAACGGTTAATAAAGCGTCGAGCGCGTACTAGAAAGATTGCAGATCCGATAGGGAGGTTTGATAATTGCGAACTCGAGTAGCCAAAGACCGTTGTATGCATTAATAGTGGCAGATTCCTGTAAAATACGTCGTGGTTCTTTATCCAACAAAAAGAAAAGTATAAGAATTAGAGCGTCCGTTAAAAAGTTATTGATGGGTAAAAAATATGATAAGAAAGAGACACACAGAGGCCCACTGATATCCACCCCGCCCACCACTCTTTTAAATATTCAACAACGGAAGTTATAATAATAAAAGTGGTGTCTATGTATAGAAAAATGATTATTACTAAAACACGTGACCGCTACACTAATAGTGCTTTGAACATTACACAGCATACGTGTCACCCGCTACGCTAAAGCAAGTGCAACGTAAAATAGAAATATGCATTGAAGATGACGGACAGAAATATCAACACTGAAAATAAAATTATTTCTCAATGAATAGTAATATTTTATTTTTTTTTCCCCTCAGATCGTTTCAGTACGTTACAGTGCAGGTAATTCCGAACAAACAAATGCAAATTTTAAGTGTTCAATATTTACCATTAATGTCTACATTGTGTCTTTTCGTAATCAATTAATCATGCTCTATAACTTTATAAGTCACCTTTTTCCCCCTATCTTGATCTAGATTTGAGATAAGAATTGCGACCTCAACTGTTTCACACCATATGACGCTGTAAGCGTTTGCATCCTGTAGCACAGACCTAATTTATTATGCCTACATACCACTCTTATTATTATATACTGCAAAATAATTCTGCAAATTTACTGAAATGCTACCCAGAGTCTCTGTAAATTCACAATAGTTAAAAGTAAATACTTGAGATTTTCAATCTTTATTTTATGTTTTTATTTATTTTATTTAATTTATTTGTCAATAAAAATAAACAAGACGAAAAATCATGCAAAACGTATTGGTTATTAACACTTTATAACTGTCCGCACTTTCTCTATCGCATAATTTGCAATATTCTTTGCCTACGTTATCCTGCAGCAGAACGACAGAAGGTCTGGTAAGTATACAGATTGACTAATTGAATTTAAAACCACCCTTAAGCATTGTTGGAAAGTGTTCAAAAGGCTTAACGCAAAAGAAAACTCAGCCTTTAGATACAAATTGCAGCAATTAATTTATCTGAATACTTTAGTGTAGCCCTGTAAATCTGAATGTTAATCATATCATATTCTATACGAAACATTATTTTAGAGTATTTAAAATACATGCCAATATCCTTATGATTTTTACAGTAGGAAGTTATTGAGATGCGATTTTAAAAATGTTTCTTCGGAGACGCAATACTTTGGCTTTTTTTTTTTTTTTGTCCCGGTACACAAACCTGCCTTTTTAAATATGGAAAATTCCACACTGAACTTCAATTATAGATATCATTTTTTTAAAATTCTGAAAATATTTACCGACGCTGGGGCGGAAGACAGACAGATAGAAAGGTATATAATCAAACAGACATATAAACAAATTAAAATCATATTCGCCCATTAAAATTCTTAAAAAGCGTTAAAAACGCTTTATTTCAAGTTTATTAGGATTTGTGTCTGGTAAAGGTATTAAAATATGGTTTATAGAAATACCTATCACAGTGCTTTGCAAAACTTTCGAGTGTCTATGTACACAAACCAGTAGTGGTATTTACTCCATTTTATACAGGGTTTTCCATTAAAAGTGATACAATTAAAATATATATATATATATATTCAGTGAGACACATTTTTTTTTAATTTTTTACTTGAAAGCTTACATTATGCCATTAAGTATGAAAATAATATCGTTCATGTGAGCACCACGACTTCTCTGTACATAGCTTTCCATCATTGCTTCACATAAATTTGGTGTTATTTCACAACACGTTTAAAGTTGTTTTTTAATTACTCAATTGTTATTGGATTCTCAGCATAAACTTGTGACTTAACATATTCCCCCCCCCCCCCCCCCAAAAAAAAAAAAAAAAATCACAAGCGATCGAGTAGATTAACTGAATAATGTCGTTCATGATTTCTTTTCGAATTTCTCTCAGTATTCACATATGAGCATTGATTTTCATAAAAAATTTAATAATTTCGAAACGTTGTTCAAGCGTGTATCTTTGCATGATTAAGTGTCACAGCATACTAAACACAAATGACACAAGAAATGTAATGAAATAATAGAGAGTGTTGCCATTCTAACCTATTAAAATTGCATCATTCCTATTGGAAAAACCCTTTTGGAAAACCCTATGATACATTGGATGGTGAACTCGAATAACATATTTCAATTTCATTAAGATTTGCGTCCAGTAAAGGTATTAAAATATGATTTATAGAAATACAGATTCGCGTACAGTAAAGGTATTCAAATATGATTTATAAAAATTTCTGTCATGGATCACAATATTTTGGAAAACTTATATGTGTCCTCGTACACAAATCACTACAGATATTAACTCCATTTTTAATAAGGAACAGCCAATAGTGAACTTGAATAACATATATCAGCTTCAAGAAATTCCTTAATTATTTACAGGCAGACAGACAGGTAAACCGAAGTCTTTAGCACTCTTTAAACTCGTTGGAAAGTGTTAAAAATGACTGTTTCTAATTTAGAAAAGCATTACCAGTAGCTTTCCCTTGAAACTTATATCAGTATGGCTGCGGTGGTGCTGCAATTAAAAGATCTGGGGATGACTTTTGTGGGCACCCTGTATTTTTTTAATCTTAAAGATATCATAGTAGAACTTAATTCAAAGTAAGACATTTCTAACAAAAATGTTTTTAAAATCTTATCAGCTGTTCAGAAGTTATGAGCTAAACAAAAATAACATACGGTTTGAATTCATTTATAAAACTTTTTTCCTTTTAAACTTTTTTTTATTTAAATGAACACTGAAACGTGCTGCTTCATATGATTTAAAAACAAATTCGTTAAATTGCATATAGTTTCAACAATAAGAATCACTATTTATACTTATTACAATTTTTTTTTATATTACAAAGGAAACAAGTTTCCTTTGTAACGCAATTAGAAATGACTTCATAAAATCGGAATAAAGTGTATCCCTATTATCGAATTACCTGTAAAATTAAATGACGCGTCTCCAGAGGACATTTGCAATTTCGTCTAATTTAAAACATCATCAGAAAAAGCTATTTAAACGTATAGGACGGACATTAAAGAGCATCCCAATGGAATCAGTGTACATTTTACATGGCAATATCAAGAAAAAAATAATTTTACAGAAAAGTGGAGGTAGAGTTTTAAATTAAATCACGGCTGTCAGAGAGAAGCAATCTATCGCAAAACATACGTCCCCTATTAATTAAAAATTAACTATCACCGTCGGTTTCATAAATTGTAGCCGATATTGTATAATAATTCACAATAATTTGGTTTTTATAAAATTAAACATTCCCGTATACCTTAAAAAAGAAATCTAATAATATTATCCATAACTAAAAATTATATTCTAAAACAGTTTATACACTTGAAATCTTTCTGACGCTTAATTTCTCTAATATAATTTTTGTGTTCTTTTTATTCTCCAATGGAACATTCATCATGAAATCGATTTGACACATATTGGATTTCAAGATATCAAAAGACTATCTTTCATAAAGGAGCTAACATATAACAGTCTTGCAATTAACTGTTAAGGATAAGTTTCAATTGAACATATTGCTTCCGGCTAAAAGAAAGTAATAATTTAACTGTCACTCCAAAATAAAATGAATTTAAGAAGTACATAAGGTAAATATTAAACTGATGGTTGTAATTCGGTAGTTCATTAAGTTGGAATGTTAAAGATAGAATTTCGTTTCATATGGGTAATATATGCTAAAAATTTAAAATATACAAACAAAAATGTATGTTTCTCTCGATTTTTTAAGAGTTAAATAGAATAATTTATTTAATTTTTATTAAATATACCCAGTAATTAAATGTACATTACAGAAATAACTGCAAAAATATTAATATAAATAAAATATAAAGTGCTATATAAAAAAATAAAAAAAAATGATTGCAAAAAATTGAAAACAAAATATATTATAAGATTAAAAGTTTTTAAAGATTTTTTTTTTTTTTTTCACATAATTATGATTTTAGATAAAACATTAATAATAAATTAATCAGTATAAAATATCCTAACTTTGAACTACTTCAAAGGAAGAGCTATTTGAAACTATAATTCTTTTCCATTTTATTTATGTTCTATACTTACAGATTTTTTTCGGTTAAATTTTGAGAAATCTTGAATGACTGACTACTAACTAATGTTACAGTTTTTTATTTTGGATATTTTAGACAAAAAATACCATTTTTTAATTTATTTTATTTTACCTTTTTTTTTTTTTTTCCCGAGAATTTTGAGATTATAAAAAAAAAGAGAATTACTTATGAAAATATTATAAAAATGAACATTTTAACTCTTTCAAGCAAAACTGAAACATTAAAACAGGAATAAACTACTACGTCAGAAACGCCAAAGAAAAATTATTGAGGTGCATACAGCTGTTTCGGTAGCCTAAAGCGTACCGTCATCAGTGCAAAAAAATAATTCTGAATAAGGAAAAGTACTCGTATATATAGGAGAGGGACCGGATTTAGTTCAACCAATAGGATTACGGAAGAGGTGGGGAGTGTGGCCAATAGGAATTAAGGAATGTGTAGCTGTGTAAACAGTAGAAAAATTAAGGAAATGTGGACTGAATGTAAAATTTCCAACAATCAGACAAATAGGGAACAGCGAAATCACAATTTACAAGGTTTTTAAAATTTTTATAAATATGAAAAGCTTCAAAGAAATCGAGTTCATGAATGGATTTAGGTCTGCAAATTATTTTAGCTGAATTAAATTTAAAATTATGATTTTCCTCCCAGCAATGTTTAGAAATAGCCGATTTATTGGTTTCTTGTTTGCGGACGTAATTCATATGTTCTTTTAGACGAAATTTAAGACTGCGTTTAGTTTGGCCAATATATGATAAACCACACTGACAGGATATACTATAAATGCCCCAAGAATTATGCATATCAATAGGATCTTTTAACTGAGAAAAGTTAAAAGATCTCAGTTAAAAGATCCTATTGATATGCATAATTCTTGGGGCATTTATAGTATATCCTGTCAGTGTGGTTTATCATATATTGGCCAAACTAAACGCAGTCTTAAATTTCGTCTAAAAGAACATATGAATTACGTCCGCAAACAAGAAACCAATAAATCGGCTATTTCTAAACATTGCTGGGAGGAAAATCATAATTTTAAATTTAATTCAGCTAAAATAATTTGCAGACCTAAATCCATTCATGAACTCGATTTCTTTGAAGCTTTTCATATTTATAAAAATTTTAAAAACCTTGTAAATTGTGATTTCGCTGTTCCCTATTTGTCTGATTGTTGGAAATTTTACATTCAGTCCACATTTCCTTAATTTTTCTACTGTTTACACAGCTACACATTCCTTAATTCCTATTGGCCACACTCCCCACCTCTTCCGTAATCCTATTGGTTGAACTAAATCCGGTCCCTCTCCTATATATACGAGTACTTCTCCTTATTCAGAATTATTTTTTTGCACTGATGACGGTACGCTTTAGGCTACCGAAACAGCTGTATGCACCTCAATAATTTTTCTTTGGCGTTTCTGACGTAGTAGTTTATTCCTGTTTTAATATTCCAACGCCAAGTCTCCTGCTATTAAAACTGAAACATCTTAAAACTTTTTTTTTTTTAATCATCTGCCAGTCTGTCCTTCGGCTTCGCTCTAACGTCCGTAAATATTTTAAAAGTTTTTCTGACTGATATATGTTATTTAAACTCACAATATTTCATTCCCTTTTAAATTCTGTATAAATCGTACGACTGGCTGGTTTACAGGGACAATGTCAGTTAATTGCATTCCATAATACAACATTTTTACAAATTATTTGTAAGTACTTTTATAGTGAAACTTACAAATATATATATATATAGTAAAAATTAAATAAAGTTTAAGGTTTGCATGTATGTATATTAAACATTAAGGTTTACTTAGCCACATAAAGACGTTCAGATACATGAACCCATTTGAAACATCAGTGCATAAGTGTACTGAAATTTCCTGGTCATTTTACTGAAGCGTATATATGCCAGTTAGTGTAAAGTGGCGATTGCAAACGGATTAAAGTATTTTTCCTGGTAAAAATGACATGATTAAAGGTGATTGACCTGATTTCGAAATTATTCAATAAAGCATACACGCTTGATAAAGATATTCGTTTAACAGACTGACACATGTCGGATGACATGAAATGAAATCCGATTTAAAATTTGATCATCGAATATACGGACTCGATGTAAACATTCAATGCTGCTGCTCGCAGAGGCATTTACCAATGTCTCTAGCATGCCCGTCGATCGCGCCAGGTAGCAAATGTCAATTCTGAGTGCGCAATAAGCACATAAACATGACTTGAACAATAGATTATTCTTGGAAGTGTTAAGTGTAAGCTTTCATTTAATTTCTTCATGATGAGGAGTGAAATACAGCCAAATTCAGGAATATATCGAAATTTGAACTACATTAAACAGAAATTGGTACAATTTAAATTTCCATTTAAAATAATTTATTAAGTTAAAATCCATTTACTCTGTTAATATCCATTATAGATTAAGGAAATGCTATTTGTTTTTATTGTCTTAAATATAAAAGAGGAAAAAAAACTATGAAATTGTTGACAAGATTTTACACGCATAAAAGTGTTAAACAGGGTTAGATAAAATTTTACAGAAGTCGAAGTATTTGACTCTAAATCTATGCGAAATTTAGGTATTATTTTATTGCTCTTTCGTTAAGCAGATACGTTTCCTATCAGTTATTAGCAGGCTTTTTCTACTTTACTGGCCACTATTTTTAAATGAATTCCTAAATTCAAATCATACATTTAAAAAAAAACAAATCCTTGAAATTAGACAAATTTTGGGATTATGTTTCCTACCTGTGCCATATTGAATCAAGTTCTCAACTGACTGCTTTCTCGAGTGTGAACAGACAGAATCAAGCGTACTCATATACGAACCTTGGTTGACAGTGTCTTTTGCAGTGTCTTCGGTAGCGCTTTTCCCGCCTGCGCTTTGTCCGGTCCTGGTCCCCAATGTACATGATTGTGACATGCACGAGCGCGTGGCGTGCGCCCTTCTTTATCTACACATTTCAAATTTACGACGACAAAAGTAAGTGCAATGAGTACTCAGAAAAGAATTTCAATGCACACTATAAAACGAATTTCTGAATTTATTTTGATACAGAGTTTTGTATGTAATTGTGCGAACACAAAATCTCATTAAATTGCATGTTCGGTATACATAACCAACAAACACATGTCCAAGCTACACCCTGAGGTATATTACAGAAGAGTTAAATTTGTAAACGTTCCCTCCCTTTCTAACCACGCCACACCAAAGCAGAAAGTGTGGAATTTTGTAAAATATCTTCCTTACCGGTTCAAAGTTCCTGTCGGGTACGCATAATCAACCCATCCACACAAAAATAGTTATACATCGATGATTTGAAGCAGAATTGTGCTTAGAAATGAGTGTTTAGTCTGTCTGACTTCAAAAGCGAGCGACTTTATAAAGTGATTTAGAAAAATCTCTTTATAAAGTGTTTTGGATACATATAACAGACTTACGTACCAAAATCACCTTCTTATATTAATTTTCAACAGAATTTCTTTCTGAAAGGAGGTCTTTGTCCTCACCCATCTGTCTCCAAAAGAAGAAGTAAAGAGCTATTACAAAATTCTGTGATGAAGAATGTTGGACACACATAACCAAACATCACAGCAAAGTTTGCGACTCTTGCACCTATAGCTGCCCAAGAACAATTGTAACGAGAAAAGACGGCACCCGGTTTTGCTTCTTTGCAACCCACCTCTAACAAAATTGAAAGTCGCAAAAAAATTATAATTTGAAACATTTTTCTGTAACGTAGTCGTTTCCAACTTTATGTCATTTTTGGTTCAGTTCTTTTTAATTATGAAGGATTTTACAAGATCCCTCCAAAAAGATATGACATCCCCCACATTCACTTCCTTTAAAAATCAAAATATTAAAAACAACTACTTTTTTTTTCTACAGTAACGTGAAGAAATCTGGAGCTGATTCATAATCTGAAATGTGTTTCTGTCGCATGATTTGCCGGGAAAAAGGGAAATTTTGCAAAAAAACCTTACATCAGTGGGGATCATGATTCAAAAAAATATTTACACCAAAAATCGAAACTCAATATTCCAATATATCGACACAGATGAGTTGAATTTGCGAGTAAGTATTGTCTTTTTGTCCTTATATGTATATATATGTAGATATATAGATATAGATATATGTAGGACTACGACTATAGATATATGTAGGATCCTTTTTCCCCATTTTTTTATGTAGTGTTATTTATTATATTTTAAAGAAAAAAAATGTTTCAAATATTCTTATTACTATTATTCTTATTACTATTATTATTATTATTATTTAAATATGAAGGGTTATGGTTGGTTGGTTGGGTTTTACGTCGCACTAGTGCTGCGCAAATGGGCAATTGGCGACAGTCTGGAACACACCCCTAAAGGTGGTCCGGAGACATGCCATTCCAATTTTGATCCTCCACGGAAGGAATTCTATGAAGGGTTATGTGAAATCAATTTCTGTATGTGAAAACACGCTTGTTCGTGCTGCTTTGGGGAGATGAATTAGTACAGTTGAAGAAATTGGTTTTTATATATTTGTATTTGTTATATTTATAAATAGGAATGTCTAACTTTTGCTTTCAAGTAAGAAGAATTTGCTTTAGGAGGAGTATTTGACTAAAACTTAAAATTATTAATGTACTATAATTGTTAAGAATAAAGAATTTAATTCAAATAAATGAATTGAATTGTTATTTTTAGTTTAAAGTACTCTATGTATAAAGTTCTTGCCAATATATGCTTAGTTATATGGCTCAATGTTTTAAAATTATTATCAGATTTTAACATGTATGTATTATGAACATGACACCTGTATTTAATATATATATATATATATATATATATATATATTCATCATTTATGATTTAAACTCTAACAACATTTAAAATTTCCTTTTTTTTTCATCATTATAGTTCGAATTTAACCAACTGGCTGATCAGTTATTAATTTTCTTTTATCATTGTATTACCATATATATATTTTTTTCTACACAAAGTGAAATTAAAATTAGGGTTTTCAAATGTGAATTGAAACTTTATACTAATTGAGCACTCATGTTTAAATACGAAATTTATTATTTAGAAAAAGAAAATATTTAGTTATATAAGGTTATATATTAACATAATCTGATATGAAATAAATTAACTATTTTTAATATTCAAACATTACACAGTAGAAAGAAATTTTAAAAATTATAATACATAAATAATAATAAATGAAAGTTAAAAGAATAATTCAAAGAAGTAATTAGTGATTTTAGTAAAATTATTCTGATTTGTCATAACTGAGGATAGAATATTAACTAACATATTGAATACATAATAATATTTTTTTTTCCTTTTTTAGTATCTTAAATTATTTTTACAAAATAAATGTACATTCACCTACTACATCGAAATAAACTGCTAAGTGAAAAGTCCTTTTAAAAGGGAAGTTGTAAAATATATATTCTTTGCACAAAGCATGTTTCATTTCTGGTAATTAGTACTCTGACGACATTATATTTAACACCTTTTCCATTATTATTCTACATAATGTGTGAGTGAATGTTAATAATTCGTGCATTTCTCTAAACCCATTTCCGTTACTAAACTGCACGAAACAACAAAGTTGCAACATTTATACGAGCAATTAGAGAATGTCTGTGTGATACTAAGCAGAGCATTTCCTGGAAATGTTAATAAGCGAATTACTCCTGTTTGAAGAAACCAAAAATGAATATAAAAGTATTTTCTTATAATAAGCACTATAACAATTATGCAATTTTTTTTTTCTTTAATCAGTTAATGTTTCGTTTAGTTTATCATAAATTAAAACCTTAAATGTTACATATTTCGCAAATTGGATATAAATTCATACAAAATTAATAATTTCTCGTTTTCGTATAATATGCGTATAATTTTGTAAATACTAAATGTCCAAGTTTCCGAATGTAATGCTGAAAGTGATGTCATAACTAATAAAAATGTATCAAAACAAAGAAAGTAAAATTGTATCCATGTATTCTATGTGTGGATAGTAATCGGATAAATTAATGAAAATAATAATTTAACGGAAAAACGTACATTCCAAATTGAAAAAATGTATTGAAATAAAGAAAATTAAATATTATTTTGGAGATTCGCTCTTTGATTCTCAATAAATACAGCAAAATAATTTCTATTTTTAGATTTTTATATGTATATATTTTTGCTTTTCATTGTCATTTAGCGAAATTTTAATATGTCAAAGGAAAAAGAAAAAAAAAAAAAATAGTAACAATTAAATATATAGAATTCAACTACGTCGCTAGATATTAATAATATTAATAAATAAATAAACATCCTGCTGTAAAATATAAATTAAAGATTTACGATGACATTTGGATTTCTTGGAAATTTTTGGATATGAAAACCTGTAAATATCATTTTGTAAAAGACGAATATATTTTGTTTAAACTTCATGAAAAACAAAGTTTACTAATTTGAATTGGCCACGAGAAATGAATTTGAAAATACGTACGTAAAAATCGAGCTTTGACAATATTAAACAGAGCGAATAAGTAAATCAGAATCTTTGAATTTCTCTTATTTAAATGTATATATGCATCTCTCTCTCTCTCTCTCTCTCTGTGTGTGATATTTATAGACTTAAGACATTTTTGAATATTTTAGAAGATCTGAAAAAAAAAAAAAAAAAAAAAAACTTGATGGATACTTAGACTTTTAGAAAAGCAAAGGGCTGTTATATCGCATGTTACACCACATGTGCTTCAATAACAGTTTTTGTTTTTCCTTTTTTTTTCCCGATGAAAGAAAGAGACAACCAAGTAAAATCTAATGTATAGAATCTCTCAATAAATAAAACTGAAATGCGCTGCAGCTGTAACATATAATAATATGCTTTAATTTTAATTATCTACATTCATTTATATCTAAAAATAGCCTACATTTACGGAGATATAGTAAAGGTATCTATATATAGTATACGTTAACTAGAAATAAATCTGTATTGAACTCCCTATTACATTTCTTTTTTACGAACTTTTTTATTTATTATTTTTTGTATTATTAAGTTCCGTATATAAAGTAAAAAAAAAAAAAAAAAAAAATGGATACTTGGATCATTAGAAAAGCAAAAGGGCATTATACCGCATGTTACACCACCATGTGCTTCAATAAGATTTTTTTTTTCCTTTTTTTTCCCCGAAGAAAGAAATGAGGCCACCAAGTAAAATCTAATGTATAGAATCTCCCAATAAATAAAATTGAAATGCGCTGCAGCTGTAACCTATATTAATATGCTTTAATTTTAATTATCTACATTTATTTGTATCTAAAAAGAGCCCACATTTACGGATATATAAATGTATCCATATATAGTATACTTTAACTAGAAATAAATCTGTATTGGACACTTTATTACCTTTATTTTTTACGAATTTTTTTTATTTATTATTTTTTGTATTATTAAGTTCCGTATATAAAGTAAAAAAAAAAAAAAAAAAAAGAAGAAGAAGAAGAGGAGGAAGAAGGAACTCTACTTAAGTTGTTAAAATAGATGCAAAGAATTAAGAGCATTGCTTTTTCCAGTTTGTGATTATAAAATTAGAATATATATATATATAAGATATTCATTTAATTGCGTTTTGCAAAACCTGCCAGCACCCTGAGAATCGGAAAATGGGTTCTTCAGTTTTTTTAGTTTTAAGTAAAGATTTCAACCATCTGGAAATTAGAAACTGAGCTAAAGCTGGCCAAATCCCTGTGTGTTATATGATTGATTAGGAGATACTTCTAGTGGATATGGAGTTGGCCGGTTTTGAAACTTATTACATTTAGGATTTGACTGTTTAGCAGCATAATGGGATTTTCTAATGTGTATAACACACAAGCTTGTACAAGCTTTGGCATAATTTCTTGTTTCTAGATAGTGGGGAAGTTTACTTAGAACATGAAAAACTAAGAAAAATAGATTTTTTTTCTATTTTCAAGGAGGTAACCAGTTTTGCAACTAGACAACATAATTCCCTTCGTAAATTCAAAAATAAATATATAAATAAATAAAATGTACTAGTTTTGGGCTAAAATTTCTCATCTGTCTCTTTCTTTGCAGTTTTATATCTGTACAAGGTTTTAACAAGCAAAATATTTTATAATTTTTTGTAATAGTGATACAAATTTCATTAATATAAATTTGTAATTTCCAATGAAAAATTTTACTCTATATTAAATGAAATGTATATTTTCGAATTTTACGTACAGGATTAATACATTTACATTTCCATTACCAATGATTTGTTGCAATTTAAATTTTTATTACAAAATATCAGCAAGAAAAATATGTGTATAATTCCTATAATGCACATTATAAAAAATAAATAAATAAATAAATTAAATTAAATAAAATATAAATTGGCATATAAGTTTTTGAATTATAGCCTCAAATAAAAACTGAAAAAATAATTAGAATTAATTTAAATAGACTTAAAAAACATGCTTGAAGTTTTTCATCTATTTTACAATTATGTCATAATTGTATTACCAGTAGTTAATAATATAAACAGTGACAGCTGTATATTTTCATGATTTGAACCATTAAAAATTCCAGCATTTACTTTAAAAGTCGCCTCTATAAATCACAGCAATTTACATACCCTGTAAACTTATATGTGATTATAACCAAAGTTAAGGCTAATTATTTCCAAAAATATGTTCCACGTGATAGTAGTAAAAAAATTTAGTATTTCAGGCACTTACATGAAAGATTTATTTCTAAGCTATGCAATTTTCTTTCGACCGACTCATTAAAGTCTAATAAAGTGAGATATTATTCCCTAGTAACACGTTATCAGCATTATTAATAAGTAGAAAATCACAAGTGGCTTAGTTAATAAATTCACCACTGTAATTAGAATACTAATAATAATAATTTCTTCGAAAAGGTTATTTAAACATATTCGCTTCATTTTTATTCAGAGATATATAATATGCATATGCAATAAAAATGATACTTTATAAAAGGTCATTGTTAATATATTAAAGAACTTCATTATTATGCTATGTTGTCTCTTTTTTTTTTACTTTCTTCTCTATGTAATATAGAGAAAGTATTGGATTCGCGAAAATTTTCGACCTCCGTTTTTTGACAGATCTACACGTTTTGGGATGTCCTGAACACGAATTGATAGTTTTTAAAAAATGTCTGTCTGTGCGTCTGTCTGTGCGTCTGTCTGTCTGTCTGTCTGTCTGTCTGTGTGTCTGTCTGTATCATTTTTTTGTGGACGCTGTATCTCACGAACCAATGAATGAAATTTAAGCAAACTTGGTATTTAGTTGCACTCTGACATGAACTGGTATCCATTAGATTTGGGGATCAATAGCTCAACAGGTGGCGCTGTGATCGCATTTTATGCAAATTTTTAACATGGCAGAATAGGACAAAATTCCGTATAAATGGGCATAATGAGAGTTATTTTACACTTGTGATTGTAAAATTAATATGAATTATTGATAATAGTAGTAGTTAACTAGGAAAAAAAATTGTGCATGGGGGGGCATCGGTTCCCCCCCTGGGGAAGAAGTACCCCCGGGGGGGGGTTAAATTTTGAAGATGGGTATCATTCGAAAGATCTCGTCAATACCTTTAGTGATAATTTAAAACAAAGTTATCGATTTTTTTTACTTTTAACAAAAAAAAAACTTTTTTTTTTTTTTTTTTTTTTTAACGAAATTTTACCAAACTTGGTATTTAGTTGGTCCTCGACATAAACTGATGCTGATTATATTTGGGGATCAATAGCTCAACAGGAGGCGCTGTGAAAGCATTTTATCTAAATTTTTAACATGGCAGAATAGGACAAAAATTCGTATAAATGTGCTTAATAACAGTTATTTTACACTTGTGATTGTAAAATTAATATGAATTATTGATATTAGTAGTACGTAACTAGGAAAAAATTTTTGCGCATGGGGGGGCATCGCTTCCCCCCCTGGGGGGGAAGTACTCCCCCGTGGAGGGTAAATTTTGAAGATGGGTATCATTCGAAAGATCTCGTCAATACCTTTAAAACGAATGGTTGAACTATAAATCTGTGATAATTTAAAACAAAGTTATCGATTTTTTTTTTACTTTTAACCAAAAAAAAAAAAAAAAATAGAAAAAAAATCGGTTTTATTTTATTTTTTTTTTAATATTGTTAGTGATTGTATATGTATTAATTAAAAAAAAAAAAAAAAAAACTTAGAAAAAAAAAAAAAAATCGTATTTTTTTTTTTTTTTTTTTTTTAATATTGTTACTGATTGAATATGTATAGGAAAATATAGAAGAAAGTCTTGTGGTGGCCACAACATACTAGTTTTTTTTGCAAAAGATTCTTTTATGAAAATAATTTTTAAGACGCAATATTTGTCTTTGTTACCTCACTTAGGTGATTACAAACTGCCCTGTTTTCTGCAATACTACTCCATTCTGCTCTTCGAAATTCCACAATTCCATCTCTCCAAAGACACAGTGGTGTCTTCCTCGGTCTTTTATTATCTTCCACCCTTCCCGCCCCTCCTTATAATTTTATAAATTCGAAAATATCCGCAATCAATTTGTAGATATCAAAAACCCCTATGCACAATTTTGAAAGACCTAATTCTATTTTTATTTTTCCCCTCCGCCCCCCTCTCTTCACGCCTTTTGTAATAATTTACAAATGCGAAAATATCCGCAATCGATTTGTAGGTATCGGAAACCTCTATGTACCAATTTTGAACGATCTAACTCTATTTTAATTTTTTTGCCCCTCCGCCCCTCTTAATAATTTTACACGTTCAAAAATACCCCCATTCAACATCCAGTCCCTTAAAACCTATCTGTACCAATTTTCAACGGCCTAACAGTATTTCTATTTGTTTTTGGCCCATAGCCCCCCCCCTTACCGCCCCTCTTAACAATTTTACAAATTTGAAAATACCCGTAATCGATTTGTGGGTATCGAAAACCTCTGTGTACCAATTTTGTACGAACTAACTCTATCTTTATTTTTTTGCCCCTCCGCCCCTCCTCCCCCCTTCTGACCATCCTAGTAACTTTACACTTTCGAAAATATCCCCATTCGACTTCAAGGCCTCTAAAACATATGTGTACCAATTTCGAAGTGACTAACTGTATTTCTATTTGTTTTTGCCCCCCCCCCTTACCGCCCCACCTGGGGGCTGAATTTCTAAAATTCCAGAAATTTGTTTTTAGATATTTTTATTAGCTATATTTTACATAAAAAATTTTACGTATATCTGTTTTTTGTTTGCGATATCTTATACTATTAAGTGAGTAATATTTGTATATATATATATATTTCCCTGTTCTTGAAAACGGTAGCTCGGCCAGTCACGTGCCCTCTGAAGGGTCATTGTGCACACTAAAGTCAGATTTTCGAATTTTTGATTAGTTTTCTTTCAATCAATAAAACTATGAAAATAAAACGTCCCATTTCTATAATGACGCACAATGGAGAATCTTAGGATAGATTTGAATGGTTTATTTGATTTTCAATGATTTGAGTGCATTTTACATTGAACTAGAGCTACGTTGGGAGGAACTACGAGAGATTTCCTTTATTTATTTGATTTTCATTGATCTGAGTGTATTTTACATTGAACTAGAGCTACGTTGTTAATAACTACAAGAAATTTGATTGGTTTATTTGATTTTCATTGATTTGAGTTTATTTTACGTCGAACTAGAGCTACGGTATGAGGAATTACGAGATATTTGATTGGTTTATTTGAATTTCATTGAATTGAGTGTATTTTACGTTAATCTAGAGCTACGTTTTGAGGAATTACGAGACATGTGATTGGTTTATATTATTTTCATTGATTTGTGTATATTTTACATTGAACTAGAGCTACGTCATCAGGAATTACGAGAGATTTGATTGGTTTATTTGATTTTCATTGAATTAATTGTATTTTACGTCGAACTAGAGCTATGTTTTGAGGAATTACGAGAGATTTGATTGGTTTATTTGATTTTCATTGATGTAGGGCTTTCCAGTGATGTGTTTTTGTTTGTAACATGCGTGATAGTGATTGCTGCGGAACCGAGTTTCGTGCATTTTCAGTTTCATGTACAGCGAGGTAGGTGTGTCCAATGATGTTTTTTGGTTTTAACATGCGTGATAGTGATTGCCGCGGAACCGAATTTCATGTGATCTGAGATTCATGCGCAGCGGTTTAGGGCGCTCCAGTGATTTTTTTTAAATCTAAAATCATCTAAATTCAAAGTACCTGACAATTTATGGGAAAGGGGTGTACACACACACACAGAGAGAGACACACACACACATATATATATATATACACACATATGTTTGTGCTGTGTATATAAATAGGGTGTCCAAAAAGATTGTATACCTTTTTTTTTATTTGCCTATAGCAGGAAATTGCAAACTTGTTCAAAATAATTTAAAAGTGTAACACCACAATCATTAAAAAAAAAAAAAAAAAAAAAGAGCTGGAGCATTTTTTTTTTTTTTAAACGACATTTTAGATAAGTTTGGATAGTTAAAATGATTTTATTTTCCATCCAAAAGAGCATTAGAAAAATCCGCATATCTGAACCTAAAAAAACAAATGAAATATAATAAAGAGAAAAATCAATTTACCGTATCATTTGAAAGGCTGTTTATATGACAAACTCTGAGTATATCTTATTTGATAATGAAATGTTTAGGTACGAAAACAAAATAAAAATCTTAATTGCATTTAAATAAGGAATCTTAATATATGGCGATAAACAGTGGTCCATGTATGCAATCTGCGAGACATCTAACAAATTACATTTTAGATTGAACATATTACTACATATACCTTCTTAAACTCATAAAATGCACTTCTGTAATTTGTAATTTAAAAAAAAAATCTAAATATTTACACTATTTAAGTTGAAAAAAAAAAAAAAAAAAAAGATATATTAAAAGACATGATGAAATCTCAAGAGACGCACCTTACAAAAATTCTTTGGAAAATGTAATTTTTATTTCATTTTATTTTTTCAGATGGCATATAAATATTTACTTATGCAGCAAACAAACAGTGTACGATGAAAAAAAAAAAAAAAAAAAAAAAAAAAGATGCGCGTTATTTAGAAATAAGTAAATAGTTATTTAATACATCTTTGGGAATGCACCCTTTCGAGAAATTTCAATATGTGTTTTTATCTAAATGAGACGCAGTTATGTGTTGAAATTTATTTTAGAGAAAGATAATTTTTTTACTGACTATTTTATAAGTAATTCAACAAAAAAATATTGAAATACATTTATATATTTATATTTAAATACATTTACAATCCGATGAAAATGTAAACAATAATGCACACTTACATAGAGAATATATACATACACTAAGCGACACAAAAAAAAAAAACCGCACTTGGATATTTTCCTTTTCACCTACTACAACTGCAAATTTCATCGTTTAAAAAGCAAATTTTCGAACAGATTTTATTATGCTGTCCTCCATATAAACTTTAGGATTGAGTCCAGTGTTAAAAATAAAAAGTAATTGTCACGAAAATTGTAATTTTAGAAATTTTTTCAAAAATGGTAAGAATAAGGCAGTTAACGATGCCACAATAAGTATTAATTTTTGAATTAAAAAAAAAATAATAATAATACGTGAGATGGCAAAATAATTAAATGTTAACGAAATATTGGTAAAAGGTTTTTTAGCAGGATATAAAATTTTATTAAAGAAAGCTGGTTTAAATGACAGAAAATTTGATAAAATTCCATTCTTAGTAAAAAGAATTGGAAAAGCAAGACATCAGACGGCTAAAAAAATTAAAAAATAATTAGTTAAATATTGGACTGAACTGGTTTTCTCTGATGAATTAAGTTTAACTTACTTCGAGTTAAAGAAAACAAGCAAATCTGGTAACGAAAATATGACTGACTTAATGAAAATCGCACTTTTAAAACAGTGACACATCCTCCATACATTATGGTACGGAGGTGCATAACTTTTCAAACAGTCGGGCGAATTTTTATGCTCAAGGAATTAATTGACTCGGAAATAAAACACGGCCATCATAAAAGTGGTGCCTGACCGATTATTTTGGAGGTATCTTGGTCATTTCCACAAACAGCATTTCAAGATGATAAATGCGCCTTACTACATGGCGTCTGTGGTAGGTTTTTCAATTCAAAAGTAAGTTTATTCATTGTCAAAATTCCCTATACATTCCCAAGAGAACCTATAATTCTGTAAGTAATCATACCTTTTTCTTTTTTTTTTTTTTTCTTTTTTTTTTTTCTTTTTTTTTTTACTTTAAATTAAAGCCTACGAAGGATATAGTAGAATTTCTTCTCTACCAGACAGGGAAATTGTCCTAATCTCGATCCGCTCGAAAATGTTTAGTCTATGAAGAGACGGGGAAGAGAGGAGAGGATACAAAATTTGCAGCCTACAACTCTGCCAGAACTAGAAAAATTATTTGTTATATTTCGCACATTGAAATGTCTGAGATTTATATTAAAACACTGTATAATACTATACCATTGCGCATTATTATTATTATTATTATTATTATTATTATTATTATTATTTTGGCGCAAGACAATTAGGATCATTTAAATTATACTGCCACCGGAATTCATGAACTAAATTAAACTAAAACAAATTTTAAATTTTAAGTTAAAAAAACAAGCCTTTTCTGATATGTTATAAACGTAAATTTTGGTTAAAAATTTTTCGGGATGAATTTTTGCAGCTGGATTTTGCGTCCTCGCAGCGAGGACAGCGCGCGTTAAGGGGTTAAAACAGTAATTCCACATAAAGGTGGAATTAACCCAATTTAGAATACATTTTTTTATTAAAAAATTGCTTAGATCTCACAAATAAATAATTTTATTTCATATATTAAAATATAGCTTGTTTATTTCGTATAATAATCATCATATAATACAAAATGTATGGTTATTGCATCATGTTTTAAAAGAAATTTTTAAGTAGATTTTTATAAATTACGTAATATTAGTGTAATGAAACGAATTATTACATAGAAAATGTACATAGGTATCATTTCATCCCTTTGGCATTATGCAAGCATGACAGTTTTATTTGTTTCAACGATTACTTTTAAAGTTATTACAAATAAAAAAGGGGCAAGTCATTTTTTCTCCAGCGCGGCTTTTTTTTTTTTTTTTTTTTTTGTCCTTTAGTGTATATAGACACATATATATATATAGATATATAGTAAAAGAAAAATAATAGTGTATTAAAAAATGATCAGTTGCGTATAAATAGATCATAAATTTTTAAATATCTTTTATTTTGTACGGAGCTTCTTTTTATGTATGTTTCTGTGATTATTAATTCACGTCTTCCTTCCTGGCATTTAATCGTTGTAATGGTAAATTATATATATATATTTATATATATATATATATATATATGTGTGTGTGTGTGTATGTGTGTGTGTGTGAGTGTGTAGGAAATTTAAAGAAAATTTTTAAAATATTGTTTAATAACTAAAATTTCTTTTTTATGATACACCTTTCTACAAAATATATGGGGTATAACGTGTTCTTTATACTCTAAAAGTTTAAAGACCATTCCTCAAGAATTTCTAGCGATATTTGATAAAACGCTTAAATTCAAAATGTCCAAATACTTATTGGTAGGTGGTGTGTATATTTATATATGTACGGCAAAGAATGTAATTTATTATATATTTAAGAAAAATTATATGTATGTAAAATAAAAATGGTATCATTACATTTATCTATACATGTGAATATTTGCGTTTTACAGATAATGAAGTAAATTAATACGTGCAATTGTTACTTTTGATAAAAATGTATACGTGAATAATGATGCTTGAAAAAAATATTTATGAAATTTATCTTAATGTACTATTTATATTTTAAATTATTTTTTTAGTATGGTTTGTAGATATTTTTCTAATTATACATGTCGCTAAATTAGGTTTCTATAATAAAATGTATTTCTGCACTTCTTGTTTAAAAGCTTAGAGATCAGGTACTCTCGTCCACTGGTGAAGCTATATAGGCTATCAATTAACAAACTTCTGATTTTTGAGTCACGATGTTTAAAATACTTTGAGAGAGATATATTCCATTATGGTGATATATATATATATGAGAGAGAAAGTAATTTATAATAAAATGAAAAAAAAAATATATATATGTTATGTAAAACAAAAATGTTAACATGATATTTAATCTTTACATTAAATATTTGAGTTTTATAGATAATGAAGTAAATTAATAAGTGCAATTGTTACATTTGATAAAAATGTATACATGAATAATGATGCTTGAAAAAAATATTTATGAAATTTATCTTAATGTACTATTTATATTTAATTATTTTTTTTTAGTATGGTTTGTAGATATTTTTCTAATTATACATGTCGCTAAATTAGGTTTCTATAATAAAATGTATTTCTGTACTTCTTGTTTAAAAGCTTAGAGATCAGGTACTCTCGTCCACTGGTGAAGCTATATAGGCTACCAATTAACAAACTTCTGATTTTAGAGTCACAATGTTTAAAATACTTTGAGATAGATATATCCCATTATTGTGATATATATATATATATGAGAGAGAAAGTAATTTATAATAAAATGAAAAAAAAAAAGTATATTTTATGTAAAACAAAAATTGGTAACATGATATTTATTCTCTACATTAAATATTTGTGTTTTAGATATAATGAAGTAAATTACTATGTAGAATTTGGTACTTTTTATACATGAATAAGGCTGCTTGAAGAAAATATTTATAATATTGATTTTAATATACTCTTTACAGTTCAAAGTCATTTTTTTTTAGTTCGGTTTACAGAGATTTTTCTAATTTTACACATCGTTCAGTTTTGCTGTTATTAATGGAATATATTTAATTGTGTAAATTCATATATTCTTCAAATTATATATAAGGTTTGGAAATTAAAATATAAAGTAATTCCTTTATGACTTACTCACGGTATTTGCGTTCTAAATGTTATGACTTCAGAAATATTTCCTTCCATTTCCATAGCTCAATTTTAATTAAATTTATAAAAGTAGAACAATACGTGTTAAATATTCTACTAAAATAAACATTTCTATGAAATAATTTAAAACTAGAGCTTTATTCAAATACTATAACAAATGTTCATTTAACAAAGCTGCTTTCATTCCAGTAGCCTTTACAATAAAGAATTTATTTATCGTTATGGCTTGAATGATATTACAAAAGTTTAGCATTTCTATCAAGGGAATAGCAAATGGTTTCGTAAAATTCTACTTCGTTGTTATCCGAGGCAGTTTAAAGTCTTCCTTCTCATTTTCATACTTCAAAAAGTAAACATCATTAATTTAAATCCCCATTAAATGTTCATTTATGAAAAATCTTACACACTCAATGGAATTGAATTGGAAGTTTTCAAAAATTGAAACAAATATCAGCTTTATAGCGAATTGTATTTTATTTTTTGTAATTTGACTAAAAGAAAATTTAACTGTAAATCTTTTTTTTCATAAATAATTTTTTCTTGAGTTCATAAAAAAATTGAAAAGATCTTTCTGAAAATGAAATTTTATAATTAAACAAACATGTATAAATTTCAAATTCGTAAGGCTTAAAGTTATTTCTAAAGCAATACTTACTATTTGAATATAATCAAATATTATAATTAACTTAAGATTTAATAAACCACCACTTAAAATTATTTAATTAATTTTCCATTTTGGTAAATAATATTTTCATTTCAAACACCAATCAGAGATATCCTGATATTTTCACTCAATTGTAAATTATATTTTTTCCTTCAGTTTTTCCCTACTAAGATTTTCTACCACAGAACTTCAGAATTTCTAAAACGGGGGGGGGGGGGGGAGGTTAAGAATGCGTGGAAAAGTATAGTATGAAAACGAAGACACTCACAATCACAGGTGTGTTGAAAACAAAAGGCAAAAACCGGAAGAAATATATGGTCAAAATAGATTAGAAAAAATAACTGAAGCTGGGAATAGGTCTAGGCCAGAATCCTTGAGGCTGTCGTCCAAGGTTAGCTACGTATCGCCTAATCTAAAACTCGGTGGTCTATCTGAAAAATGAACCGGTACAAAAATCAATGTTTTTCGCAGCCTTTCATGCTCCTTATACCAGGTCTCGGAGAAAGTTTTCTATTTCAATAATTTTACAAAGTATGCCCCAAAAGCTTTCTATCGGAATTAAGTTAAGTTAATGACAAGACCACTTTCAGATTCCAAATGACTTGATCAAGAATACAGATCTTACATATATGATACATATTGGGTGACTGCGAAAGTTGTACCTGTTTTTGAACATGCAAATTTG
This sequence comes from Salticus scenicus, assembly GCA_963930645.1. Taxonomy (NCBI): domain Eukaryota; kingdom Metazoa; phylum Arthropoda; class Arachnida; order Araneae; family Salticidae; genus Salticus; species Salticus scenicus. The sequence continues at coordinate 302,584,326 of OZ005654.1, forward strand.
AAATGGAATTGACGTAACACATAACATTGTAATGACGTTAATCGTCGGCCAATCAAACGTGTGGATGCATCACGTGTAAAAGCAATGTGTCTCACAAAGTTAATCATCATAATATATATATATATCAGAGGGTGTGTAACATGGAAAGCGAGAAGGAGCATATAAGACATTATTTGTTGTACAAGTTCGAAAAAAAGAGTACGGCAGCCGCAGCATGTCGCAACGTTTGTCATGTTTATGAGGAGTATGCAACAGACAAAAGTAAATGTCGTCGATGGTTTACTAAATTTAGCGAAAATGACCAAAGCTGCCAAGATCAGGCTAGGAGTGGAAGGCCATCACACGTTGGAGTCAACGATATTGACCAAGCCATAAGGAACAACCCGAATCCAACATTGCAAGAATTAACGGAGACCTTCAACATACACTGGACAACGGTCGAGAGACGGCTGGTTAAGTTGGATTTTACAAGAAAGTTGGATCGTTGGGTTCCACATAACCTCACAGCTAATCAACGGGATGACTGAATCGCCCCCTGTGTTTCCTTGCTTTCCCGGTACAAAAATGACCCATTCTTGACACGAATTGTAACGGGTGATAAGAAGTGGGTTATGTACAGTAACGTAAAGCGTCGTAGGCCTTTGTGTCGACCTTCTGGTCTGCCTGCATTGACATCGAAAGATGAACTCCATCCCAAGAAGGTGTTATTGAGTGCGTGGTGGGATGTGAAGGAAATAATTCACTGGGAGGTCCTGCCACTCAGTCAAACACCAATGCTGCCTTCTACTGTCTACAATTAGACAGGATGCTTTCAAATTTGGTAGAAAAGACGCCAGGTATCACCAATCGTCGTGATGTTATCCTTCATCACGGTAACGCCAGACCACATGCTGATGTCATCACTCGCCAAAAGTTACTGGGCTTTGGTTGAGAGGTTTTACCCTACTCTCCCTATTCTCATGACTTGGAACCAACCGAATATCAACTATTTCACCTATTTAGACAGCCATTAGAGTGACTTTTCTCGAGTAAAAAAAGAATCACTTTTCCCTCTGGTTGATCAGTCTATGTCTTATTATTTGAAGACACAATTTTAGGTAAACATAATGCATTTCAACTAACTGAAGATTACTACTTATTTCTCAATAAGTGGATTTATTACTTTATCTACTGCATAAACATGAAGAAAGCATAAGATTCGGAAACATTTTAAATTTCCGGTTTTCCATGAATTTGCACGTTTTGAGATTTCTTTTACACGATTGAATATTGAATATATTGATTAAATTTTTGTTCATGTTAATCGGTAGGTGGCACTGTCATATAAAAAGATGTAGAGGAAATTATTGAATTCGGGAATATTTTTGACTTCCGGTTTTCGATGAATTTACACATTTTGAGATGTCCCAAACATAATTCGCTCATTTTTAGAAATGACTATAAGTCTGTGTCTGTACGATGTGTTAGAGAAATTTTGTAGTATCTCATGAACCAATGGGCAGAATATAAATACGGTTGATAATTGGTTAGAACTTGATTTAAATTGGTGCCAATAAGCTATTAGATTTTATCACCCAATAGGTGATGAAGTTATGTTGTGATTAACCCCATTTAACTCTTTTAGGGTAAGACACTTTTCCGATTTAAAGTCAAAAGCCAGTAGAATTCACCAACAATATTAGAATGAAATAAATATTTTTAAAAAAATATTATATATAAATAATGAAGTTTTATCCTTTAGGTTATAAAAGCAAAATTTCATAAAAAAGAAATTTTCGGGTCCAAGTTTTACAACTGGGAATAAAAAATTGTGTTTGCCCTATGGAATAAGCGTGTTAAGTCAAGGTTATATCTTAATTTCTGTAGAATATAAACGCCCCAAACATGATGGATGATATGGACATTTCGTAAAACTATGCTGTTTTAATTTGGGTGCATATCAACCGAGAAGTGGCGCTACTGTGTTGCAATTTAATTCCGTTTACAAGAAGTTACTTTGCTTTACAAAAAAGTGGTCGAATTTCGACCACTGAGCGATTCTAGTATAATTTAATTTAACATTTACATACGGCGTAAAACTTATAAATTTAATAACGAAATTTGGATTAATGATACAGATTAAGTCAATACTACAATTAATTTTTGTAAATAAAACAAAGATACAGAAAATTACAATTTTTAGACTTTATCACCTTGTATTTATATCACGTGGCTTGATAAATTATAGTATATTACAGCTTCTCTAATATTCCTCAGTACCTAACAATAAAAAATGTATGAAAATTAGAGTTTAATGTCTGTGTCTAATATCTCTCTCGCTGGCTTTGTATATATATATGCATGTGTGTGTGTGCGTATGTATATATATATATATATATATATATACGTGTGTGTGTTAGTGTGTATGTTAAATGAGAATAACTTTAAAATAAGTTCTACTAAACTTAGAGGTTGTTTCTGCTTGTTTTATAATAATAATAGTAATTTTGAAATTATATAATGTTAATGCTTCAAAAAAATGTTAATAATAAATATTTGCATGACACTTATCAGTAAAACATAATCTGCATGACAAAGATCAACAGTTCCATAAAATGCGCAGAATTATAACATGATACTTACGCTTGGAATAAACTATTCACTGCTGTGTTTACTCGGCAAGTTTTTGGTGTCACTTCTAATTAAAAAAACATCTTCTTGCACAGATGCACTCATGTGGACTCTATAAAAGTAGTAATGTGTACTTAAACATTTTTTTTACACGTTAACGTGCAACTGCACCCGTGCTCATTTAATAATCTGAAGATAAAATAACAACTTTAGCAAATATCTACAATTATTCCCTTTACTGAAATGTAATTTTAGTTACGCAATACTTACATTTCTTTCCGAAGTTAAGTTTAATTACTTTCTATTCTAGTAGGAATTCGCATGTTATTTCTGTAAGAAATTTTATGGGGAAGTTGAGAAGCTTCTATTATCTAGCTCTAAATAATTTTACACGAAAACAAGAACCAAGTGACAACATCTCGGAAAATTTATTTTATTCACCTAACTAGTGGAATGGAATTTTGCAACCGTTCCTAGTAATCTACATATATTTTGAAAGTTAATAATATTTCATATACACATTACAATTTTTATTTAGTGAAATATATCTACCTTTAACAAAAAATACATTAAAATACATAAAAATAAAATTTATATTTTTATTAAGATATTTAAATATTGCGTTTCAAAATATCACTGAAAAAACATAATATAAACGTTTTATTAAAAATTAGCAAATGTTTCTTTAAACCTTTTATGGAATTATGTGTTAACAAATTGATAATTATTTCATGATTGTTAAGTTTTCTTATTATATTTGAAAGAGCTAAAAGCTTATATATATATAAGATAAAAATTAAATATAAGATGGAGTAAAACTTGAATTGTTAAATATATAGAACTAGAACAGAGTTTTTATGAACCAATGCGCAAATGCATCAAAAGGAATTATAAAACTATAATAAATAAGCAAAATAATTAATGTCAGGTGAAAAATTAATCCCAAAACACATGAGGGCTTTCATCAGGGGAGATCCGCCGTGTAATGAAAGGAATATGAGATGTTTCTGACGAAACGCTAGTAATTTAACCAAAAAACACATTTCTAGCCCCCAACTTCTCACAGATGGAAGGAAGACCATGCAACAAACACATTTTAAATAATACAAAGCATAAAAAGCAATTAATTTCAGAAATTAAGCAGAAAATATAATACATCAATATAAAATACAAGAATATAAATAATACAAAAATATATAAATACATACCTGGACAAACTCGAATAGTCATTATAATATGGAAAATTGAACCCCCCCCCCCCCTATTATAAACATAGAACCCGCTTCAGCTAGTAGAGTAACTTACCAGCACTTAAATGTCGCCCAAAATGGAACAACAAACCTTAAGTGGGATTGTCATCAAGAATACTGAAATGTTTATTGATTAAAAAACACAGGATAACGGTTAACAGTTAGTATGTTTTTAAGATTTTTCATGGCCAGATTTAGGTGTAAATTGTTATTGCAAATCATTTTAATTCTATTTATTTCGTTAAACATAATATTTTTTAAAACTTTAAGACTAATACAGGAGAACCAATTTGTGAAATTACAAACTTTAAAGTTAAAATCATGCCTAGTATCATAAATACCAATAAACCAGAAAGATAATAAACCAGACCAATAAAACGAAAGATGTTTGGTCCTCCGATCTTGTCTTAAATCGTACTGACTCTGAGGACCAGGAGTGATGGTCTCTTTTTGGGCGCGTCTCTAGACGCGTCTTCACTGGTCTTTGTCACTGAAATCGGAGTGGGACTTATCACTGAAGATTCTAATCCATTCAGTGACATTCCAGTTCGAACAATCCTGGCATCACTGCAAACATGCTTGTCGGTATACAAAGCTTAATAATAGTCAACAGAAGGGGCTCTGTGAGTTCAATCCCATTTCTCTGAGCCTCCTATTCATGGTCACTGATGTCAATTGCACGTAGGATCGATGATAATGGTGAATTGGAGCTTTGAGTACCGATCTGATGATTGATTGGTTCTCACGTTCTGTTCTCGTTCCAGGATGACCACTTCCTGCCTGATGCTGTGTTCAGCCATGGTTCACCAATTCCTGTCAATATCATCTAATAATGGCATCACTCTTATCCAATTGTCAAATGATAAGCAGATTAGAAGAACCAGTTTCTTTGACCTCAACTACATACCTCTCTCAAATGCTGACATCTGAGCAAATTATTTGCACACCTGTGTGCAAGACATAGTTACTGTCTTTCTGAGAAGATGGAATAAAATTATCGAAGAATTTATGGCCTGGAATCAAAATTTCTCAGTTTTAATATTCTGGCAATTGCGCAGTAAATATGAGATGCTGCGTCGCATGCTCATTCGATGGCAGAAAAAATTTAAAATTCTGCATTTTTCATCGAAGCCTGTATGCATGTCCCAGTTTGCAAAAATCATTCTTGGTGCGTCTTTTTTTTATTTATTTATTTATTTTTTTTTTTTTTTTTTATATAGGATATATATATATATATATATATATATATATATATATATATATATATAAATTAAAAATATGATATTGCCTATTTATAATTTAGAATATAAAATTCCATATAATTATACTTTAGAATATAAATGAAAATAGAAAATAATTATTATTATTTTTTTTTTCAATTTTAAATGAATTATCTCGTAATTTTCTGCTTATTATCAAGAATTTAAATTTTATTACTACAACTTATTATAATGTTTACCATACTAGATGTTTGAGGTTATTTTGCCTGAAACTGTTGCCAATAAATTAAAAATATATATTTCATGTTTATGAACGCTCTTTTTTATTAGTGGAGAAATATTTTCTTTAAATGCACAAAATACCGAGCTTCAGATTTTTACATGTTTAGAAAGGTAGTTTTAGTCTGAATAAATGGATATCAGTATTTCTTGTACATGATATGAAATTAATAACATGAAAATACAATTATTTATCCTCCATTTTTATTAATAGTCATGAATTTTAATGGCTTTCTCATAAAGTGCAGTCTTTTAAGCTTGCGCATCTTTTACATTACATCTTTTACATCTTAGCCATTTGTGGTACAGCCTCAAAAGTTTTCAACAAAATTTAAGCTACATTAAAATGTATATAAAAATAAAAATGAACTAAAACCTTACAACTGTTTACACATACACACACACACACAAATATATATATATATATATATATATATATATATATACATATATAATAATAGGAGACTTGGCGTTGGAATATTAAAACCCGAACAAACTACTACGTCAGAAACGCCGAAAGAAAAATATTTGCGATGCATACAGCTGTTTCGGTAGCGTTAAGCGTACCATCTTCAATGCAAAATGAATTCTGAATCTGGAGGAGTGCTCGTATATATAGGAGAGGGACCGAATTTAGTTCAACCAATAGGATTATGGGAAAGGTGGAGTGTGTGGCCAATAGGAATTTAGGAATGTTAGCTGTGTAAACATTAGAAAAATTAAGAAAATGTGGACTGAATGTAAAATTTCCAACAATCAGACAAATAGAGAACAGCGAAATCACAATTTACAAGGTTTTTAAAATTTTTATATATATGAAAAGCTTCAAAGAAGTCAAGTTCATAAATGGATTTAGGTCTGTAAATTATTTTTGCTGAATTAAATTTAAAATTATGATTTTCCTCCCAGCAATGTTTAAAAATAGCCGATTTATTGGTTTCTTGTTTGCGGACGTAATTCATATATTCTTTTAGACGAAATTTAAGACTGTGTTTAGTTTGGACAATGTATGATAAACCACACTGACAGGAGATACTATAAATGACCCAAGAATTATGGGATCTTCTAACTGAGAAAAGGTGAGCATATTGGAAGGCGCAAATATTATTTTAAAATCATATGGTTTGAGAATTTTAGCGATGGTTTGACTGTATTTAGGAAAATAGGGAAAAAAAATTACTGATCTTAGAAGAGACTGATAACCTCTGTCAATTGCAATGGCTTTCCGATATTTAACTTCAGATTTTAATAAAATAGGGTTTTTAACAAATATTAAGGGCACAGTTTACAAAAGTATAGAAAACAGCCATTTTTTGGTTAGGTGAGTGACATGAACGCGCATGGGGAGGAAGTGAGACTGCAAAATTTTTACGGTAGACGGTGGTTGAAAATCCATTTATAGTGCGAGAGACGAGGGTATCAAGAAATGAAAGGGAGCCATTTTTTTCTATTTCATATCTAAACTAGAAATTACTGTCAATTGAATTTAAAGTTTCTGTGACATGGTCAATATTGTGACGAGATATGTCGAAAAGCGTGAAGGTATCGTCAAAGTAACGGGTCCAAAAAGGAAAAGATATTTACTTAAAAAGCTTGCGTTCGAAATAATGCATGTAAATATCTGCGAGAATTGGGGAGATAGAGGAACCCATGACTAAACCTTCAGACTGACGATAGAATTTATTTTGAAAACAAAAAGTGGTTTGTGATAAACAAATGCGGGTAAGAGAAATTAATTCTTGTATTTCAGAAGATGTGATATGAAACTCTTTTAATCTATTTCGAGACAGCAGAGGGCGCTACTTATTGAAACATTAGTGAGAAGAAATTTTACATGAAAAGAAACCATAGTGAGACTAGTGTGAGGGCAGTTTTGAATATTTTTTGCAAATATTATGGAATTTTTAACAGTATAATTATTAGCAGCAAGAAGGGGAGCAAAAATTGTGGTGAGAAATTTAGCTAAATTATAGGAAGCAGTACCGGTATTAGAGACTATGGGACGAAATGGAATATTGGTTTGTGAACTTTCGGTAAAGCATAAAATCTGGCACAATTAGCAATAGAAGGGATAAGGTGAGATTTAGTCGAGTCCAATAACAAGAAACTAGATTTTATAACAGATTTAATTTTATTTAGTTCTTGAGAAGAGGGGTAACGGGGCAGAGGAATATATGGGCCATAATTAATTAGTTCGGTAACACACACAAAAAAAAAAAAAAAAAAAAAAAAAAAATCGAAAGTGTTTACACAAAAAACACACCTTGTTAAAACACACTTTTTTATATTGCATATAATTGATGAAGATGCTTTGCGACATTGTACCATGTACAAGGAAATTGTTCAGGAATGAAAAATAATTATAAGATAAAAATAACTTTTTATATACCATGTATTTATATTTTCTGTTGAAATATATAAACGCTACCGAAGGCAGCGGGAAGCCTGAAAAATTGGTTAGTATTAATAAAATTCACTGCTATCGTGTTTTGTACTATTATAAACGTTTCAAATGGCCGGGAAGTTAGTTCTAGACCCGAAGCAGCTTTTAAAAAACATTTAAAAAATGCATTTTCACCGTGTTCTAAACTATTCTGAAAGTTTCAAATATCTAGCTAGTCGGGAAGTTACTTAAATAAATTTTCTGTTGCATGATATAAACGCTGCCGAAGGCAGTAGGGACCTGGAAAAATTGACTAATAGTATTTAAAAAAATGTATTGTCACCATGTTCTGAGCTTTCCTGAATGTTTCAAATGTCTAGCTAGTTGGGAAATTAGTGAAGAATCAATTGCAAGCTTTGTACTGGTAACGATGCCGAAGGCAGAAAGGTCCCGAAGCAGTTTATTTTCCCCGCGTTCTGAATTATTTCAAATGTCTAGCTAGTCGGGACGTTAGTTAAATAATTTTTTTGTTGAATCATACAAACGCTGCTGAAGGCAATAGGGACCTGAAACAGTTAACAAAAGTATTTAAAAAATGTGTTGTCACCGTGTTCTGTGCTTTCCTGAAAGTTTCAAATGTCTAACAAGTTGGGAAGTTAGTGAATAATCAATTGCAACCTTTGTACCGGTAACTTGGCCGAAGGCAGCAGGAACCCGAAACAGTTTGTTAAAAAATTTAAAAAATTCATTTTCACCATGTTCTGAACTATTCTGAAAGTTTCAAATGTGTAGCTAGTCGGGAAGTTAGTTAAATAAATTTTCTGTTGAATCATATAAACGCTGCCGAAGGCAGTAGGGCCTTGAGACAGTTGACTTAAAATATTTTTTTAAATGTACTGTCACCGTGTTCTGAGCTGTCCTGAAAGATTCAAATGTCTAGCTAGTCGGGACGTTAGTGAAAAATTGATTGCAATCTTACATGTAACACTGCTCAATGCAACAGGAATCCGAAACAGTTGTTAAAAATATTTAAAAATGCATTTTCACAGTATTCTGAACTATTCTGAAAGTTCCAAATGTCTAGCTACTCGGGAAGTTAGCTAAATAGATTTTCAGTCGAATCATATAACCGCTGTCGAATGCAATAGAGACTTGAAATAGTTTACTAAAAGTATTTTAAAAAATGTATTCTCACCGTGTTCTGAGCTGCCCTGAATGTTTCAAGTGTATATCTGGTCGGGAAGTTAGTTAAAAATCGATTGCAAGATTTATACTAGACAAACAAGCAAACAAGAATCGAAGCTAATAAAAACATGGTAAAATAAGTTTTATTAGTAATACAGAAGAAAATGTAGTTTTTGAAGTTCGAATTTCAGTTTTAAATTTTTGTATAATAACGCTTTCTGTAATTTCCTGAATACTAAAGCGAGCTTTTTAGCGGTTGATCTGTATGTATTGTTGCGTACTTGGGGGTTCGTGAGTTGTCCGAGAATGAAAGGCAAAGCTTATAAAAATTCAGTAATTTATTCACAGAAAGTTCCTGAGAAACACAGGTCTATAATCCAACCATCAGCTTCAATTCAACCAATAAACACAGTTTAAACAACAGCTGTCAATCGCAAATCCACAGTACAAACTGTATAGCAATAACACTTAAAGCAAGACTCTTTCAAAGAGGCTCAAACAATGCAAGCATTATCGAAGCTGGCTGAGTACTGAACTGATTCTGACTCTCCTTGGCGAAGAAAGCAGGCTTATATACCCCTTTAGAAAAGTGTGGAACGTTCCAGAATTCTCCATATCTCATAAGATAATGGGATTAGAGCTTCCATATTCGGTATATCCCTTATAAGGATTTTCTCGCCAAGGTCGCCAAAAAAATCGCCAAGGTGGGAAAAAGTCGCCAAATTTGGCGCCAAATCCACTACCTGCCTTATTGGGGCTTTTTAATGCGTTTTTAAGGGAAAATAAGGCTATTTCAACGCTAAAACGACTAGAAATGCACAAAATTATCACTTTATCAACTTACTAAGCCTCTTTGAGAGAATTTATACAAAAATAGACACAATTATTTACAATTTTGTAACACTGCCCCCTCCCAAGGACTGCATCTCCCGGGCAGTGCAACCCTTGGTTAAGAGGCGAAACTAAACAAATTTACACAATCTACAATACAAAAACTAAGTTGCATATAACGATAAAATAGAAACAAAAATCAAGTGAGAAATATTTACAAAATTCACAAATATGTACAAGTATTTATATACAAATATTTACATAACGCATGCGCATATTCACCAGTAGTTACATTTTAAATTTTAATATTACCGTAAATTGTGGTACATGGCTAGCCTGTTATAGTGCACCACCTTCGGTTTTGATGAAGGTGTTTTAGTGATCAGCACCACTACATAATTCAGCCTTTTTAAGACTGTGTATGGTCCGTCCCAGTTGCACTTTAACTTGGGAGAGACTCCTTTGCGTCGAACAGGATTCCGCAACCAGACCTTGTCTCCCTGGAACTCATGTTGTGTAGCCTTCAGATCGTACGTCAGTTGTGTACGTCCTCAAATCGTTCCTGGAGATCTTGGATGTACTCCTCGGGCGATGAAGGCGCATCGGGTGGACAACCAAACAGGAGATCACAAGAGAGACGAAGTTCACGCCCAAACAGCATTTGGGCTGGAGTATATCCGATGGTTTCATGGACAGCACTTCGATAAGCCAGCAGGAACAATGGCAACTAGATGCGTGCCGTACCTTGACACCTATTGCTGCACTAGGACATCGGCGACTGTGCATGCCTCTTGATTTGGAATAGGATATGCCTCAGGCCAGTTGGTGAAATAGTCCATCACGACGAGGATGTATTTATTTCCACTGGAGGTCCGTGGCAAAGGGCCCAAGATGTCGAGTGCAATCCGTTCAAATGGTGCTCCCACGTTATACCGTTGCAGTCTTCCTCGACTTCGTTTCTGCGGGCCTTTACGTGCCGCACAAGCATCACATGATTTGCACCATTTCTCTACATCCTCCTTTGCCTTGCACCAGTAGAAGCGTTCCCGAACCTTCTGCAGAGTCTTCAGTACCCCAAAATGGCCTCCGGTAGAGCTACTATGCAGTTGTTCTAAAACATCTGGAATTTTTGATCTTGGTAATACAATCTGCCATCTGAAGCTTTTCAAATCGTCAGATTCCCACTTTCTGTATAATACGCCGTTTCTGATATGAAGAGAGTCCCAAAGTGCCCAATAACTTTTCGTAATGGCACTAAATCTGGAAATGTCTTGCCAGGTAGGTCTGTTGCTGTTCATCTCCTTCAGCTGTAATATTTGATTTATGTCAGGATCTTAAAACTGAGCTTGTCTAAGTTCTTCGTCACTCCATGGATCGGGATCTTGTTCTGAAGGTGTTGAGACAGTAACTTGGCAGGCAACCGGATTTATCGGCAGGTATTTCTGTTCGGCTCTAGATCAGTACTTGCAACTTTCCGAGCAGGGCTTCCGTGACAAGGCATCTGCATTACCATGTAGAGTCCCTTTACGATGACGTATCTCGAAGTCATATTCCTGCAGGCGTTGTATCCACCTGCCAATCTGTCCTTCCGGGTTCTTGAACTGGAGCAACCACGTTAAAGATGCATGGTCAGTCCGGAGCAGGAATCTTCTGCCTTAGAGGTAATGATGGAAATGTTCTATGGCTTTTACGATGGCGAGTAGCTCTTTCCTGGTGGTACAGTAATTTCGCTCCGGTTTAGACAGGCATTTACTCCAATAGACAATGACATGTTCTTGACCATCAACTTCCTGCGACAGAACAGCACCGACACTCTCATGGCTGGCATCTGTATCAAGTATGAATTGTCTGTCGGGCTGTGGATACGTCAAGATAGGCGATGATGTTAAGGCCTCTTTAAGTCGCTTGAACGTTTTTTGACATTCATCTGTTCACAGGAACTTCTGTTTGGCTTCCATCAGCTTGTGGAGTGGTTTGGCAATATTTGAGAAACCCTTCACAAACTTCCTGTAGTAAGTGCATAACCCCAGGAAACTTCGTAGTTGGTGTACATTTTCAGGGCGACTCCAGTTCTCGACTGCAGAGATCTTCTCGGGATCTGTTCTCACACCTTCGGCAGAGATGATATGGCCGAGGTAGCTCACTTCACGACAGAACAAGTTACACTTGCCTGGATTCAATTTGAGGTTAGCCATTCTGAGTTTCTCCAGCACCTTTTGTATGTTTCGTAAATGGTCTTCATTGGTGCGCCCCACAATGATAATATCATCCAAATACACTAGTCAGGCTTTATAGGAAAGTCCTTTTAGCACTGTCTCCATCAAGCGTTCGAAGGTGGCAGGTGCATTACATAATCCAAATGGCATAACTTTAAATTGCCTCAGTCCTTGTCCCGTGATGAATGCAGTCTTCTCACGATCATCAGGATGTAATTCTACTTGCCAGTAACCGCTCTTCAGATCTAAAGTCGAGAACCATTCATTGCCAGCAAGTGTGTCTAAGGTGTCGTCAATTCTGGGAAGAGGGTAACTGTCTTTCTTCGTGACGTCATTCAAACGACGATAATCCACAAAAAATCTTGTTGAACCATCCTTTTTCCGCACCAGTACAATGGGCGAGGCCCAAGGACTCGTTGATGGCTCGATGACGTCATTGTGTTGCATTTCATTTAGAAGTTCAGTGACCTCTTCTTGTTTAGCAAATGGAAGTCTTCTTGGATGTTGTTTGATTGGAGGATGATTTCCTGTATCAATTCTGTGCTGCGTGATGTTCGTTCTTCCGACGTCTTCAGGTGTTCGAGAAAAAAGGTCTTTAAATTCTTGGAGTAGCTTCTCCGCAGCACATCTCTGTTCCTTTCCTAACTCTGCATTCTTGAGTAATTCCGTTATTAATTATTCTGAAGACTTGGATTCGGTTGATTGCGTGGGGCGGTTTATGCATGTTACAGGAGTGCAGGCTGCTAACACCTCATCCTTCTTCACGGTTCGGACCTTATCGCTGATGTTTGCGACTCTCACAGGAATAGTACTCTTTGAGAGATCAACTAGAGATGAATCTAGCAGAACTCCTCTTGGGCTATTGTCTGTATTCGGGTATTCAATCAGTCCATAGCGGAAGTATTGCTTTGTAGGAGGTGTTCCTGAAACTATGGTCTCTGTGTGTGGAGGGATGGAAATTTCAGACTTGGCTGTTATCTGGCAAATTTCCTGAATGTCCTGTTTTTCAGTATTGAACACAGCTATGTCTTCTGAACTCGAATGCAGTTCATTATTCTTAAAGTCCAATTTGAAGTTAAATTTTCTTAGGAAATCAATACCAATGATTAAATGATCTCTTATATCAGCCATATATGCCATATGATGGTAACTAGCATTCCCAAAAGTGATAGTCAAGTTCATTTTTCACATATTTTGATTTTGTCTCCGGTCACAGTCTGGAGTTTAACGCAGGGCGGCGTCCAGATGATCTTCTCTTTTAGATCTTGAGCCAAATCCGTTCTAATTATGGTCACGTTGGCTCCCGTGTCCAGATTTATCCGGCAGGTGGTTTTGTTAACTTGGCCATAGACGTGAAGTCCCTTATCGCCGCCACTCATCGATGAAACGTGAAATACTGTAAATTGGGGCTCTTTAATTTCAGGCAACCTCCGCCCCGCGAGATGGCCTCCTCTTAGTTTCCCTGCAGTAATGTTGAAGCCGGGTGATTTCCTATAGTTGGTCGTACAGGGCAGTTCCTCTTCACATGACCATCCCCTCCACAGCCCCAGCACTTTATCTTCCGATCCTTTATTTCTATGTTATTTTCCAGGTTGCGCAATCTCTTTAAGATCTCTGCGAAACTTCTCTTCATTTCATTCTCATCAGCAGGTGTATCATTTAAGGAGACTGCTCTTATGGTATGGCGGTCTTTACGGGAGGCTTGTTGGGCTGCCTCTATCCTAAGTGCATAGCCTAAAGCTGATTCTTCGTCTCTGATGCTGGAGAATCTCAGCGCTTTTTGAATTTCTGGATCACGAACAGCGTCGATAAAGTACTGAAGAGCTTAGTCGTTTCGAGTGTCAGCATGACAGTCTGAGAATACTAGATGTGACAGTCTCTGAATGTCCGCTGCCAACTCTTGCAAACTTTAGCCCGTTTTCTGGTAACGGGATTTTAGCTGGAGGCGACTATAGTCCTTAGAACACTTCTCTCCGAACCGTAGCTCCAGTGCTCTAGTCAAGGCCTCGAAGTCGTTCCTTTCTTCTTTAGTAACATTTCTCAGTATCTCGGCTGCATCTCCCCGTAATGCTGCTGCTAAGTGGACTGACTTGGCGGTAGAGTCCCAGCCGATAGCTTCAGCTACGATGGAAAACTGCGTCTTATATACATGCCGGGAGGAACTGCCGTCCTAGGTAGATAGCTTAATAAATTCGTGATTCTGTCTTCTTCTCTCTTTCTTTTCAGTTTTTTGGGGCATGGATTCTAACTTTTCTTCCACTTTTCTCTCCAGATCTTCTTCTATCCTCTCAATTTACCTTCCATCTCAGAAAAATTTCCTTTCAGTTCCTGATCAACATTTTCATCACAGTTGACTTACCCTCTATTGATTCGTTCACCGTTGAAAGCTCTCTCTTCATCTCATCTTGATTAGATTTAATCTCTTCGGTCAAACTGGCTTCCAATTCTTTTTGTCCTTCCTTCATTTCTTTACTGAGGCTATCTTTCATCTCTCTTTGCGATGCTTCCATACTTTCTTTCATCTCTCTTTGCGATGCTTCCATCTTTTCCTGTCCTGTTTCCATTTTCTCTATCAATCCAGATCTTAACTCATTCATCTGAGCAGTGAGACCGTCTAGAAATTTCTTCATTTCTTGCTCCATAGCTCTCGTTATCACCATTCACAGACAACCCCGCTCCTCACACCAGAAATGTCACGAACTTGGATGTTCGTGAGTTGTCCGAAAATGAAAGGCAAAACTTATAAAAATTCAGTAATTTATTCACAGAAAGTTCCAGAGAAATACAGGTCTATAACCCAAGTATCAGCTTCAATTGAACCAATAAACACAGCTTAAACAACAGCTGTCAATAGCAAATCCACAGTACAAAATGTATAGCAATAACACTTAAAGCAAGACTCTTTCAAAGAGGCTCAAACAATGCAAGCATTAGCGAAGCCGGCTGAGTACTGAACTGACTCTGACTCTCCTTGGCGAAGAAAGCAGGCTTATATACCCCTGTAGAAAAGTGTGGAACGTTCCAGAATTCTCCATATCTCATCAGCCAATGGGATTAGAGCTTCTATATTTGGTATATCCCTTATAAGGATTTTCTCGCCAAGGTGGGGAAAATTCGCCAAATTTGGCGCCAAATCTTCTACCTGCCTTATTGGGGCTTTTTAATGCGTTTTTAAGGGAAAATAAGGCTATTTCAACGCTAAAACGACTAGAAATGCACAAAATTATCACTTTATCAACTTACTAAGCCTCTTTGAGAGAATTTATACAAAAATAGACACAATTATTTACAATTTTGTAACAGTATGTTATCAGCATAAAAGAAAAATAAATAATTAGAAAATTCAAATTTTTGATTTGGAGTTAATATGAAGTTAACATGCCGCTTGAACAAATTAATAAATATTGGTCAGTTTCAAGGCGTTTTGTGGACAAAAGTTGTCGAAAAATGTTAGAATATTCTTTAAAATTTATTCATAACCTTTATTTCTTTGTAAATGACTGTATAATATTTAAATGTTCGGTTTAGAGTGCAGTAGGTCCCATACACTGAACTATATGTGAAACATAAGTATTCTTAAATCTTAAAAAAAAAAAAATAAATAAAAAAAAATCTAGATTCCTATATAGCATTCTTATTATCTTAAAACTAATTCTGAAAACTTTCTTTACAATAAAATTCCGTTAAAGGTAAGTCGTGTGAATGATACACCAGATTTCTTTCTTCAGCTATGATTTAAAATATATATATATACTTACAGTTTTTTGTTATATTACATGTAAATTTTTATATTTAGAAAAAAAACTGTATAACAGAAAGATGTATTATAAGCTTAAAGATGCATCATAAGTTGCAATAAAAGTTTTAATTTATTCATGTAAATGTAATGTAGTTCATGTAAAATTTTACTTTTATTTTAAATGGTTCCTTAACCAAGACAATTGTTAAAAATATTCATTATATTTTAATATAAAATGTCATTTATAATGCAACTGTGTTTTCAAAAATTGCCTTTTCCAAATATTATGGACCAAATTCTGGAAGCATCTTGCGATATTAAAGCTGACACAATTTACATCCTAAAATCTATCCATAAGATTAGAAGCTGTTCAAAAAAAAAAAAAAAAAAAAAAAAAAACTTTTAAAAAATTATTATTATTATATTTATTCTATTTCAATTTACTTTTTATTTTCTTATTTTTATTTTTATTTTTTTGAAAAAACTTGCAATTGTTGCGACCGTAGTTACACTTCATGCCAAAAGTTAAAAAGTTATTGTTATTTTTTATAAACGAAATTGTAAAAAAAAAAAAATCATACATCCTACCATTTTGTAAATCATTGAAATAATATGATTTATGGTCAGCAGCTGTTCTTGATAGAAACTGCCTTTCAACTACCAGTTGAGCACTTTTAGAATTAAAAGAAAACTAAATAAAATACGTGTTATAGAACAAACCTTTTAAAGTTAAAAATTGGTATCGCTTTCCTATTAGAGGAATATTTAAAGATTTAAAATTTGTCTAAATAATAATAATTATTATTATTATTATTATTTATTTTTGTTATGCACAAATATTTAATTCTTTTTATTTTAAATTGTCATCAATTAATCTAGAAACTTTTAACTATTGAGATATTAAACGAAATTGTAATAATTTTCTTAAGCAGTTTTTTAAATTTACATATTCGTGATTATATATTGTGTTATATGAAAGTTAGAAGTTTTATCCAAGATTACTTTATTCCTAAGAAAACAATTGTCAGCTTATAATATTATTATTAATTTGTCTTTTATTTCCCGTAAGTAAGCTTTCTGAAAAAAATTCCAAACATTTCAATTGGAGTGAACAATATTGTTACAAAATTGTAAATAATTGTGTTTATTTTTGTATAAATTCTGTCAAAGAGGCTCAGTAAGTTGATAAAGTGATAATTTTGTGCATTTCTAGTCGTTTTAGCGTTGAAATAGCCTTATTTTCCCTTAAAAACGCATTAAAAAGCCCCAATAAGGCAGGTAATGGATTTGGCGCCAAATTTGGCGACTTTTCCCCACCTTGGCGATTTTGTTGGCGACCTTGGCGAGAAAATCCTTATATGGGATATACCAAATATGGAAGCTGTAAGTTGATTGGTTGACCACTTTCTAGAGTTTTCTCGAAAAATCTGGGTTCCATGGAACAGCATATAAGAAACGCTTCCTCGCCAAGGCAGTCAGTTCAGTTCAGACTTCAGCCAGCTTCGCTAGTGCTTTCATTGCTCTTGAGCCTCTTTGGAAGAGACTTGCTTTATGTGTTATTGCTATACAGTTTGTACTGTGGATTTGCTATTGGCAGCTGTTGTTTAAGCTGTGTTTACTGTTTGAGTTGAAGCTGATACTTGGTTTATAGACCTGTATTTTTCTGGAAATTTCTGTGAATAAATTACTGAATTTTTGTAAGTTTGGCCTTTCATTCTCGGACAACTCACGAACCCCCAAGTACGCAATAATATGTTGTTTTACGATATATTGATTACTTATTTAGGGTATACTAGTTCTTTCATTATTTACTTATTTATAAAACAGTACACTGCCATACACTACCATATTTTGTTTAGAATGTATGGTAGTGTAGGACAACTGTTGTATAAATCGATTTGTTGTTGTACAATTTTATTTATTAAAAGTATTGAAATTTTACAACTGTTTCGTACATCGTTGTAGATAAGCTTCATACTTTTTTTTAATTACAATTAAAATGTATATTTAAAGAAATACTTGTAGGTAAATCGCATTTTGTCAAAAGTTATAAATATGTATCACATTCAGAATTACAAGAAATTGTTTTAAAGACACTTTAAAATATATGGGTTATTTATTTTGTCTATTGCCATAGCTCTACATTTCGTGAAGTTTTGAGATATATCTTTTATGCTTTACTCTAAGAAACTGTGTTTTTAGATTAACACAGAATTTCCTATAATGTATATATTGCTGAAATTCTTATACAATTAATATTGAACATTTTTTTTTTTTTTTTTTTTTTTTTTTTTTGTACATCTTTCAAATTGAAAATGCTCAAGAAAATGTAACTTTCTTGAGTAAATAAAATATTAATGCACACCAAACAAGAAAATTTTTGAGAAATTTTATTTTCTTACTCTCCTTGTCATTATTTTACACTTAGTTTAATATATTTTAGAATGTATATACTCTTCTAAAATATAGGCATGAAAAAAAAAGTTAATCTCTAATAATGTTGAGGAAAAAATTTAAATGTTGGAATCTTTGAATAAATAAATAAATAAAATATATTATTTAAATATATATTTATACATATAAATGTATTCCTTTATTATTTTTCAATAGTTCATTTTTATGTCGCTATATTCACACAAATAATTTTATTTAAGAAAATTCGCTCGGCATATCTAATACTACTTACAAGGGAAGTATGAATCAGTAAAATTGCTACTGAAACCAAACCATGCTTAAATTAAGGAGCATGGTCGAAAACAGGGTACAGTACAGATTTGCTGCAAAAATCCCCATGGGGCAAGAAATGGCGCCCTAATAGTTTTAGTTATTTCTATAAAAACCAACAAAACACGCGTCGCAGTAAGAACGGTTGTGCAGTGGTAGCGTGCTCGACTTGTGATACGAAGGTCCTGGGATCGAGTCTCTCGCAAGGGAGTTTTGTAGTTTAACATTTTATTTCAAATTAAATCTTTATTTATTTATTTATTTTTTAACCGATTTCAAAAAAAGAAGGAAGGTTCTCAATTCAAACCGTATGTTTTTTTTTTTATGTTTGTTAGCTCATAACTTCTGAACGGATGCTCCGATTTTGATAATTTTTGTTTTGTTGAAAATTTCTTGGTCTGCAATAGGTCCCATTATTAATTGTAGTGTTATAGGTTGTTTGGCGAAGGAAATTATTTTATACTTTTAGGCGCAATTTACTATTTCATTTCATTCCCATTTCTTGGAGTCGGTTCTATATTTTTTACAAAAAGATTTTATTAATTAAATTAAATCATTATTTTAAAAGAAAATATTAATTATATTTTAAAAAGTTTTTTTCATCGCGGAAAATTTAATATATATATATATATATATATTATTTTTAATTTTTAAACACTTTATTTATTTATTTATTAAATTAAAAGCAATTAATAATTTAACGAGAAATACTTTTATATTACATTTAGATAAAGTTCTGTTAATGAATACGTTTTATGTAAATTTTTAATTTCTATTTTTTGTCGACCTCATTAATAACAAGAATTAATCGACTGCGCTCTATTGTATTATTTATCCATGCAATTTTTGCATGAAAAATCCTGAATGAACAACAGCTGTTGTTTAACTATTCGACGTCGCATTTAACTTTTATTTGAAATATTTCATTAAACAACTGTCAAATTTGGTGGTGTCGGAAGAACTGATAATAAAATTGAACACAATGACACATTTTCTCAAAATCATTTCTCTACTTTATAATTAGTTTACATCTCAAAAAATTCAAAATCTGGGTAAATATGATTTTTTAAAAACTAGTAATCTCGACGAAAAGCCAAATATGTAACAAAAATTTCGTGATGAACAATAATTGATGGTGAATAAAATTGTAATTCAAATAACCGCGATCAATCTTTTTATATTTCTTATTTCATTGTGAAAAATACTTAAGGTTTAATGATTTTTCTACTTTTAATCATAATTGTTATAAATTAGAAACTATATTCGAAGCTTTAAACATGATTTTCATTTTTATAAATGAATAAATAATAAATATATATATATATATATATATATTTCTTAAATTCATGGTCAATAATTTATTAATTAAAATACTCAAAAAAAATCATCTTAATATAACAAATATTTTCTCTTAAAATAATAATTTAATTTAATAATAATAACAATAAAATATTTCAGTTGAAATAAAAAAGGCCCTTGAGTGAGTCTCGATCCCAGGAACTTCGTATCACAAGTCAAGCACGCTACCACTGCACCATCCGTTCTTTCTACAATACATGTTTTGTTGTTTTTTACATAAATAACTAAAATTATTAGGGGGTCGTATCTCGCCCCCATGGGTGTTGTTGCAGCAAATTTGCACTGTACCTATGTTTCCAACCATGCTCTTTCATTAAAGCTTGGTTTGACTTCAATAGCTCTTTAATTTAAGCTTGGTTTGGCTTCAGTTTTAGTGTTTCATGCTTCCCTTGTTAGACACACTAGAAAGCACCAGTAGTCATTCCCACATAATCCAAGGTAATAGGTAAAATAACTATATTAAATATTTTTTTTTTTTTTCAATAGTTTTTAGACAGTCTAAGAGGGCAACATGTTTTATGCCAGCAATATTTATGTAAAACTTTATTCCGAATAAATGTGGAATTTCAAAATCGTATTTTTTTACTCCTATTCGTCTTTTGAAAAATGATAAATAAGAATAAGTAATTGATTAAGGAATCTTAATTTATTACTTTTCATTTTAAAATAATTTTTAGCTATGCAAGAAAATTAAACAAATAATAAAATTTTCCTGAACGTAGATGTTTGATTTTTATTGTAAGTATAATTAAGAAGTGAATTAAAAACAAATTGATGTTTTTATTTAAAAATGTTTAATTATATGTTACACAATATTTTTGCTTCTTGGCTTATGATACAATGAAATTTGAATATTAGTTTGTGAAAATTTATAGATTGCCGTAACATAAAGCGATAAAATATACAAATTGATTTTCAATATATGTATATATATATATATATATATGTGTGTGTGTGTGTGTGTGTGTGTAATTATACATTTTTGAAATATTTTTAAATGATTGGGCTCGTTAAGGAGCTTAATTAAATTTTAATATAAAATAACACAATATTTCTGAATTTTTAAACAAATATGAATTTCGTAACACGGACACTGTATTTTATAATATAGCATATTTTATTTAAATTTATTATAATATTAATGAAATCGTAACGGTGTCTTTTGACAAGTGAAACTGATATTAATATTCTTATTTGTTATTTGTTTTTAATAAATGGCAGTGGAGGCATTCGTAATTTTTTATCCATACCTTTATATTTACATACCATATATTTTATTTATATATGTATGTTTCTAAAAATATGTTACAATTTAAATTAAATGCTAAAGTAATCTCAACAACCCAGTTGAAATATACTATCATCTTACGTGATAATTAGAGAGTTAAATTTTACTATAGAAAAAAAATAGAGAATGCTTTAGAAGATAAAATTGCATTCTAATGAAAAAAAAAAAATGTAATTTGGTCTTGTGCCAAGATGCGTTTCTCGCTTTGAATATAAAAGAAAGAAAATTATTTCAAGAAAATTAATGTAGGTTTCTTCTGATTTCAGAAGATAACAAAAGTAGAAATTTTCTCTTGTGTTAAAAAGCTTATTTTGTTTGTTTCTATAAAATGCTTTTCCTTAATATACATAAGGGAAAAAAAGGGAAATTTATAATTTGAGTATTTATTGTGTAAATTTAGCAGTACATTAAAACAACAAGATGCACATATCTCATTACTGTATTTTAGAGCTAATTAAGCTATAAACAGAAAGATTTACGCTTAAAAAATTAGTGATAGCATTAAAAGAAAAAAAAAAAAAAAGCTCTGCACATTGTCAAGTCCATTACAATTAAATGTATTTCCAGAAGACTTACATAAATTACTTTTTTTAGGTTCATTTTTTAGGAATCGAGCTGTTGCGTCATTTTGTTTTTCTATCTATCTATATATAATTTAAATTTTGTCATCACGATAACTCCCGAAATATTATTCGAGATCAAACCAAATTTGGACAGCGAACTTATCTTATAAATAATTTAAATGATTTCGTAAACAAAGTTGCTCTGCTTTTAGTTTACAAGTGGCGATCACTTGAAAAATTCAAATACACAATATACACATTGTAAAAAGCGTATTTAAGGCCGGATTTACTTGAAATTTGATGTAAATACAGACCAGATTACGGTCACAACCAAGTTTATTAATGAACTTTATCCGCTATTTTTAACAAATTAGAAAATATCTTAAATTAAGCTGACAACTTGAAATCAGGCTACCACTTGAAAATTTAAAATCAGGGTAACTTACGAAATAATTCTCCAAATCGAACCAAATGTGGACAGTAAACTTATCTTTAAAATATCTTGTAAGAGCTTGTTAACCCAGTTGCTCCGCCATTTTGTTTTCCAGTGGAGACCACTTTAAAATTTCAAATTCCAGCTGTAAAAAGCACATTCCGATTTTTTTTTTCGATGTATACGTAGATGATTTTTCATGTATACGTTGGTGTGTAACACATAAGGTTTTCAACCTAGTTTATAAAGGACTTTGTCCACCATTTTTAACGAAGTGGCAGATATCTTAAACTAAGTGGAGCCACTTAAAATCAGGCTACCATTTGAAAATTTATAATTACAATAACTTCCGAAATAATACTCCGAATCGTACCAAATTTGGAGCACGAATTTATTTTATAAATATCTTGAATGCGTTTATTAACCAAGTCGCCCTGTCATTTTGTTTTCAAGTGGAGGTTACTTGAAAATTTCAAATTCATATTGTAGAGATCTATTTAAGTCTGGATTTGATTGGATTTTGAAATAACGGTCTAAATCAAGTTTATTAATGAACTTTATGCGCCATTTTTAACAAAGTGAGGATGTTATAAACTAAGCAGAACAACTTAAAATCGCGATACAACATGAAAATTTATAATCATGATAAATTTTTAAATTTTTGTTCAATTCGAACCATAGTTGGACAGTGAACTTATCACATAAATATCTTGGATGAGTTCACTGGGTAAACTGTTTAGACATTTTGTTGCCAAGTTGTGGCCACTTGAAATCAGTCTGACACATTAAAATGTGCCATCACGATAACTTTTAAAATGCTAAACTGATTCAAACCAAAGTTGAATAGTGATCTTATGGTTCAAATATCTTGAATAGGTTTGCTTGATAATTCGCTCCTTCATTTTATTTGAAAGTGGTGGCCACTTGAAAAATTTTCTTTATGATAACTTTTGTAATACTAAATCAGTTGGTATCGAATTTGGGTAAAGGATTTATCATTCAAATATCTCATATAAGTTTGCTAAGCATCTCACCCCGTTTATTTTTTGTTTCCAAGTGATAACTACTTGAAATCACTGTGCCACTAGAAAATTTCGTATCAGGGTGATTTTTTTAATTAGTTTCAACTAAACTGTGACAATGAATTTATCGTACAAGTAACTTGGATTATTTCGCTGGGCAAGTTGCTCCGCCTTTTTGTTTTCAAGTTGCAGCCACTTAGACTGTCAAATAAAAATTTGTCATAACAATAACTTTTGAAATACTGCACTGATTCGAACCAAAGTTGGAGAGTAAACTTATGCTTCAAACGTCTTGGATGAGGTTGCTGAGCAACTTGCTCCGTCGTATTGTTTTCAAGGGGCGGCCACTTGAAAATTTATTATCACGATATCTTTTGAAAAAATTGATCAATTCAAACCAAAGTTCAAAAATGAATTTATCATTCAACTCTCTATGAATTCGGTGGGTAAGTTTCTCCATTTTTTTTTTATTTCAAATATGTTCCCACTTGAGAAATTTTTATCGCAATAACTTTTGATATACTGAATTTATTCGAACCAAAGTTTGACAGTGAACTTATCTTACAAATGTCTTAGTTCAGTCCACTCATCAACTTGTTCCATCATTTTGATACAAGTGGCAACAACTTAATTTTTCAACACGATGACTTTTGAAATTCTGAATTAATTCGAACTAAATTTGTACAGTACACTTATCTCACAAATGCAATTGATAGATTTGTTTGACAACTTGGCCTGCCATATTGTTTTTAAGTGCCGACCACTTGAAAATTTTAAAACCATATAAAAATGTATTTATAAACCAATTTGCTTAAAACTCCATATGTACATGACCCACATTAATATTTCTACCAAATCTATTTAATAATTGTTAGCCGCCTTTATGTTTGAAAATGGCGGCCTCTTAATAAGAGAAAAGAAATTAACCCACCCTTTCGAATGAACCGAAGGAACTCGTTTTATTTGAAATTTAATCAGAGATTTTGATAGCAGTTTTAAACCTTGACTAACCTTGATTTTATTTCAGTCAAAACCTTGATTTTATTTCAGACTCTTTCGAAAGTTTAAAACACGTCTCTAATTATTTTAAAATATGTCTATCTACCTCGGATGTTACTTTATTGTTACTCTTTATGTACAGTTTTGGTATAATGAAGAAGAAAAAAAGTAAAAACATTATTACTAATTCGTTAACTGATTTACCGTAGAAATTTAATAAATTTCTTCAAAATTAAATTGTAGCCTAAGCATGAAATGAAATAAGACATATTGCACGCCAGCCTCAAAAGTGACACAACTCAATAATTGCATTTTTGAATTTTTGTCAACGTTTACAATAAAGCGTTATATGTCTTCTTTATAAATTATCCGCCTGACAATCTGTTATGTCAATTTTATGTCAATTCTTGTCAATTTTTTATCATTATCTTTACGATGATTTTTTTCAGACGCTGTTATATATATATAGTATTTAGTTATGTGACATACTATACATAAAATCATTCTTTCATTAAATTAATTCCACATTATAAATAAACTCAAATCCTATATTTAGCCAATAAACTAATCGGCCAAATAAAGGGAAAATATATAAATTATATTAGAAAAAAAATGTAATAGAAATACTTTAATCTTCATTTTTTTTAACTAAGGGAGCATGTGAAATCAACAGAAAGTTTCATCAAAAATTCGGAACTGTAGAACCGTCATATGCTGCGGCTTTTACATTGCACTCGTGCATTTCTTTTATTGCCGAGTAATAATTCATACAATAGATTATTTCGAAGCTAAACTTTTTTTTTTTTTTAAATAATTTTTTAGTGTTATTTTTCTGCATTTACCAAACGAAATATCTTAATGCACTTCATCAACCCACTTTTCTTTAAACTTCATTTTTATTGCACATTGTACATCAGAACAACCGCTTCTACTTGAAAGAGGATTTTTTTTTTTTTTTTTTTTTTTTTTTTTTTTTTAACACTAATTATGTCTAATTCTACGAAGGAAACTTAAAGGCTTTTAAATAGCTGGGACATTTCCAAGTGAAAACTGTGAATTTTATCTTTACATGGTGACACAATAATAATTTTTCAAAATGCAATTTATTGTAAATACGCCCGATGCTTTTCGTCGAGACAACCTTATTATTTGTGTAATTTGTGTTGCTGAAATTATTATTTTATTTATTTTATTAATATTATTATTATTATTATTTTAAGCAACCTCTTTATAAATATCTGGAAAATGTGAAAAACGCCCATAGATAGATACTGATTTTGTAAATTTTGACACCGAAATTATACTTTTGTTTTATCCTTTCTTAGGATGAATTTTTACTATAAATTGTTTATTATAGGAAATGAAAATCTGTAAGAAATAGAATGTTAACAAGAATTTCATTTATAATGTATTCTTTATGTAAATTTCGAAAATTAGGCATACAATATAAGAAAAAATAATAATAATTGCTTTTAAAGGTAACACCAACAGCAATAATAATAATAATAATAATAACAAATGTGATTAAATTACTTGATGTATAATGAAAATAATAATTATAACCGTCATTTTCTAAATTATTAAAAACTCCTCTATGTTTTCCAATTTTAATAACATATAATGTTTATTTTATAATACATGCACAATAAATTCTGTTAATTACTCTTACTTATGCTTTAAAAGTTTGATAATTACCAAATTGTATGCTTGACAAATTTCTGCAGCATATACATTCCAGGAACCAGTTTAAAGTGCATTAAAATTCGAAGAAATTTTGTTCACGCCCATGCATGTCATTTTACGCATGTTTTATACGTTCATGGCATACAAATTTATAATACGAAATTATTTGTTTGATAATGGAAGAATTTTGCGAAATGTTTTAATTGACTAAAATAAATTATTTTTTTATAATAATGTCTAATGTTCAAATGCACAGAAATAAATTCGTAAAAATATATGAATTTGCAAATTTCTATTTTTTTTTTTTTAAATCCAACAATTATTGTACATAATTAGTTAGCATTAAAAAAAAAAATACTGAATTTGAATTTATTTAATAATAATTATAAAATAAACTTAACAACGTCCTTACTTCCCTATACAAAGTATAAGGAAGTAATTTTTGCGAAATGGATTACGAAATGGATTGCGATTTGCGAAATAGATATTATATCTCACACAGCTCAAAAATGAATAAATGTAGTATGTTGCAAATGTACATGTGTTACAGTCATCATGTCTAGCTGTACACATGCAAGTTTCGTCTTAATACAAACTCTCATTTTACAGATATAAGAGATTTTACACGATTTTTCGTGACATCTGTATGTGTGTATATGTGTATATGTGCATGTATCTCGCATAACTGAAAAACGGTTGGAAGTAGGACGTTACAAATTCTTACTTAGGTTTTTTATAACATCTAGTTGTGCAGCTCCCTTTTTGATCTTTCTATAACTTTTCGTTTTGGAGATACGTACGGAAATTATATTCATAATCGCAAAATATACAAAGATTTTGGCCATTACATATGACCTACCATCATAGAAATATCAAAATAACCTAGTTAAGGAATATTCAGCCCGTAAATTGAGCCTGTAATTATATTTATATGAAAGGTGCTGACATTTTTGCGTGTAGAAAGAAATTCTTAACGACATAAAGAGGTTTTTGTCGACGAATGCACTTTAATAAATAATGAGGACGTAGATAGAGCCCGTAATGATATTGTTAATAAAGTTACCGACATTTTTGAGAGTATAAAGTAATTCTCAATATATAAGCATGTTCTAGTCGATGAAGTCACTTTATTTTGTTTTAGTCTTGTCTGTTATTTAAAGATTTTTCGAAGATTTTACTTCAGCACTATAAACCAAAGGATATTTAAGAAAAAATCTAAAATTCTGTTCTTATTGAAGTTAGAGCTCCCTAAACTATAAATTTACGTCACATTTGGCCGCAAAGCTGTCATATTTGACACAAAATCGAGAAAATCGATGCCAAGACAAAAATCAGCGTTGGCACCAAACGTGGCAACTTGGTGAGATTAGCGATGAAATTTGCCAGCAAGCATTGTTTAAGGATAACCAGAATTATGAAGTCCTTTCTCAGTTTTATCTGGATTAATTGTTTATGTAAAATGTGTCGTTTTTCACCTCTAATTTCCGGCAAAGAGAACAAAAGTAGGCCTTCTATACTCAAATGATTTTCATTAAACTCTAAACTATGATAGTACCAGTGTGAAATTCTGTAATAAACAATTCTTGAAAAAAATAATATATTTGTTTGGCGGTTTATTATCATGACTTTTGTGGTTGACGTCAGTGTTTTTCAGTTTTTCATTTTTTTTTTTTTTTTTTTTTAAGGTTGTAACCTGCCTGTTTATTTTCGAATCAGTTACCTCACACAAAAAAGGCATTGCTTTATATGCATATTACAATATGCATATTTCAATGGGCGTATAAGGAAGTCGTGTGGTGTCCACATGACTTTTTTTATTTAAAAAATATGAGATGTAAAAAAAAAACATCTTTATTAAAATGATAAAAAATAGCCTTAAAATCGTTTTGTTATAACTACTACGTTCTGAATGAAAAATATTAATTAAAAAAAATGGACAGCTCCTCAGACAGTATTAGAAATTTTTAAGGAATTGAGTATGCAAATTATGTTTTTTTTTTTTTTTCCTATGTTAAGAGTGCATTATGCTAAAATTTACTCTTTAGGAATGCCCGAAGCATAATCAACATGACAAAAGGAACCCTATTAGCCAAGACAAAAATATGAAGCATTTAACCAATTAAATAAATGTAGAAATAAATAAATTTAAAAACAATAGAGTACTGACAAAATTGCGCACATGAAACAAATGAAGAAGTGTAGATTATTGCATTTAACAATTGAACAAGCAGTCCAAGTCTCTCTAAATGATTATAACATGGAGAGTACCTAATATGCAGCTATTTATTTAGTTTTTATTTATTTTATTTATTTTTTTATGTTTTATTTTTTACAAGGAAACATTCAATAGGTGGCGTCTTCAAAAATATTGAAATATATGTATATGTATATATATATATATATATAATATTTTTTGATTTTTCCCCGCAGAATACGCTGTACTCTCTTAAAGGAGATCCCTATTTCTTCTCTGCGTTTACTTTTTGATGTTTTTGTTGATGAGGGCCCTGTAAAAGGCTCGAAACGTTTAAAATTATCTTTTATGTGTTTTAATGTTTATAACTGAATACTTTTTAATGTATATTGTATCAAGTTTTATTGTAATTAAAATGTAATATAACTGTACGAGACGTAATGATTTTTAAATATTTTAGTACTATTCGGTTTAAAAGCCCGTCAAAACGATTGCGGATATATTTGAAAGTGTAAAATAATTAGGAGGGGAGGGAAGGGCGGGCGAAGGAACACGCATGTATACGAGCTCGCATGTATGCGCTGCCGTATGCAGTGGGGACCCGGGCCAATTATTCCACCGATGAGAGAAGACATCTTTTTTTTTCTTTTTTTTTTGTATTTTGCATATCTATCTATCAATCTCTCTCTATATATATATATATTTGTTTTCACTTACGATAATAAAGTGATTCATTAAGAGTTTGGAACATATATGCGTGCGCGCACAATGGTCTGCGAACCGGTGCGATAATTTTCCCGATCAGATTTTTTTCTCTTTTTTTTCACATGATAAATATTAACGCAATCTTGAGAATTCATTGTGATTCATTTAAAAATATTGACCAGCGAAGCGGGCGTAGCCTGCTAGTCATGAATAAATATGTATATGTGCTATTATGACATAAATGCATATAAAAAAGTGGAACAAGCAGGGTAATCATATGTACTACAATTACAACATAATGCAAGCACTAGTTTTTACTGATTGCGTCTAAAGGATTGTTTTCTCATTATCCATTCACTTCACGAATTTTCCTTCTGTTATAGAAAGAATAATTTAGCCACTTTAGACAATCGTAATAAGAAGCCAGATATTAAAAAAAAGAAAAATAATTTCAGATTATTATTTTTTTTTTCTGTAATTATGAAATTTTATGGTTTATGTAATAAGTGATAAACAATATTTTAAAATATTACATCAAATTATTTTTAATTTCAAATTCGTATTTAAAAAAAAAAAAAAATGTTTAATCCATTTTCCTATTTTTTTTTTCTTGCATTACCTTAATGATTTTCAAGAGAAAAACTGAATTAAGTTCAGACTTTCGTCATGGATGTAGAATCTTTCTTTTTTTTTACTTTTATTATTATTATTATTATTATTATTTTGAAGTCAAATATAATAAAATACTGACATTTGTTGAATGAAAAATCTTTTGGAATATACACATGATGTAAACCTACAGTTTACATCAGCAATATTTAAAACCGTCACTTAGAGATATAAAATCCGTATCATTAGAAATCTTATAATACAGGTTTTTAAATGATATGTCACACATATATATATTTAAAATATATATATATATATATTTTTTTAAGGTCAAACATTTTGACGTTTGACCTTCCAAGTCTCAAGAAGTACATATTTATTTTTTATTTTTTAATTTTATATGTTATTCTTAAGTTTATTATCTATAACTAGTGTAAGTTTCAACATGGCTCGGCTATGGAATACTGAGTTATAAAATAAAATGCAATTCTACCAGTATTTTAATATTAACATATCGTACGTTTTACAAAAGAAATGGCCATTCCATGTTGAAAATTACAGTAATTATAGATAATGAACGTAATACTAACACATGCTTTTTAAATGAAAACTTAAATGTATACTTTTTGTGTAATTCAAGTTTAAAGGACAAAATGTTTTACCTTAAAATGAAAAATTAAAAAAAATATAAACATGCGATATATCATTTAAATGCCTGTATTATAAGCTTCCTAGTGATACAAGTTTTATATCTCTAAGTTATTTAGGGAATAAAATATGCGTAACACATACGTTATGATATTATGGAAATACTGATGAAAGGTTGCATTTTAATTTATAACTCAGCATCCCATGGTCGCCCCATGTTGAAAATTACAATAAGTATAGAAAATAAAAGTGAAATAACGTATAATTTTTAAAAGAAACTTAAATTTGTACTTTTTGAGATATTGAATGTCAAAGGTCAAAATGTTTGAATTTAACATGAAAATTTTTTATACTATATTCATGTGATATATCATTTAAAAGGAAAATATAGGTACATTTGTAACAAAAGAATTTCGGAAAGTCATCTATTTCTCAGTAGAACAAATAAATGTATACTTTTTGTGTAATTCAAGTTTAAAGGATAAAATGCTTTACCTTAAAATGAAAAATTAAAACAATATAAACATGCGATATATCATTTAAACGCTTGTATTATAAGCTTTCTAGTGATACCAGTTTTATAGTTCTAAGTTATTTAGGGAATAAAATATGCGTAACACATACGTTATGATATTATGGAAATACTGATGAAAGATTGCATTTTAATTTATAACTCAGCATCCCATGGTCGCCCCATATTGAAAATTACAATAATTATAAAAAATGAAAAGTGAAATAACATATAATTTTTAAAAGAAACTTAAATTTGTGCTTTTTGAGATATTGAATGTCAAAGGTAAAAATGTTTAACTTTAACATGGAAATGTTTAATACTATATGCATGTGACATATCATTTAAAAGCCTGTATTATAAGTTTTCGAATGATAGCAATTCCTTATCTCTAAGTTATTTAGGAAAGAAAATATAGGTACATTTGTAACAAAAGAATTTCGGAAAGTCATTTATTTCTCAGTAGAACAAATAAATGAGTCGAATTTCATAAAAATCTGGGAAGGTTAGGTTTCTGGCTTCGATTTGACATGTAATGACTCAGAATGAATACAAAAAAAAAAAAAAAAAAATGGAAAGGTATTAGAAATCTTACAAGGATAGAAGTTTAATAATTTATAGGTATCACATTTTTTTTTCCTTTATCTTTATTTTACAAATATTTAAATCATGCCGACTATCTTATTTTTGAAGATTAATTTAAAGTAATATAATTTTATCATTTCTCTTTTTCGTTAATACTATTTTATCTTATTATAATATTTTTACAAAATTGCTATGACTACAATAAACATTTTCTTGCAGCAAATAAAAGTAATGACGATAAAATAATGTAGAGGATTTATATAATTTAGTTTTGAATTTTTTTTGAATGTTTATTCAAGTAAGCACACCTCATGCAAGTGTTCAGTTTAGGGCACTGTTTAAAAAGAAAATTTACTTATAACCTCACTATAATTTAATTATCAAAATGATATGATTTCAGTTTGCTTCGATATAAATACTGCAGTAGTTTGTTTATATGAAACGTATAAAACTTCAAGCATTCTCTAAATTAAAAGTACTCCTTTTAGAAGAACATACTACTACTACTAATAATAATAATAATATTAACATAGGGTCTTTTTTTTAGCCCTGTATAGAATGTTTTGCAACAATGTGTAGCTGGAAGGTATTGGTATAACTTGTAAAAAATATTTATTTAGGTATATTAATTTATAATTCTTCAGACGAACATAAAAAATCGATTTAATTAAGATTTTCTTATTAATAATATTCAATAATTAACAACATGTTCATTTGACTTTGGTTTCTATGTCTGTCCGTTTGTGCGTCAGACGTCAAATTAATTTCCATAAATATTTTTAAATTTGTTGAGATTCATATTTCTTATTCCCTTTTCTAAATGGCATAAATTGAACTCATAATGTGTGTTACAGAGACATTCATTTGAATTCCAATGCATGTGTTTCAGTGATATGTAATTGTAAAAAACATATTCTATATCGTTTGTACTACTCTAAACAGAATGAATCTATCACACATTTATGCATGAAAGCACAATGTTTTCTGTAATACACGTTTTGAAAGTTAACATTATACTCCTAAAATTTAGTCTACACAACTTTTTTTATTTTTTATTTTATTTTATTTCATTTAGTCAAGAAATAAAAATAGTGCTTTTTATCAAACTCATTGTTAAGTATCTGAAGAATAAATAGAATTAATCATTAAAAAAAAAAAAAAAAAAAAAAAAAAAAGACAAATAAATAAATAAAATAAATGAATTTACGCTTATGTTGTATTGTTATTTCATATCCGTATTGCTATTTTATATTTTACTACGTTAACATTGTATGTTACAACAAACACACGCACACATTAAAAAAAAAAAAAAAAAAAAAAAAAAAAAAACTAGGCTATCCTGTTTTGATAATGATATTCTGTTAAATAATATCTCGCTCTGATAGATTAAAAGGTGTTATTTTGTGAGACCTGCAATTATATTTGATGGACTAGCACTATTCCTTGACGTTTTACACGAGTAATACTGCAAGTTTTAAATACGTTGCTACACGCACGCAAAATATCTATAGATAGCTATTAAGGTGTTTAATAAGCGAAATTTTTGACAGTAATTTGTAGTTGTTCTAAATAATACACAATGTGCATAACAGAATAATTTTAATAAAAGTTAGGATAATAGCATAGTAAGAAATATATATATATATATATATGTGTGTGTGTAATAACCAATATTAAGGGAAAAAATTTGAATTAAATCTGTTGTCTAAAATAAGTGCATAATGATAGGCATAATGTTTTAAACTATTATCGGAAGTTAGATTATTTCCTATTTAAAAAATATGCTTGTATAGTCATAATATTAAACGTCTTATAAATATTTATTTTATTAAAAAATCTTATAATCTATTCAGTATATACCACTTTTTTACTTCAAAATAAATATATATACGATAATAAATGTTACATTTTTATAATATATATATAATTTCTGCAATCTGTGTTCTCAAAAAAAAAATATATATATACATTTTTTTTCTATCAAATTCAAAAAGATATGACTGTCGATACTCAACGATTTACTCTAGCATGAGTATATAAAACTCCGAGTACATTGAGGTAAGAATTAATTGAATTACCAAGTATTTCGCCGTTAGTGTCATATTCATATGCAAATTACATCTCGATGGATAATGATGCAGAGTATCAACATCGATAATTTGATGTTCCATAGAAAATAAAACTCGAGCAGTAAAAGAAAGCAAAAACTTTTCATGTTTGGCAAATAAAATGTTAGAAGCGCAGTAAGTAATTTAATAAAAGTAAGACCAATTCTGTTTTTATTTAATTAAACAATATATTTATACTCATCACTGGCTGACTGTAATATTGTAAGATAGCTCTATCATCCATAGATATCATATGATTGAGTATAATAATCATTGTACTAAGTGAAAATGCAAGTGATAACATGTCAGATTGATCGAAACATTCGACAAATGACCGAAAGATTTTTTTCTTTTTTTTATGTAACAAATGGTAAGATTTAAGTAAACATTGGTCTGAGATTATGATATATTATGTTTTTAGTGAGTAAGAGGATATTTTAATGATATTTTAAAGGATATCAGAGTTTCTCTTCGTAGTCAAAATAGAAGTTGATAGTCTATTATAAATAAAAATAAATAATACTACGAATATTAAGTATAATACATCATTGTATTACAAGCAATTACGAATTTACCGATATAAAAATAGCTTACAGCGTCTTTTATCTGCGCATTTGTACTAAATAACGTATAATGTTTTGACATGATTTGGTAAAAATTGGAGCATATTGTGCGTTTATGTGAGCAAATGATTTTAATGATATTTTAAAGTGTTTCAAAACCTCTCCTAGTGACCAAAACAGGAATTTATAATATATATTATATATAAGCAATATTTCGTATACATATCAACATAGTCACTAGTGGAATTGTAATTTTGAGATGATAAAATAGCTTGCAATACCCAAAGAGACGAAACTTTTATTAAATATGTCGTAATGAAAGAATTTGTATGAGATTATGATACATTATAGTGCATCATAGGATACATTACGATACATTGTAGGGATACATTTATATCTTTAGGAACCAGAAATATATATATATATATATATATATATGTATAGATATATAAAACTAGTCTTTTTTTCCCCCAAACTTTACAAAATTCTGTATGTTCATATCATTTTGTCTCATGTCATAAATAGCAATAATGAAAATCCGTTATGTTGCAACAATTTAAATTGTTTTTCCATTTTTTTTTTCTTTTGCCTGTTTATCTTGTGTATTTAGTTTTATATAATATTCCTATTTTTTAAAGAAATTTAATATTATTATATGCATTTTGCAGTATATCCCGCTATACTATATATCCCACTACATATTTAATCAAAAAATGTATTTGTTAGGCAACAATTTCCGACATCCATTTTTCGATAGACTTATATGATTTGGGAGATAGATAACACAATTTGTCTTTTTTTTTTTTTTTTTTTTTGTTTATTTGTCCATGTTTTTGTTCTTGTGTGTGTGTGAAACATATTTTTGCATATCTAGTGCAAAACCTAATGCTCTTACTTTCATACAATGCGATTTTTAGTTGAAGCTTCATAAGAATCATTGCCCATTAAATTTTAGTGAAAACTGCGTTAGGCGGGTGATAAAGGGGTAATAAAGGGTCAATGAAGAGACGTTAACATCTTACATTTTTTTATTATTATTCCTATAGTATAGGACAAAATTTCTTATAAATGTGAAGATTGCAAAATAATTTTAACGAATAATTATAAGAATCAAAAATTTTTATATGTAACAGTAATACTCAACTGGAAAAAAAAATGTATAACTAATAGAAGCTTTCCTTTCCCATACTGAAATAGTGTAAAATTTCGCTATAAATATTTTTAATGACGCATTGTCAATACCTTTAAAAAGAACGTTTAAACGGCAAATTTGTGATAATTTAAATATATATATCTATATATATATACATATATATCATTTTTTAACTAAAAAAATAATAATAATAATCTTACAGAGAAAAACGTATTTTCTAAGATGTCGTCTGTAGAGTTGTAAATTGACTTTCTTCCAACATATATTTTTCTAGGAAGGAAATCATTTGCTTTCTTTTAAATAATATTAATAACTATTAATTTTAATAAAAAAAATACTGTGTAAATTTATAAAGGAAATTATGGTGGAAATCTTTTTAAGGGCCTTAAAATAAAAGTTCTGCATTTTCATTTTGCAGATTTTAATTACATCTTTTGGTTCAATCAGCAAAAGAAAAGGAAAACGCCCCACCCTACCCCGAATAATATCTTCGCAAATCATCATACAAATATGCGGCTGGTATGGATAGATTATAATAACGCCTAGTTTAAATGATATATTTAGATTTTTTTTTTAGAAGTCGTCTACACATAAAAACTTACACCAATTGTATTTGTTTCGATGCCAACACCAATTTTTGCAATTCTCGGAAACTTTTTGGATCAAATAAACCCACAAAAAAGTACAGTTGCAATAATATGTCATTTTTTCCCTTGGTCTTAGGTGAACCGTCTCTTATTATCATTTGTGTCACATTGCATACAAAAGAATTAAAATCGTTATTCAAATCACTTTAGATGCACACATAAATTTTTAATTAGCATTACTTTAGTTTATTTCATATTTAAATTGTTATTCTTTTTTTCCGTTTATTACATGAATGTATATAATAATTTTCTGTGTGAAATTTTAATTTATTATTATTGTTTTTTTTTAATATAGAGATAATCCTATAACGCATTTTGGTTTTTAATTCTATCCAACAAACACAAACCTATCGGTAGACAGTTGGTCCATTACCGGCTTGCCATTTTAGGCGGTGACATAGCGATGTTGTTTGCCGAATCGGGTACGTAACTTTTATGGACCTTCGGGAGACAGTTGCCCGATTGTCTGGTCCATAATCGGTCCGTTGCCGGCAAAAACGACAAGGCATCCGGCGCGACACCGCACCGACATCTAACCGTTTCCTAACCAAACATGCCGATGCCAGTCCATTTCTATTTGCAGAAAAAAAAGGTTTCCTGCCCCACTAATCAGTGCTGACCTCTAGTGAAGAAATCGTGAACTTTTATGTTTATAATTTCCGTTTAACTTACCCAAGAAGATGACAGAACTCGCAAATCTTCCAACTGGTCCTCTTTGTACTTTGCATGCGTTTAACCATTCATCGGCGCTTGTAACTTTTTTCTTGATATAGTATAGTTTCGCTATTTATTATTTTAGATAGATATTGTATAATTTTATGAGGTGTTACAATTAAATTAAAACTTTAAAAGTCAATATAATCAAAAGAAATATAATTAAATTACTTTTAAGTTGTGGTTTAGAACAAATAGTTTTTTTTTAATAAAATTAGAATATCAAATAGTTACATAAAAACTATATATTTTAAATATATTACATATTGTTTAAGGAAACTGTTTTGAGTCCAGTGAAATTATTGAACTTTTATCTGTTAATAAAAATTTATTTTAGTTTAGTACTTTAGTAGATTTTAATAATTTATTATGTATTATCCCTAGTTGAAACAATTGACAGCGAAACTAAAAATATATTTAAGTTATTAAGAACATAAATTTTATCGTTAATTCTCAGACAGAGATTACATAATTCTTTAATTATTTCAAATTAATATTGTCAATAAAAGAAAAAATAAATAAATAAATAAAATAAAAATGTTTGGATTCTTAAGGAGAAAAAATGATTTAATTAAAAAACGCATGGAAACTTCAATTTTCTAAAAAGATAAATGGAAATGAAAAAATTCTCTATTAAATCGATACTTTTATAAATGTAATTAATTTTTATTGTTATTTTAGGGTCCTTATTATTATTATTAATTGAGATTATTTACGTTTACACCTTTTGTGGTTCCCGAAAAACAGTGACAAATATTAGCAGGAAGTTCAAATTCGGTATTCTAAATCTATATCAAATGAGGATGCTAATCTAAACTTTTCATTGAATTTAATCAAATGATTCGCTTACAATAGTGCTGGGCGATGTTGACATTTCTTAAATCGATATATTGTTCGTCTAAAATACCGATATAAATATATATCGATTTAATGCAGCGTTACCAATTGTAGGGTATAATCCGTACACGTAAAGACTTTTAGCAGTTTACTTTAGAATGTAGAGACGGTTTATAGTTAGTTGGTTGGGTTTAACGTCGCAGTAGAACAGCGTTTCAATATAAAAAAATTGCTGTTAGTTTGAACCAAAACTTGGTACTGAAGTAGCTGCAACCACCTAATGGTTTAACTTTTTACCATGATTTGTTAATTTTAGATTAACCAAATATTAGTAATATGAAAAAAAAAAAAATCAAAATTTGCCGAGACGGGGATTGAACTGAAGATCTTCTTGTCTCAAGCCAAACACTCTGACACGCTTTCTTGCCCAGTTATTATATTTCGTTGATTTTCATAAAAGAAATTTATTTTTCAAGGGTCTTATTTTAACCGGTAAGTGAATTGTTGCTCAAAATTTGCCATTTAGCCTATGTTTTCGACCACTCTTTTAATTTAATCTTGGTTTGGTTTCAATAGGTATTTTACTGATTTATACTTCCCTTGTGAGTGGATGTATGGTAGCTCCAATTTTGGTGCAACTTAAATTCAATCGCAGGAAGTAGAAAGCTTAAAAATGAGGATGAACCATACAATGGTATTGCTTATTACATTACTGCATATATAGTCGGAAGTAAAATTATTCGAGTGCTAGCAATATTTTCTATATAATAAAAGTACACTTAATACTGCTCTGTAAAATAAATTCTTGTCAAATCATGTTCTTAGTCCGTCTAAGAACATGATTCGACAATGACTTATTTAACAAAACAGTATTAAGTTTATTTCATTTTATTGTTACATTGGTATTATTGCTATCACTCGAATAATTTTGCTATCGAATATAACGATTAAAATTTGAACTGAAATTTTTAACAGTATATGGCAAACTGGTGACAGTCTGGGATGCATTCCTAAGAATGATTCCGATACATGCCGTCACAATTTTGAATCTTCACGGAGGTGATGGTTCCCCAGCTTCGGTGAACTCCAGAGCTATTAAATGGGATCATGGAGAAGAGGGCGGCCACGACGGACTTTATGTGCACCTGCCACTGTTAGGTAGTAAACACGAATGGCCTGTTCAAGAATAGAGCCACTTTAAGCTACCAGCAGGAATATGTCAAAATGGGAGTTAAGAACATTGATTGACATTAACTAGAAGGGATCCTAGTTGAATATTACTATTACAGAAAATTGTTTTTTCCGTTTCACAATGATAAGTAAAAAATAATCCTTACTGTACATTTCGTACATTTATGCAAATATTTATCATATACTGCAAAGTATTTATTAAAACCTTATGTTCTAAAATTGGATAATAATGCCATTTGTACAGCAATGTATGCAAAATGTGAATAAGCGTTAATTTATATCAAGGTGCAAGTATGTAAAACATTTTATGAAATTATGTGCATTATTTCTCGCACTTACGTCGTTGGATTTTTTTTTTTTTTTTTTTTTTTTCATGCATTAGCAGACGGATAATTTCTAAAAATGGTCAAAACTTTCTCTATATTTCTCAAAATGCGTTAATCCATTGAAAACCGGAAGTTAAATAGTTTTACAAGTACTTTCTTGAAATGAAAACCTACAAAAGATCGTAAAAACGCGAAAACCATCAGTGGACCATAGAAAATTTATATCAACCAAATTAAAATTTTCTCCCGAGATGATTATCTTACAAAAATATATATATATATTTTAAACTAAAATAAGACCTTTGAAAAAATCAAACAGCCTTTTGATAAATGTATTATGCTTTGACACTAATTATTATAAAATTATTCATTATTTTCCACAGTTAAAAATTTATACATCAGTATAATTAATATAGCGCAGTTTTGTTTTATCACAAATTATATTATGTGAAATCATGACGTGACATTTCGTGAGTAACATTCAGAACATTTAAAACACCCCAATTTATTATTATTATTTTATCTAATTGATAAATCCAGAATTTTATTATTTCGTACTAATTTGTAATGTATTAAAATATTTATATTCCCCATTCACATGCGAATGAATTGCAAAATGGCTAGTATCAGCAGAAAATTGCTAATTAAGAGAAGCGCTTCACACGTTATTAAATTTCTATAGTGCCTTGAATCTCCTAATAAATATAATTCTTAATTGAAATTTTCTGAAGTATAATTCTTTTTAAAAAGTTTACGAGATTTACTTTTTTTATTGAAATTTTAAAATTTTTACTTATTTTAGATCAAATTACATCAAATATTACAAAAGACAAAAAGACTTAAATAGCTAACTCAGTATAGGGAAATAAATTTGATAGAAAGAACAATTATGTGCATTTGAAGGGGGAAAAAAATCAATTTTCACAGCATTTAAGATTATTTTTAAATACTCATACTGTTCGAAATACCCATATCTTCGAGCTTCGAGTACCCATATCCTTTAAATACGCATACCTTCGAAATAAATAAAAATTAGATATTAAAATATTAAAATAATCATATCTAAAATAACGTCAGTATTTTAATTAATTTATTTTTGTCAATATGACAATGTCGTATCCTGTTCTAATATATTCGAAGCGGGAGAGCCATCCCTTCCGTGGAGGATCAAAATTGTGATGGCATGTCTCCGGACCATCTCTAGGGGTGTGTCCCAGACCGTCGCCCATTGCCCATCTGCGCAGCATCAGTGCGACGTAAAACCCAACCAACCAACCTGTTCTAATATTAATGAATTTAAAGAAATATTATTAATTACATAAAATATTAATAAAGTATAGTTAATTCACTTATCTAACAGACAGAAACTGGGATTTCTTGTTTATAAATTATAGGAACTGACAAAAAAATATAACAAAAAATAGCAGAAGAAAATACTAGTATTGATAAAATAAATCTCTTGTAATCAAACGATTTTTGAATGAATGAATAATCCCATTTCAACTAGCCAAACTTAACCGGAATGCTTGTATCAGAAATCAGAATCGGTTTTCAATTTGATTCTGCACATGCGTTAAAACCGCAATTATGGCTCGAAAGTCGAAAGAATGCATCTTTTAAACAGATATTCTCTTTTTCCCAGTGCGCCTACGTAACACTAAATCGAAACGGCATTTCGAATAATTTTATTCGCTTGATTTTTTTAATTGTCTATGATTGCGCATGCTTGACTAAATCGTTATCCCGTTGAATGAATATGAATAGCTATCTGGCATTATTCCAGCAATCAATCAGTTTAGCTTGGAATCAGACTTTCACGTGCTTTGAGGTTTCTGCATCGATATTTTACGGAAGATGAAATTTTTAAATCGGATAAACGATATTAGCGTTAAATCGATATTTTATTTTACATCGATATAAAGCCCAGTCCTAGCTTACAGAATATCCAGAAGAGTTATTATATATATTACATAAATAGGCAAACTTTCTGAAAGATACAGTTTAACATCTTTAATCTACAGTAAACAAAATGAAATGAGCATATATACTTACGTATGTGTTTTTTAGGCATATAAAGCATGTTTCTGAAAAAATAGAGCTGCCATCTAGTGAAGAAATTTTGAACTTTCGAAGTTATAGGTTTTAAATATCCAGTTAAGTTGATTTTAATTTTTGAGTTGGGCGTCAGATCAAATAATTTATAGAACATGATTTGAATCTGTGTATTGTTTAATGAAAATATTACAATTTAAATAATTTCTACGGATTAAATTTTTTTTTTTTTTTTGAACAATACATATTATATACACATTAAAAACTATTTAACATTTAAAATATGCTCCAAATATACATTCTACAGCATTTTTATTTATTTATTTATTTATTATTATTATTACTTTCTTTTTAATGAAAAGGATGAAAAAATATACATTCTTTCTTTGACATTTAAAATAAATGAATTGCTTAATACTTTTTATTTATTTTTATTTAATTTATTAATTTGTTTTATATTTAATAGTATTATTGTTATTATTAACAATATTATTATTATGACAAATATATGCATCTGTTATACTAAACATTTTCATCATTTATAACAAAAGTAAAACTTAAAAAAAAATAATAATAAATAAAATTATTTATTTATTTATTTTTATTTTTTTTTAATATGAAATTTAAAAACTCGACCTCGAAGCAAATTGTCCCAAAATCGGACCGACGTTGGCACATTTTTTTCGGGCCACTACCGGATATCAGATATAGGCCCAGTATCATATGTCGATAGAAATGGTTTCCCGATTTTCAGCCGTAAGCGGTCCGGTAACAGTAACCGACATTACTTCCTACTGTCGGTTGAAGGCATTCTACTGATTAGTCGCCGACAGCAGTGTGCCTTTGCCGACAGTATACCGACAATGCCGACTGCGGCCCGACTCGATGCCGAAAGGCTTGTGTTCGTTGGGTACCGAGAATTAATGAAAAGCATATAAAGTGTACTTTTTCACAACTTACTATTCGAAAAAATTTATTTGTGTAAACTTTTAAAATGTAGACGACCTCATAAGAAAATCTTAACTGTAGCATTAATAACTAGACGTTATTACCATATTCAATTGTCAACAGACGCATGATAAATTTACGGCATGGTAATTTACGGCAAAAGTTGTCGGGAATGAAAGGGGGAGGGTTTCCACTGACTGTACATTTATTTCTTGTAGGTAATACGCACCACTACTTAAAATTATTCCAATCGGTATCAAAGAGTGATTTGTGTGACAATTACTTGAATACTTATAAATATAATGAAAGGCTCGAACATTTTATAAATGGAGTTGTAATAGCTACTAGTTTTAATAAGGGGACTCATAAACGAATTCAAATGCATTATAGTATGACAAGGTAATTTTTAAAACATATATCAATATATTTACATTGCATAGAAACTAACAAAGTTAAAATATGTACAACAGATGCTCAAGAAAAAAAAAATATTTTTTATGCTTTTAAATTATAAATAAAGCTGTAATAATTATTCTGGATTTTTTTTTACTTCTTAACTACAAATAAAACATTCTTAAGCATTTTTTTGTTTTATACAATACTCTACAAAGGAAATCACTATGTAAGGGCATCAAAGCATTATAATATATATATTTTTTTATGAAATACAACAAAGTATAATATATATTTTAAATATTTCTTTCACTTTGGTTTAAAAAAAAAATGTTTTTAGTTAGTCGAGAAGATAAATGAACAATCAATTTTAAACGATGCAACATGCACATACAGTTAGTTACAAAACGTTTATAATTTACACGATCTTTTTTTTTTTTTTTTTTTTTTTTTTTTTTACATGTTACCTCATTTTTAGTAGATTGGCCTTCATTTAACAGCCTTTAATAATTAATTATTCATCTATTTAAATGCAAATTTTACTACTTTCCATTTTCAGTTAAATGTTTGTAAATATATTTCAAACATTTATTGGCTAGAGCGTTTTAAATTTCAGGTATGTACTTTTGTACTTTACATTAGGTGTTAAACTTCTCACATTTACTATTACCTTAGATTAGTAATATTAAGCTTATAAGAAAATAAAAGATAAGTTTATGCTGTCTCATTTTATGTTTCAATGTTTTAATGCTATTTTATATTTAAAATGTTCTACTGCTTTAACACAATGTGTCACAATGTATAAAAAAAAAAAAAAAAATAAAAAACTTATCCATGAATAGACGTATTTCCATCCATAATTATATTCCTTTAAATAATGTATCATTAAACAATATCTCCTTTTTAGTGAATTAATAGGTATTATTTTATGAGACGTGTTATTATATTTGATGGACAAGCAATTTCTTTGTCGTTATATATGAATAATGATGCAAATTTAAAATATTTTGTTGCAACATTCAACACCTATAGATAGTTATTTAGGTGTTTGATAAGAGAAAATTCTAACGGTAATTTGTAATTGTTTTAAATAATGTACAGTGTGTGTAACAAAATGTATTTTTCTTTCAAATATTTTAGGAAATTAAAATTTTCAGAAAATTAGGTATAGTAACTAATATTTAAATAAACAAAACAAAACAAACAAGGGGGAAAAATCTTTATTTTGATTTTAAAATGTTCTGTAAAATAAATGTGTAGACAAAAATAAATGTTAAAGATCATAAAAAAGTATTGTCAATTGTTATTTATTACAGGCTTATAGTAGATAAATTTTAACAAAAAATTATAAAAAAATAAAAAATAAAACAGTTTTCAAGGTTAGTTTTTTTAATTAAAATTAAAGATATGATTACACATATGGGGTAGCTTGCGATACGTATTGCTCTTATAAAGCAGTATGACTGCTTTAATATGTATTTCTATTTAAGTCAATAAATACACATGCCCACACAAATACATACATATATATATAATGCAAACTAAAGTTATTTCAAAGCAAATATGATTAATTGTAAACAAACTATTTACATAGATTTATCGGTGACTTTCTCACCAATTTACAAAAGCACCAGTGGCATTGTGAGTTTCCCAGTGTCTAATGTTTTAACGGACGATTCCCAGAAATTTTAGGAAGTAATTGCTATGTAATATATTTTTCTTCGTATAACTTCCGCTTCTATCAAAACTACAGAAAATGTGCTAAATATATATAATTAATATAATTAAACATAATATATTTTGTATAACACTTATGTATTCCAAAAAATTTTCTTGCATAACGTTTGGATTGTATGGAATCATGTATTATGAAATTAATTTGTCACTTCTCGTTACATTTTCCCCTGTGTAAGGCATATTAAAATTATAGAATGTCTATACGCATATTCATAAACCTGCTTGATAACAGACAGTAATCAGGGATATAAAAAAATTCCCGCTGTACAGGAATATATAATGCTTGCATTATAAAATG
The DNA here is from genome assembly GCA_963930645.1 of Salticus scenicus. Lineage (NCBI taxonomy): Eukaryota > Metazoa > Arthropoda > Arachnida > Araneae > Salticidae > Salticus > Salticus scenicus. The sequence goes on from OZ005654.1 coordinate 302,628,329, forward strand.
TACAGTGTTATTCTAATTACGGTTAAAAAATTTTTACTACTAAGCTTATTAACCAAAATTATTAACCAAATGTAAAAGTTTACCTTCAGAAATCAGGATTATATTTTGAATTGTAAGCCCATCAATTGTTTATTATGAAAGTGACCGATATATATATAATGTAGGATTTTATGAAAAACATATTTTATTACTATCTGATTTAAATATGTATGTTTCATTTATTTTGAGAGAGAGGTCGAAGACTTGAGCTTACAAAAGCTCTAAAGTAAAAGAAAGTAAGACATTTCAAACTATTTTCATTATTAATTATCTTTACTTCTGGGATTTATATATATATATTTAACAAACATGTGCATTTTCTTGATTTAAAGAAAAGGATAAATTTTTATTTTATTTTATTTAATTTTATTTTTTTACATGAATTGAGAAAAAAATGTCGTTAAAATATGAAATTTCAGTTGTAAAATATGTTTTACTATTTTTAAAACAAACAGCTGCTCCAAGTACAGCTTCACTCCTATAAATTTAATACACCGATTTATTTCACATTTCATTACATTTATTCGTTTTCTGAAGTAATGCCTAAGGCAATTCACTGACCTCGACGTAATATAAAATTTAGAATTACTTCTAAAAAAGCAATAAATAAAACAGAAAAACAATCTAAAGTTCCTGGGCAAAAGATATTAAAAAGTATTGGATTCCATACTCAGCGGTATATTTCTTTTTCAATAAAAGAACACTAATAAAACTTTTTTTTTAGAGAATGTAAACTCTGAATTAAAAAAAAGAAATAGTTTTAATTTTATATTTCCATTATTTTTTGTTATATTTTCTCGTACAAATTTTAATATGATATATTTATAATTTTAAACTAGTTGGAACAGCTGGACTTTAACTGACGAATTGCTATTTTTTTCTTTTATTTTATTCCCATAAATACTATCTACAAAACGGTATATATATATATATGTGTGTGTGTGTGTGTGTGTGTATAAGTGTTGAGAAATAAGTTTAGCAATCTAAACAATGTTACTAAGTTTAGGGACTCCTGTATTCAATTATCACCAATAATTTTAATGAGTGACACTTGATATATATTTTGCACGAAAAACATTCAATGTGATTAGGCAACTAACTGTTACAGGTAAAGTTTAAAGGGGGATAATAAATAAAGAATTCTCTAAGTTTCGCAGCACTGATTAGAAGAGTGAAAATAAAAAGTACCGGTAAAGGCATACATTTGTGAATTTTATTGATTCTTTGCACAAGAAAATGTTTAAAAACATCGAAATTTAGTGGTCAAAAAGTTTACCAGATCTACAAAAAATATGGAAGACTAAAACTTTCATTGAATATAAGGATTAAAATACGTTAAATATACTTGAATTGTAATTATATATGCGTTCATATAATTATCTTTGCAGTTAATTCATCAGAATATTCTAATTATATATTTCAATATTAATTATGCCTTATTAATAAATTAATCAAATTAGGCCATAATATAATAAAAAATTAAGTTGAAAAGTAATATTTTTGTTAAAAGTATAACAGCTATTCAGTTGATGAAAAATTTCACTACTTGTATTTTCTGCAAATGAACAAAAGAATCTAATAAGAGGAATGTGAACAATCTATTGACTAGTACGCATATTTTATACACATTTCAATATTAATACATTAACGCAAGTAAATATGTAATATGCTTACCATGCAAACAATATTTGCATGAAAAACCTTTTTGATTTCGTTTGGAACTTTTTAACTTGGTTTGTTTTCTGTTCAAAGAGATATATTTTCATCAAATATCTTAAACTATTAAGTAAGCAATATTTGTATCTATATGTGTATATTTCACTGTTCTCGAAAACGGTAGCTCGGACAGTCACGTGATTTAACACAAAGGTGCCCTCCGAAGGGTCATTGTGCACATCGAAGTGATGTTTTCAGATTTTTGATTAGCTTTCTTTTAATTAATTAAAATATGAAAATAAAACTCCCCACTTCTATAATGACGCAGTATGAAGAATCTTAGGAGAGATTTGATTGGTTTGTTTGATTTTCATTAATTTTAGTGTATTTTACATTGATCTACAGCTACGTTATGAAGAATTACAAGAAATATGATTGGTTTATTTGATTTCCATTGGTTTGAGTGTATTTTATATTGAACTAGAGCTACATTTTGAGGAATTTGTATTTTTTGTTGAACTAGAGCTACGTTGTGAGAAATTACAAGAGATTTCATTGGTTTATCTTATTTTCATTGATTTAATTGTACTTTACGTTGAACTACAGCTACGTTTTGAGGAATTACCGGAGATTTGAATGGTTTATTTGATTTTCATTGATTTCTTTGTATTTTACATTGAACTAGAGCTACATTATGAGGAATTACGAGAGATTTGATTGGTTTATTTGATTTTCATTAATTTGAGTGTATTTTACGTTGAACTAGAGCTACGCTTTGAGAAATTACGTGAGATTTGATTGGTTTATTTGATTTTCATTGGTTTAAGGTAGTGATGTCCAGTGATTTTTTTTTTTTTTTTTTTTTTTTTTTTTTTTTTTTTTTAACATACGTGATAGTGATTGCCGCAGAACCAAGTTTCGCGCATTTTCAGATTCATGCACAGTTTGTTAGCGTTGTCCAGTGATGTATTTTGGTTTTAACTTGCGTGATAGTGATTGCAGTGGAACCGAGTTTCTTGCGTTTTCAGATACATGCACAGCAAGGTAGGGGTGTCCAGTGGTGTTTTTTTTTGGTTTTAACATGCGTGATAGTGATTGCCTCGGAACCGAGTTTCGTGTGTTCTGAGATTCATGCACAACGAGTTGAGGTGTCCATTGATGTTTTTTGGTTTTAACATGCGTCATAGTGATTGCCGTGGAACAGAGTTTCGTGCGTTTTCATATTCATACACAGCTAGGTAGGGGTGTGCAGTGACTTTTTTTTTTTCTTTTTTCATGAGCGTGACATACGTGCGTTATAGCGATTGCTACGAAAACGACTTACATGCGTTCTCTGATTAGAACATTTATCGAATAGTGACTTTTAGTGTACGAGTAACAACTTCAACTGTTTCCAGAATATTCATAGAATTAACATTGCTATTCGACTGTTTTCGAGAAGATTTATTTTAATAATAGTTTAGTTGCACAGATTCGAGTTCAAAAAATGTTTGATATTGTCAAGGAGATCCCATACTAAAACTGTGAAGTAAATAGTCGCCAATCGAAATATATTTATTTAAACGTGTCAATTATTCAATTTAAAAGAAAACCTTTAAATATTGTGCCCAGCTAAGCGGGCGAAGCAGGAGAAGCCTGCTAGTTTTAAATTAATTCTACTGCAAGATGCATTCATTTAGCTTTAATTTCGAAATATTTTTAAAAATTTAAGATGTAATACAGTTAAATAAAATAAAAACAATAACATAATTTTTTTGTTAAAATATACTCATTGAATGCGTACATCAAAGAACATCTAAATTTTTCATTTTAATGTTTTTTTTTTTTTTTTTTTTTCTTTTTTTTTTTTTTTTTTTAAAAAAAGATTTGCTATTTTAAAATATTATTCTAAGAAATGTTTAAGAAATTAAATTTATTCTGTTTGATTTTTAATAAATACGATTCGCAATTAGCTAGTTTTTGAATTCAGTACAATAACATTAATATGCTTAATTTATTTAATAAAATGAGTCTCTTTAAACACTTTAAATAAATACAAGTTTCTGTGTTTTAAAAGAATGTTTTTATTATTTATAAAAAAATATTATTAACAGTATATAATACAACAAACTGGTATGGAAAGCATTCTTGTAGGAACATAAAAAAAATATATTGATGAGTTTAGGAAGTTTAGGGTATATAATAATAAGCAAAAGCCCCCCCTCCCCGAATCATTTCAGGTACTACCACGCCAAAAAATACTTTTGAGCCGCTATTTTATTTTGATAAAAAGAATGTCTTTTTAATTAAACTATTGTAAATATGTTATAATTGGGAACAGCTTTTTTAAACTGAATAGTTTTTGAGAAACACTGTGTCAAGCTAAATGTTCACGGATGTTAAATTTGTTGTATTTTAGGTGGTTTAAAAGTACTCGCAGAAACTACACATTTTACATTGACAAATAATCAAGTTAAGGTCATTTTGTTTTCAATTATAACCTTTTGTGCATTTCTGAAATGAAATTAAACTTAATTGATTTAAGCTCATTTCAAGACATTATGTAGAAAACAACGCAACAGATTCTTTATTGTAAAATTGCAACACCAATAAACAAAGCATTTGCTTTTTTAAACGCTGAAATTATGTGCATTTTACGCTGTCTAGCATCTTTTTATGAGTAATTTTCATTGCTTATTATTATTATAATTCTTTAGAGATTGTTTTGACCCCCATTGCAAGCAGTCGACGTTTTCCTGGCACTAGTGGAATTTATTTGCCTGCCAACGTTTTGGTTTCGATGTCTGTAAAACAGTCAATATTATGAGTCGTGTCTCAGAGTCAAGAATCTATCTCCTGTTATAATTTATTATAAAATAAATAAATCTTAAGCAAATAAAGATGTATTTTACTTACCAGCTCGAAATATTTTAAATCTGTATACTATTTTAAGTGTATTAAAATTTTATTACTTTTGCAATTATTTATTTCATGTATTTATTTATTTTGTTAGGCTGTAGTCGTCTCTTCCCTATGTCTAATAGCATATTTCACTGGCAGTTTTTATAGTGGATTTAATATTTTTATGTTAATTCATCATTTTTTTATTTAATTTTGATTTTCGTTCTTAATGTTAGAAAATTTTAAAGAAATGTAAAGATTTCAATTTAGCAACGAACATAAAAAGCAAACAGGAAACAGATTAAAAGTACTGCGAAAACGAACAATTTAAAAGCACAAAACGATAACATTTTTTTTTTTTTTTTTTTTTAGATGATTTACAATTAAAATAACCTTAGACAAACTATAAATATATTATATGTCAATTAAGATCATTAAAGAGATAATTATTGTTAATTAGTCGAAAATTAAAATAGCTCTAATTAACGAAGTAATACTCTGATTTCTGCAAGAACTTGGCATTATGGCAAAAATCTAATCTTTTCAAACGAACGCTATAAAAATTAAGTTTCTCAATAAAAAATTGAAGTTTTTACAAACGTAATATTTATTTATTTTGACATTACGCAAAAACTTAGTTTTAAGTAGATGATTTTCTTTTCTACCAACAAAAATCATCCTAGAGTTAAAAGAAAACATGGATTTTGTAGTGAATAAATAGGCTGAATTAAAAAAAAAAAGATAATAAAAATAAACATTAAACCATAACAAAACAATTACGTACAAAAATCGTACCGATAAAATACAAAAATTAAGATTCAGCACCACTGAGAATTAAGTCAGAAAATATTCCAGAGAAAATTTACTACAGTAAAAACATGAAAATAAAATCATGCATCACTGATAAATTATGAAACACTTTCGCGATTTACGGGATACAGTAGTTATTATAAAACTAAATCAGAGTATGGTTGATAAAAAAAAAAAAAAAAAAAAAAAAAAAAATGTAAAATTATTCTTTACTGTTAAATTATGAAACTTTTTTGTTATTACGGGCGGGAAACTCCCCGATTTTAACGCGTAATATAAATAATGATAATTATTATTACTATTAAAAAAATAATAATGCAAGAAAGACTGTACCGAATTCAGTTGGTCATAAATGAGTATTTGCCATCAATTTGTATTATTTTTCAGAAAATTTCGTCGGTACCAAAGGAACGTTTCTCAAAATATACATTGTTTCAGACTAAGTAAATAATTTCCCTTGAAAAAAATTGTGTGCATGGCGCACCCTCATGTGAAGCACAGCAAAGTCAGTGGGAAAAGGAGCAACCATATCGTATCTAGGTTTAATGGCTATAAAAATACAGTGAGCGCGAAGAATATCTGTGAACGATGCTGCAAAAGGTAGTGGGTTCGTGTACAAATATGTTTATTTCTATAGAACTAATTCATCAATTTGAATGGATTGTTTTTCTAAATTATTTAGTTATAAAGTGATTCATTTAAGTTAGAGATCAGCGAAGTTGGCAAAGCTCCCTTGTTCTAAAAGAATAAGATCTTTCTCACAAGATTTTTTTTTTCCTATCAAATGAATCCAGTTTTTACGAACTCATCCGCAGAAACTTCAAAAATAAATAAATAAATAAATAAATAAATAAATAAAAGCGATTTAAAAATGCGTTGCCAGTTAGAATTTCTACTCACAAAAATTATAAAAGCAATAAAAATAAGTCATACGGAATTTAAAATTCTACTTCATGCTAGTTTTCTTTATAGGAAGAAATGCCTTCATCCATTATATTATAGTTTCTTTTTCAAAACGATTTAATGACACAATGAATATATCACACAATAGTTATTTGGACCAGCGCAATAAAGCGTCTTAAAAAACTAAATTGTTATCCATGTGTAAACCTTTATGGACGAAAGAAGTTTTAAATAAACCGAAATTTTAAACAATTGTTTCGCATCAAACAAATACTGTGGTTCTTCACCAAGCAAAATCAGTAGATGCATTTGAGTATAAACGTACGAAATTTGTATTTAAAAGCTCATATGTTTTTCTGAGTGATGAAGTTTGACGATTTGTTTTTTATATGACGATATGACTTTACAAGGCGGTAGCCTACTCAAACAGAATCATATATATATATATATATACACCGTGACCAATAAGTTCTCATACAACTTTTGAAGCACGTTAAAAAGTTGTACATATGTGTTGCTGTAGTCCCAAATATTTTGCAGGCAATTTAGTGTAAGTTATAAAGCTATTGCAAGTGTATATGTCGTAGTAATTATAATTTTTCTGTAATTAGGTAGAATGAAGAATTTGAGAGAAATTGTAATAAATAAATTCGTCAAAGAAGAGCAGACGGTGAAATTTTCAGAGACTTCAAAGCCCTGGGGGGTGAAGAGATATTTCATTTACAGAACTATCAGAAGGTATAATAAGACGTTCTCTGTCGATGACAGAAAAAGATCTGGCAGGCCGAGGTCCGTTCGGACATTAGAGGCTGCGAAAAGGGTCAGGAAAGGATACGACGTAACGGACAAAGATCTGCTAGAAAATTAGCACGAGAGCTCAAAATATCGAATGAGTCAATGCTAAACATTCTGAAAAAGGACCTTGGGTGCAAGGTTTGTAGAAAACTTAAAATTCACGGAGTTTTAGAGTCTGCTAAGATGAAATGGAAGCAAAGGGTGGAAGAAATTGTTGCTTGGCACGCTGGGGATGAATTTGTCTTTGCAAACGGGAAACTATTCAGTTTACAGCAAAGTCTCAACCCCAAAAATGGCAGAGTATGGTCAGTTTCTATTGATAACATCCCTGAGACCCAACATTACGTTCCGCGTTATCAAAATGCTTCGTATCTGATGGTTTGGGCTGCTATTTCCAAAAGAGGAAAACTCCCGTTAGTCTTCGTTGATAGGGGGTTAAAAATCAATGCCTAATATTATAAAACTGAGGTTTTGGAAAACGTTTTACTCCCAAATGTCCAGAGAATGTATGGGGCGGAATATTTCTGCTTCGAACAAGATGGTACCCCTTCTCATACCGCACGTGTGGTTCAGGAGTGGTGCAGTCAAAATTTAGCTGACTTTTTGCCAAAGAACGAATGGCTCCACAACTCCCCCGATATGAACCCCCTTCATTATTTTGCGTGGTCATATATGCTCTCCCAACTGAATAACTATAAAATCACTGATTTGAACAAATTTAAAAATGTAATTCAAAAGATACGGTAGGAAATGTCAATGGAAGCCGGGCGTGCCGCATGTGATCGATTTTAAAAAAGACTTAAGCTGGATAAGAAACTAAAAGTCGGAATTATTCCAAAGGATTTATTGTGAAGATACTTAATGATTGTTACTTTAATTTTATGCAAAAAGGTTTTGTATGATTTATTTTGCGTTATTGTAATAAAAATTTGAAAGTGTATGAGAACTTATTGGTCACGGTGTATATATATATATATATATGTGTGTGTGTGTGTGTGTGTGTGTGTGTGTGTGTGTGTGTGTGTGTGTGTAAAGAGTTCCTAAATCTATTTTAAATTAATTTTAAAGTACATTAAACTATCATTATCTTACCTTATTGGTTTTAAAATATAACAGACAATCTATTTCTAGAGTATGGAAGTGCACATTAAGAGAAAGCTGTGTGGGTGACACATCATATTATTATTTTTTTTTCTTTTTAATGAAGCAGACGATATTTGAGTTATTGCCAATTTTTTATATACTAGGTATTTGAAGGCGAAAAATACACCTTTAGAAATTTCATACAAACGAAAATATTCTCAGATTATATTTGTGAGTAAAAATCTGCCTTGTAACAATCAATAATAAATTATTCTAAAATATAAATCGAGATTTCTAAAAATAATATTTTAAAATGAAAAAAAAAAATAAAATAATAATAATAATAATAATAATAATAATAATAATAACATTTCTTAAAAACGAAATTCATAGAACTTCTAAAAATATATGACACTCTTACTTCTGAGACACAAAAATATTCGACTTAAAATATTTTCCATTCGAAAGTGTGATCATAAAGCAATTAAAATTATCCTTCAGAATTATAATTTAAAGAATTATCTAACGGCATTTTTTATTGTTAAATCTTACAAATTTGCATAGGTAATTTCAAAGCTAAGACAATTTAGGAAATTTAAAACAAATCTTAATGAAAACCGACATTTTATTTTTATATTTAATGAAGTTCATTTCATTTGGAGATACATAGGCTACATTAGACTCATTTATCATCAGTATCCCATTTATTTGAATATGTCTTTCCTAACCATATTGGAGCCACAAAATGACTTTCAGAGTTAATATCTGTTTGGTCGTCACGTTAGTGGCGTTACATATATTATGGAATGAGTTCTCGGCAAATAATTTATCGTCGTAATTAATCGTTTTGCTAGTTCTCGAAGGTAACAGTTCAACATATCAAGTGATTTCCTAATTTAAGTAATGTGCAAATAAATTACGTGTGTTTAATACATCTAATTTAAAACTTGGTGAAAAATAATTGTCGCTGGTGTTTATTTTATCATTTTAACATTTTCATTTAGTTTCTTTCAATACAAAAATATTAATAATTAAATAATAAAATAAAAATTAAATAATATATATATATATATATGTGTGTGTGTGTGTGTGTGTGTGTGTGTGTGTGTGTGTATAAATGCCTCTGGATATTTTGTAAATTTTCTTACGAATGTAATTCGAACCTAATTGTTGTATACACACACACACACACACACACACACACATATATATATATATATATATATATATATATATATATATATTATCTCTCAATAAAACATCTCTTTAATGATATGAAGCCCATAATACCTTATCAAGAGTATATTATTATTAGAGAAAAATAAATACAATACTAATTGATACAGTTTAGCATATAATAGCACTCTTTGCTTAAAAAAATATTTATTACTATGTTATACATTATTTTTTGCGCACATGTGAAGTCGTAAGACACCATAAAAAATTGTAACGACATATATTCCGATGCCAAGATAAGTGAAAAAATGAAAGATTAAGTATTTTCCTCTATGCATCATTCATATTTAATTTAGCATGCATTAGCATCCTTTGATTAAATAAAAATTAATTAACATGTGCAATGAAAAATCATATATTAAGCATAAATGAAGTCGTAAGAGATCATGTAAAATGCGACGACGTACGACAATAAGTATAACTGGTAAATATTTCCCATGTATCATTTTGGAATTAGATGTTTTAATAATGATTACTTTTTTTCTAAATTACTTTTGAAATAACTTAATCACATTAAAAGAAATCTATATTTTAATTACTCATTTTGTTTTTCTTTTTGATCGTTATCTAAATTTTAAATTTTTCATAAAATTCCTAACTAAATTTTCCTTCTCGGATGATAAAAATTTTGATAGCATGTTTCGGACCACCCCCAGATGTGAATCCTATACCATTGTCTATATAATGATAATATTATATATATATAATAATGATAATAATAGTTAGACCTAGTGCAAAGTAAAACACACTCAACCTCAATACATTACACATTTTATATTTTATATTTTATTAAAGTGTTTTATTTTTCGTCTTTTTAAACATTACTGTAAATATTCCATTTGTTATAGACATGCCAATATCAATGAAAGCATAAATAATTCGAAAGTAAATATAACGAACTAATTCACAAATTAAATTTATATTTTATTATGCAGAAGAAAATTTAGTATATGAAAGCGCAATCTTTTATCTATCATTCTACATCGCTGTAGATATTTTCTTTTGCGTTATATTATTGAAATAGAACAAATAGAAAGTTATTAAATATATTTTTGGTGTCACATAAATACTATTCTATTGTAATATATTTTTTCTTATAATATATTAAAAAATATGAATCAATTATGGGGATAGCTTTTGTTTTTTCATGGAAAAGTGGTTATGATCCACTGGTTTAAAACAAAATTTAAATTGATTAGAATGATTTTTAATTTAATAGTAATACTCAGTAGTTCTTATTATACCATACACATTAATAACATAATTTATACAATTTTCTCTTATTACACGGATTCGATCAGATTTACAATTTTTTGCTTTCTTTTACCATAAGGTAGGATATATTGTTTTGGGCTCAAATTATCGAAATTGAGTTTTTGTTATATTTATACGTCTTAGGTCCAATCAATCCAAAAATCATATTTTTATAGTTTGGTCTGTGTATATGTCTGTCTGACCAGTAAACTTTTCGCTGAGATAAAGCAAATGGTTCGTGTACAGAGACACCCAAGACAATTCAAATACATCACGTCTATGGGAGAAATTGAAAATAAATAGATTATAACATCTATAGTCTGACCTAAACGAAATGAAACAAATATATATATATTGTATACGTAAGCATAACTCATGTCGAATATGGTAGAGAAATCATTCACTTTTTGTTTCCAGGGCTACACAAAAGATCTAGATTATAGTGTGACAATAGCTGAAAATTGGTGGAAATGTATTTCACTATTTTTACTATAGGATTATATCTATATGCACCATGTGGTTTGTACATAATCTTCAAAATATTTACAGGGCTGCAAATATTTAAGTGATAACATTCTTTTTTTATTATTAGTGGAAATACTTTAATATAATCTTTTACCATGTCCAGGAAATCTGCTCAGGAATTAAAATGAATTCCTCATAGATATATGATAAATAATGCATGTTTTTAAGCTAAATATGCCGTGCTTGTTTTTTTGTATATTTACACGTTTTAACGCTTCCTGATAACCGAAGTCAAGTATTTTAACGTTTGATCTCTGTGTGTGTCTATTAGAGTAACATAAAAACTAATAATTTCAGAAGATCCAAAAGTTGTATTTTCAAATTAATATAAGTTTGTTGCTGGAAAAGTTTGATCAAGACCGATATGTTTCAAGGAATTTTGCGTGTGAAAGTTGTCTGAATAATTTTAAGTGACCTTTTAATTTGATTAACAGATTTAAATTCTACATAATTGTAGGTGTATTAATGGAACGGGGGTTAGATGGAGTGGTATCCCCCCTCACATAGGACTAAGTATCATATAAAACTCTTTCGAAGCCTAACTTGAATTGCTTTAAAATTGGTTTACATAACAGTACTCGTTATCTTACCTCTTGATCTCCAACTCGTATTTATAGTATTGAATTTCAAGGTAAGATAAAGTCGTGTGAGAGACACGCCAAATTATTGTTCAATTAGTTTAAATAAAGTTAAGTTAAAAATAAAATCGATTTTGTGACTGTGAAATGTTTCATGTGCAATATTCACTCATTCAAATTTTAGATCGGGTTTAATAGAAAATTGTGAAAAGATAAAGTTGTAAGTATACATTTAATATAACTTATAGTATTAAGGAGGGTATCGAAAGTCCTTAGATTAAAGAATAATCCACCAAAACGAATATATTTGTATTAGAATAAGGATTGATATTGAAAGTGTGACTCTGTTCCATACTTCCATCATCAAATTAATATATATATATATATATATATACATGATGACAATTATTGAACTATATGAAATAAAACGTAAATTACTTACAAACTGCGGCATGCACACACTTTATTCAACATTTAAACGTCACTACAGATATTCGGGTTTAGTTTATGACATGTTTGATATGCCTGCAATCATTGTCGATGATGTGGCACAGATGAAAAGCGAAATTCTCCATGACCGGCTGAAGTGTCGAAACATCGATGCTATCGATATCCTGAATGGTTGTTTTCAGCTCAGCAATAGTATTGGGGTTATTGCGGTACACCTTGTCTTTAATCTAAACCTACAGAAAGGAGTAACATGGGTTCAGATCCGGAGAATATGGTCACTTTATCGTACTAATGGTATCCAATCGCGGCCCACGTCATTGGCCTCTCAGTACCCCAGAGCCAGAATGAGGTCCTTAAAGTGTTCTTCCAGGACATCAAACACTCTACTGCTTCGATGGGGTCGAGCGCCGTCTTGCATGAACCACATCTTGCCGAAATCAGGAGTACTTTGGATAATGAGGATGAAATCATTTTCCAAAACCTTCACGTATCGTTCAGTATTCATCGTGCTGTCAACGAATACCGCACCGATTATTCCGAGACTCGAGATTGCACGCCACACAGTCACCCATTGTCGGTGGAGAGACTTCTCGAGCACGAAATGCGGATTCTCAGTTTCCCAACTTTGGCAATTTTACTTATTGACGAATCCATCCAAATGAAAGTGGGCAAGCGCATGATACTTCCCATCATGCTCTGCGGCCAACCGTGCAGTTTGAACATCCTGATGCAAACCGTTCAGAAGTTATGACGATTTTATTTCCTGTAGTTCAATAATTGTCACCCTGTATATATATATGTATATCATAGTTCTTCTTTCTTTATTCGGTGTGAGAGGGTGGGAGGTGGGGGTGCATAAATAAAAAAAAAGTTTTTTGCTAAAATATGTAACATGTACTTGCTTCTACTAGTCGACATTTTTTATTTTTTGTTATGAAAATATTTATATTTTGAATAAATATGTATATACTTTATAAAAAAGAGTGGGTAAAAAAGCTCCACAAATAGTGCACAGTTGAAATATTACATGGAACTCTTATTCATTTTTTCGTGTACATTTTATATTTTTACATCAAAATAGAATTGAGAATTCCTTTTAAATAATTACAACTGTCTACAATTTGCTTTCCAAAGTCGAAACGAGCAGGAATTTTTAAATGACACAATATCAACACAGAACATTTTGATTTCTAAAACCCTTATTTTTAGCTAGGCATGATTTTTTTTCTAAATTTAAAATAGGATTCACGGTCTGCGTTTTCTCTCCTAGGGGTTGAACGGATAAATTGCATCTCAATTTAGATCCTCTGTGATGGGGATAACTCCCTCGCTTCGGTAAACCTCAGATATTATAAATATTAAAAATTATGTTTCATATGTGTTAAGAACTTTTCCTTTGTGAGAATCCACAGAGTTACAGTAACGTATTTTCTTCAAATTTTACAAAATTTAAGAAAGTTGTTGTCTATTTGAAAATTTACATTTAATATGAGTTTCAAACTAAATAGACGGAATTTTCGGAATATTTTAATGCATATTTTTTACATAAAATGTACATAATTATTCATTAAATATTACTTAAAAAATGAAAGAATATATATATATATATATATATAAACACTTTAGAAACATTTTACTAACTGAATTTTTTCTACAGTATATCATATTTATTGTTTACCGAGAATAATTAAATTACTGAAAAGTTTCAGTGACCTAAATTTATTCCATAAACCATTACACTAAATAAATCAACTCTTCTATTATTCTTTGCTGATAGCAAGCACGTGAATGATTTAAATATACTTAAATATACATGATCAATCTTAAATTTCTCATTACGTTTAATTTGCTTCGACCTTAATAAGTACAACTCAATTAGGATAAGACAAATTAACATTATAAGTCACTCAAGAAAGTATTTAAATTAGATATATATTTAATGTTGCATTGGTGGAAACAGTATTTAAATTATACAGGTAAGATTTTTCAAATACATATTTAATCATCTCGAAAACAAGAAAATGTAAATGAGATTATATATTATATCATTTTCATTCACAAGAATTAATTCTTGTTTGCATAATTTATAACTAGTATATCTGCAAATCAAAAGTCACAACATGAATTTCGCATTAATTATTAGTAAGCAGGATATATTTATATTTTAATAATAATAATAATAGTAATAATAATAATAATAAATACATATATATATATAAATATATATATATATATATATATATATATATGTTTTCAGGCATATAAAAGTTGAATATTTGTAACAAAATAACTAAAGAAAAACGTACGAGAAAATTTATAAATGTGAAACAATTCATAGGTAAAACTTACTTAAAAAAAAAAAAAAATAAATAAATAAATTGTCAAAAAATGCCCCGTATGACTTGCGACATACCTGTAGGGTCAAAGCATGCTTTTAATCGATCAAAACCCTCCTCCTAGGTTAATAAAAAATCACATATATGGCTAAATTCAATATGGATAAAATAAAATTAATAAAATTATATGGAACAGACAAAAACTTATATGGATTAGGCAAAACATTTACACAAACAGCAGCAGCATTTCATAAGATCTCCAGCGAGACAACTAACCAAAATATGAAACAACCGAAAGTATATTACAACGACATCTATATTAAATTAAAGAAAATAAAACAATAAATAAAGTTATTTTAGCAAAATGTAATAAAAAAATAAGGAATATTTAATAAGGAAAATTAAAAAATCATTTATATTTCAAATGTTTTGAATATTTTTCTATAATATAGCCATGTAAAAAGTCTATAGGATAAACATTATCAATAACTCCACTAAAGAAATCCTGAATATCCTTAATTTTGTCATGATAATTAGAAATTAATCTTTTATTATGATTAAGGTAGTTTAGAATGATATTTCTATAGATAAGTTTACTAATGTTAGATCTCTAATGAATCAATTTAATCACATTAAAATCAAAATTATTTCTTTTATCAAAAATTGTTGTAATCATTACATTATCTACAACATTTATATCCAAGTCCAAGAAATTTGCTTTTAAAGGATTAAAATTAGTACTAATGTGTTTTAAATAAGAAGGATAAAAATTTGTTTTTATTTTGGTGTCATTATTAGTACTAGCAAAAGCGATCAGGTTATCAATATATCTGTAAATTATAATACCCTCATTAGATTTAAAATTATTTTCATAAGTATGCAAATACATATTTGCTAAACTGTTGCTAGATACTGAGCCCTGAGGAATGCCGTGTTTTTTAACATAAAATTTCCCATGATAATTAATATAATTCTCTTTTATAACCAAACTGTATATATTTTTATATTTATTATAATCTATAATATCTTTTATATTACTTTCATAATAGAAAATATCCAAAGAATTGATTAAATCATCTATTTTAATATCATTAAATAAATCTTCAAAATCCCAAGTGAAAACATTATTAAACTTCTTACTTTTTATAAAAACAATCAAGTCATGATTATTTTTAAGAAGTATAGAATTTTTAGTTTGATCTAGAGAGCATTTTATTTAAGAAGTTGTAATTTTTTATTTGCTTTAGCATTATATGTTTTATAAGCAGAAGTTACTGTTCTAATTTTTTCTGGATCTTTATGAAATTTAGAGATAAGAAAAATAAAAGGAAAATTAGCATTAGTAATTTTAATTCCTATGTGTAGATTTTTAGCTTTAATTCTATTTACAAGTTCCCTTTCATTAATTTTAGACTCTTCAAATAATATATTGTTTGTCATAAATTTATTCCCCATTTCTAAATAATATTTTTTACATATAATAGCAAAATTATTCACAGCTTTATCTACATATGTTATGATAAAGTTTTCTTGATGTTTTTTAATATCATCTTTAATATCTCTGTTAATATAACCCTTCAAAACATCAAATTTTAATTTATCAATATCATTTTTTACATAAAAAGCCCATTCAATAAAAGCCTCAATAGACCTATTATATTTTACTGCTATAGTTTTTATAAAATATATATCATTATCATCATCATCATCATCAAAAGCCTTTATCAGAACACTGCAGGATAAAGACCTCCCCTTGGTGATTCCAAATTGCTTTGATTTCTACAATTCTTCTCCATTTTGTCCAAACTTCACAATTCAATCTCTCCAATAGAAAGTTCATGTCCGAGGCTGACGACTTTTCAGGTTTACACCATGGTCTGTCGGTGGCTATCTACTGCTTATTTTAACAGGAATTACAACTTAAGTTGTATTTTTCCTACATAAAATTGTTTTAAGCACTTGAAACTTTTACATATACACTCTTGAACTTAAAAAATTTACATATATACTCTTGATTACATCTGATTTAGGAATGTCCAACTTCTGAATTCATTTAAACAGTTAAAACGTTTATATTTACACTCTTGAATACATTTGATTTAGGAATGTCCGACTGCGAAATAGTAATGTACTTAATCAGTCTTTTTATATTAATTTTTTGTTTACGTTTTATTTTGAGTTCATTGTGTTGCTTTAACTTGTTGAATTCTTTTAATAATGTTATTTGATTACATTTATCTAAGAATGTTCAACTTATGAATATCAATGCAATGTTTCGTATTATAATATCTTGTTTCGTCGAACTACCTTATACAACTTTTTTACTTTTACGAATATAATACAAAAATTATCTGGTGTTTCACTCATATAACTTTGTCTTACCCTGAAATTTAATACTACAAATACACATTGGAGATTAAAGGGTAAAATAAAGTTGACAAATAATTCTGTCAGAGGGGGGGGGGGGGGAGGGGGGACTTCCACCCTCAGCCCCCACTTCATTATTCTACCTATATTTTTTATAGAATTCAAATATATTAATAAATTCAAAAATTTATTTTCAATTATACAGACAACTTTAACACGCAACATTTCTTGTAACTTATCAATCTTGATGAAACTTTTCTAGAAACAAACGCATTAACTTCAAAATAAAACATTTCGATTACCTGGAATTATTTGTTTTTAATATACTCAAAGAGACGCAGACAAAGATCAAACGTTAAAAATTTGACTTCGGTATTCAGGAAGCATCAAAACGTGTAAATATACAGAAAACTAAGCTATTGATATAAAGCTAAAAAAATACAGCATTTACCATACGGTTGTGAGTAATTAATATAAATTTCTAAGCAGCTTCCTTTGACAGGGTAAATGTTACAGTAAAGCACTTCCACTGACAATAAAAAATATTGTTATGGCTTAAAGATTGGCAGTCCTGTATATGTATATCTTCTGAAGGTTATTTGTACACCACATGGTACACATAAATACAATCCTATATTAGTAACACACTACACAACCTGAAATACACTTCCATCATTTTTCAGTATTGTCGCACTATAATCTAGTTCTTTTTTGTAGCCCTGTAAAGGAATATTGAATGATTTCTATACCATATTCTACGTGCGATATGTGTTTACGCATATAAAAAATATATATCCGTTGCATTTGGTATAGTGCAGTCTATAGATGCTAAACTCTACTTACCTGCAATTCTCCCAATATACGTAATGTATTTGAATTATCTTGGGTGCCCCTGTGTACGAATTTATTGCTTGATCTCCACAAAAATGTTAGTGTAGCATCTTTATATAAAACACATTCAGAATACCGAGTTTGGATTCTCTGCTATTTCTTTGTTCTTAAGATATTCTGATAACAGACTGACACACACAGAGAGACACACACATACACAAACACAGAGACCAACCGCTGAAAAAGTGATTTTTGGATTCAGAGGACCTCAAAACGGTCCAATATAACAAACACTTAATTTCGAAAATTTGACCCCAAAACAATGCTTTCTTCTTTTTTTTTTCTATTAAAATCACACAATCAACTAATTGGGAAGAAAATAATATTTATTGATTTTATTTTTCGACTGAGGGAAAATAATGCCTGTACCGGGAGTCGAACCCCGCATCTTTGACTTACAAGGACAAGGCTCTACCAATTGAGCTATCCAGGCCGACAACCTGTCTGCATTACTCACTCAGACAACTTTTA
This sequence comes from Salticus scenicus, assembly GCA_963930645.1. Classification (NCBI taxonomy): domain Eukaryota; kingdom Metazoa; phylum Arthropoda; class Arachnida; order Araneae; family Salticidae; genus Salticus; species Salticus scenicus. The sequence goes on from OZ005654.1 coordinate 302,646,603, forward strand.
GGCAGAAACATCTGGTACAATTTTTATTAAAATCACACAATCAATTGATTGGGAAGAAAATCATATTTATTGATTTTTTTTTTCCGACTGAGTGAAAATAATGCCTTGACCGGGAGACAAACCCCGAATCTTTGACTTACAAGGTCAAGGCTCTACCAATTGAGCTATCCAGGCCGACAGCCGGTCAGCATTTACTCACTCAGACAACCTTTAGGCAGAAACATCTGGTCTGTCATGTAGATAGCTCGACAGAAATAAGCCGCAGCTAATGGAAAGCACCATTAAACAATAGGAGAAAGAAATACAATTTTTATCAAAATCACACAATCAACTGATTGGGAAGAAAATCATATTTATTGATTTTTTTCCGACTGAGTGAAAATAATGCCTGGACCGGGAGTCGAACTCCGGATCTTTGACTTACAAGGTCAAGGCTCTACCAACTGAGCTATCCAGGCCGACAACCGGTCAGTATTACTCACTCGGACAACCTTTAGTATAGCCTGAATAGCTCAATTGGTAGAGCCTTGAACTCGTTATTCAAAGATCCGGGGTTCGACTCCCGGTCCAGGCATTATTTTCACTCAGTCGAAAAAAAAAATCAATAAATATGATTTTCTTCCCAATCCGTTGATTGTGGGATTTTAATAAAAATTGTATTTCTTTCTCCCATTGTTTAATTTTGTTTTCCATTACCTGCGGCTTATTTCTGTCGAGCTATCTACATGACAGACCAGATGTTTCTGCCTAAAGGTTGTCTGAGTGAGTAATGCTGACCAGTTGTCGGCCTGGATAGCTCAATTGGTAGAGCCTTGACCTTGTAAGTCAAAGATCCGGGGTTCGACTCCAGGTCCAGGCATTATTTTGACTCAGTCGGAAAAAAAAATCAGTAAATATAATTTTCTTCCCAATCAGTTGATTGTGTGATTTTAATAAAAATTGTACAAGATGTTTCTGCCTAAAGTTTGTCTGAGGGAGTGATGCTGACCAGTTCTCGGCCTGGATAGCACAATTGGTAGAGCCTTGACCTTGTTAGTCAAAGATCCGGGGTCCGACTCCCGGTCCAGGCATTGTTTTCACTCTGTCGGAAAAAAAACAAAAACAAAAAACAAAAAAATCAATAAATATGATTTTCTTCCCAACCAGTTGATTGTGTGATTTTAATAAAAATTGTATTTCTTTCTCCAATTGTTTAATAGTGTTTTCCATTACCTGCGGCTTATTTATGTCGAGCTATCTGCATAATAGACCAGATATTTCTCCCTAAAGGTTGTCTGTGTGAGTAATGCTGACTGGTTGTTGGCCTGGATAGCTCAATTGGTATAGCCTTGACCTTGTATATCAAAGATGCGGGGTTCGACTCCCGGTCCAGGCATTATTTTCACTCAGCCGGGAAGAAAAATACTTTCTCTACCAGATATATGGTTAAGCGAAAATAATCTATACTAATATTATAAATGCGAAAGTTTGGATGGATGGAAGTTTGTTACTAAATCACGCCTCGACGTCTAAACGGATCTGGATGAAATTTGGTACAGAGATAAAGAAGTCTGGAATAGAACATAGGCTACTATTTACACCGTAAATTTGATTAGATTTTTTAAAATTAATTAAAATATGAAAATAATGAACTGGTAATTTACTTAATATAAGCGATTTAAATTTTTAATTGTTGCCAAAAATGTTTACGAGATATTTTTTATCTTTTATTTATTTTATTTATTTATTTATTTTTTCACCATAAAATCAAATATGCTTTCGCGTGAAAAATAAAAAAATACTAAATGTTAAATTGGTCGATGAGAAAATGACACTTTATAATAATAAAAAAAAAAAAAAAAAAAAAAAAAATAGTAATATTACAAATCTAACATATTTCTTCTGAATTTTATTTCATAGCATTTCATTATATACCTCAACTTCAGATTTTTTTTTTTTATTATTATTTATTTATTTTTTTTTTTTTTTTTTTAGTACGGCGGATGAAGCACTCTTGGCATAAAAGTTAATTCAGGATTATATTAAAGGTATTTTCTTATTGATAATTCTGGACAATTTTTCTTTTTAATTTTGATGCTGAAGTAGATCGGACATTTTTCGCCAAGTAAAAGATAAAAAGAAATACGCAAGCGACGTGATGACGTCTCTGGCTGTTCGTGGATGCAAGAAAAATATTTACAATGTTAAACGCCCGTTGAATTTTTTGTAAAAAATCATTAAAAATCGAGGAAAATTATTTCCTGATTTTACTCCCCATATTTAGGTATAGATATGTATTAGTTATCATGTCCATGCATTAGATTAAGTTATTTTTGTTGTAAAATTGACACAATTTAAATTTTTAATTTCAAAACTCTAGAAAAAAATATGGCAAACTTCCATATTCGATTGAAAACAGAAACATTTCATTTCAAAGGATGCTATTTACACAATAAATATCCAAATAATATACTAACTAAAAGAAAAATGTTAAATATTCTATCATAATTTGAAGTCAAATTTGTTTTCAAATGTCTAAATAAAGTATCTGGTATAAGATACTAATATGTTCCAGCGGAATAGATTTTATATCGGTCATCCTTAGCAGAAAAAAAAAAAAAAAAAAATATATATATATATATCGCCAAATTATTTGGCGAACATAATTTAATTCCTTTCAAAAATCATGGTTATTTTACAAGTATATTAAGAGAGTAATGAATAATATGAAACAATATTTCGTACAATGCATATTACGAAAGTATACATCTGGCATGTATAATTTTGTATTACGTTTTTTATCACCAAATACAGTAAGCGCCAAGAACGACAGAGTTTTGAAATTTAAAATTAAAATTTTGTCAATTTGATAGCAAAATAACTCAAGTCTATGAAACTCGACAAGTCTATGAAACAGCAGTTATAGCAGCGTCAAGTCTATGAGCAGCGTCAAGTCTATGAAACGGTTTTGTGCCGAGTAAATAGTGGAGAGGAGGGATTATTCTTTCTTCATGCACCAGGGAGTACGGGTAAGACATTTGTGCTGAATCCTCTGCTTGCCGAACTCCGCTAGGACCGCAATATAGCTCTGGCTGTAGCTTCCCCGGGCATTGCTGCAACTTCACTTAACGGTGGCCAAACTGCACATTCAATTTTCAAATTGCCGCTTAATCTTGCGAGCGAAGATACCCCAACATACAACATCACCAAAAACAGCGGACGGGGAGTCCTTTTGCTGCAGTGCATGTTGCACAATCATGAATAGAGGCGTTGACCCGCTGCCGTCAGGACAACCGCGGCAACCATACGTTGATGGGCGGCGTTGTCGTTTTGCTCGCAGGCGACTTTAGACAGACACTACCAGTTATTGAGAAGGGCACACCAGCGGATGAAATAAACGCATGTCTCAAGGCGTCGCCACTCTGGTACAGGATTGAAAAACTCCATCTTACGTGCAACATGCGCGTCCGATTGTCCAACGACCAAGAATCAGGTGCCTTTGCAAATAAGCTTTTGAAAATTTGTGAGGGTAATCTAGAAACGGACGCAGATGGGAAATTTTCCCATCCAGTGGCTACAGAAGACGGACTTATCATGCAAGTCTTTCCTGATTTGGATGCTAATATAAGTAATGATGAATGGTTGTGTGAGAGAGCAGTGTTATCGACTAAGAACGAGAGGGTCAATAAATTAAACAAAATAATTTTAGACATGACCGCCGGCAATTCAAAATTATACACATCCATAGACACTGTGAGGGCTGATGATGATAGTACTGCCTACCCTGTTGAATTTCTCAACTCTCTGGAGTTAACGGGAGTACCGTCCCAAATGTTGCAGCTTAAAGTTGGCGTTCCAGCTATGCTGATGCGTAACCTTGATGCAGTCAGACTGTTCAACGGCACTAGGCTTCGTATCACAGAGCTCGGTATTAATATTATAAAAGGTACCATTATTACAGGAACTGATAAAGGAGACAGCGTTTTGTTTCCCCGCATACCTATTATTCCCAACAACTTGCCATTTCATTTCAAAATATTGCAATTTCCATTGAAATTGGCTTTTACAATGACGATCAACAAATCCCAGGGCCAAACCTTAAAAGTGACAGGCATTCAATTAGGAAATCCATGCTTCTCACACGGTCAATTATATGTTGGTTATTTGCGTGTTTCGCGTTCGCAGAACTTGAATGTGCTGACGGAAAATAAGTCATTTAATGTTATATACAGATCGGTATCAGAATAAAAATAAATTGTATATTTTTTCCTTAGATCTTTCAATGAGTTACAAATTTTTTTGAGTATACTTTATCAGACTCTGTTTTGCACAGCACCACAATGATAAGATTTCATTACATTATATATTATAATCAAACTGTCAGTTCCCACACATACATATCAATTTTTCCACGTGAACGAAGTCGCGGGTTATAGCTAGTGCAAAATATAGAAAGCTAAAAGAAAGGGGCGAAAATAAAGAAAAATAAATATAGAAGACAGTAAACTGAGAGCATAACCCTGAATATAGAGACCTGTCATTCTGTGTTAAGTGCTGGGAGGGCTTTTAATTGAAAGTGAAAATCTTTAAGATTCACAAAACTCATACTTTGAATAATTTTGTTCCTCAGCCTATTATGCAGCATTACATGCTTGAACCAACTTTTCCGTAACTTTTGATTATTATTTTTGATGTTTTAACATGAGATAAGAGGGCAATCAAAAATATAGTGAAGTAAGATTTAAATTGCTTCACAGATACACCGCGGGAAAGACATTTTTACAATTTTATGTAGGTAGGATTAAACGGACCATGATTTTTTAGGAATAAGAAAAAAAATTGTTATTTATATTAAACTTATGATTTACTTTTTCAATTAATTTATTGGTATATCGTCTTGTGTCTATTGTGCCCCATGTCGTCTGCCAGACTTGACTTAGTTGATTTTTTTAAATTTATATTTTAGAGAAGATAAAAGAAACGGGTTGAAAAACATATTTTGCGTTTATGTCCTGGACCGCTGTATTTAAAATATTTTATGTCATTTTGTTACCATGTTCTCCCGTATGTCCCCTTACTCAGTCAAAATGAACTTTTTTATCTATTTTGTAGATTAATTCTTGTATTTCTGTTATTAAGAATTTCTGGAAATCATGTGTTTTGAGAGCCAGGAGACCAGAGTAACTCTCTGAGAGAATAATTACTGAATAAAATGTTGAAAATTGATGCCATTCTACAACACAGATTATTGCGAATAGTGACGATTGGAAGACGGGGTTCTCACCTAATAGTCGACCATTCTCAGAATAAATTAATTCCTCATTTTCCAGGACGTAAAAAATGGATTCCATTCCTTCTTCCATCTTGAAACCATCTGTGTATATTTTCAATTTACCTTTACAATTTTGCTGTGGTGTTATTTTTATACTCTCCAACAAAGAATGTAATAAGCGTTTTGTGATTTTTGCACTTTAGTTAGGTAAAAAAATGATGTATTGCAGAAGTTGATTATTCCGCTACAAGCGGCAACTCCTTCTCCATTTTCAATTGTTCTGTAAGTGTAGCTGACTCTGTCGCTGTCAGTAGGATTGCTGTTGATGTATTTTTATAGGTTGTAAAAATGAACAATAGAACTGATCTTTGCGTTGACTGCAAATGTCTGCAACCATTCGACGCCTACATTTGTAGGAACCACACTACGTAATGTCAAATCAATTTGCGCTGTAGAATGGTATCATATCAAATTTTAAAGACATTTTGAGAAAATTATTAAAGATTTTATGTTATTATCTGGATTTCTTGACTTTCATTTTTACTATGCAGCATAAACGAGATTGCCTGATTTATTGTGATTCCCAGGTATTTTTTATTGTTTCGTTGTCATTAAGTTTTTATTTGCTAGTTTAAAAATCGGTGAACATTTAAGCATCCTTGAAATGCCAAAATTATTAATTTCATATTTTCATAAGAAATGTTTAAGTTTTTGAGTCGGACCACATTTCTATGCTTTTTAAAGCTTCATTATCTTTTTTTCCTAAGGAATTGCACCAGTGCCCTTTGACTAAAAGTTTTCTCTTTTGCATAAGCAAAGCAGATTTTCTAGAAGTGCAAGCCAAAGAAATGGCCACTGATAAGAGCCCGTAAGGGCAGCCCTAGTACAGATGAGGGATTTCCTTTGATGGAGTCCAATAATACTGCTATCTCCGATCATTTAAGAATGACATAATTATATTAATGTATTGTGTTGAAATTTCTAAATTTACCAAGGAAACAATTGAGTCTACCCAAAGGAGGTTATCGGAAGCTCATTTGAAATCTATTGATACTAGAGGCGTGTATTAGTTTTTTTTTTTTTTTAGTTCTGTTTTATTTCCTTCATTGTTGTTTAAAGATTTTTCTGTAATTTGAATTCTGTAAACCCATGTTGTAAACCCATGCTTTTTTTTTTTTTTGAATAATTGATACTGAATTGTTTTCAAGATGAGATTTACAATTAATTTGCCAAATATTAGTAATAGCGTCATCGGTTGGTTGGTTGGTTGGTTGGGTTTTACGTAGCACTAGTGCTGGACAATAGGCAATTAGTGACGGTCTCGGACTCACCCTTAGAAGGAATCCGGAGACATGCCATCACAATTTTTATCTTACACGGAGAGGATGGCTCCCCCACTTCGGTAAATCCCATTGGTATAATTTTGATGGGAACATGGAGGACATTCCGGCCACGACAAATTTTACGTGCATCAGCCACCAATAGTGCACACAACGGTCTTTGGCCGGCTCGAGTACGAGTACCGAACCCGCAATCTTCGAATTACGAGCTTCGCGCTCTACCGACGAGGCTACCGCGGCCCCAATAGCGTCATTGAACACTACGATAAGGTGACCATACTTACTCCAAATTCGAGGACTGTCCCCAAATTTTGACCATTGGTTTTGATTTTAAATGTAATGTCTGTAAACTTTTTTTTTTTTTGACCTCAGATACGGGGACCACCAGATTAGTTTATAAGTATTGTTATTTTTTCTTTTTCAATGTATAATTCTGCCTTTTTTATTATTATATTATAAAATTGCTCATAGTTTTTTTTGTTTTCTCCCGTGCACGTATTTTTAAAATTCGTATTTTCTATTTAAATATTCTCATTTGCTGATTTTACAAATTAAGTTAGTGGCATGGCTTTAGTTTTGTATCGCCTCAATTGCATTTCTTTTGCTTTTTGATTCAATACAATTTTAACTTTAGAGTGATCTCCGAATTGTAGGTCACCCAGAACCTCCCATGAACTCACAAACATATAGGTACTGAAAGAAACCAGAGAGAGGTCCATCCATGTGTCATACAACGGTAGAGAATCTTGTGAAGATAATGCAAAAGTTTGACTAAAGTTATGCTGACACAAACTGAGTTTTGAAATTTGGCTATTTGACAATGTTTAATATTTTGGTTTAAAATAATTACATGACTGTTTTGATTGATTGATGCATAACAGATTAGATTTTCTTTTTACTTATCGAGGAACAATTTTGCAAGTAGGCGTTCTAAATGTCTGCTATGCCCGCGCCCACCTCTACTAAAACCAGAAAGAATGCTGCGCTTAAAGATTTAATGTTATTGAGATTTTGCTGAAAACTTATGAATTTAATTTCTTAACTTCTAATGGTCGTATTCACCATTAACTTTAACTCCTGGTTCAAAGCAAAAACTTGAAAAGCGTCTAAAGGCAGGGTACAGCTTTCCAGCAAAATTTGGAAAACTGTTTCTGCCATCTAGCGTCGAAGGTTTCATATAAACTTTGATTGGTTATTTTCACCTAAATATCTAAAAATAACTATACCGCTGGATGGAAGAAACAACACGGTAAAATTTCCCGAAAATATGCGCCCCGCCTTTATACGCTTTTCAAATGTTCATGCTCGACCGGGAGTTGAAGTGATCGGTGAATAGCAGCTTTAGTGATCCGCATTATTCATATTTTCTTCAATTTATCTCAATGTTGTAGGTAATGCAGCACAACTAATTGAAAATATGGGATGTCTTGTATCTATGTTTTGTTTCCTTTTCTGAAAGATCGATAGGGTTTGCTAAAAAAATTCACAATTGTGACATTCTGACGTGTTATTACTTTTTTCAATATTATTTAATCCCCCTGCGGCATGGCTACTTCAACATATTGCACATCTACATTCCAGTGGCGGATCGTGAACCGAAAATAGGTGAAGAGCTCAAAAATAATATTTAATTATTTTAATGCATAATTTTTATTAAGCATGGTCTTAACTAAAACTAACTAAAAAATAATTTTTTAAATGTAAATTTATATTCTAAAAACGAATATTGTGTAAAATACAGTGTGCGTATTCACTTATTTTCGGTGCACGAGCCGCCAATGCTTCATTCATATTTGCACTATTGAAAAGTATGATTGTATTTATGACAATTATAGCATCTAATTAAATTTATGATGCTTTTTATGAGGCAGTTGTAAAAACTAACAAGATCTTACATTTTAGCATAAGTCGTTTCTCTGAGTTTTCCTGTAGTTCTACGACTAGATTAAGTTGATTGCTCTTGTTTGTAAACATATTGTAGATTTTTTAATTGATTTTTGTCCAAAGGCTCTTCCTAGGGACCATCCAGAAAGTGTTCTTTATAGTCTTGTACTTCATTTGAATCCTTTTCCCATGTTTGCATGTCCATAATGTCATATTTTAGTGTCGGTGCTCTGTAGATTATGACCTTCAGTTTTTTCCGCTGATCATCCTCTATAGTGACTGCTTGATACATTTGTTGATGATTTTCCAGATAACCTCTCAGCTTCTGGAGATTTTTTTTCTTTTTTTGTAATTTACTATGATTTTACAATTTAGGACTTTAATATCTTTGTTACGGACTTTGTTCGACAGATTTTTTACTTCATTAATAATTTTGGAATAATCATTGTTATTGATTATAATAGCTGGTTTTGGTGATATTAGAGGAGAAAACAGGTAATCAGCATAGTACTTTTATTGATTTTGAGTTCTCCTTGAATTTACTGTGAAGTTGATTGCACTTTCGACAGTTCATTTTCAATTGTTGTCGTTACAGTGTCTTTTAGGCTTTCTGAGCAGACTTCTTTTAAGGCATTTTTTTTGTCGATTCGTGTACTGTCGTTGTTATATATACTCTGCTGTCTTCTATTATGACTTTATTTTGAACTTTCTTGTACAATGTTTTAACTAGTTAGTCTTTTTTTTTTTTTTTTTTTTTTTTTTTTAATAATGTTTTGTACTTGATCATACGAGCCTTTCATTTTTCTTTTAGAAATTCGATTCTTGTTTTTTCTCAATGCTTCCTCTGATTTTAAGATAGAGCTCATCTATTGTCTCTGTTTGCTTGTAGCGAATTTCCTGGATTGAGGAAAAGGATGTTGTTAAGTGAAAGCCCTTGAAGTTGTGCGGGACATTGTTCCACTTTAATTTTTTAACTTTGTACAGTCGGTAACAAAAGTGTCCGAACACTAGCAAAAATTTCTATATAAAAAAAGTACACTTCATACGGTTTTTCTAAATAAATCCTTGTCGAATCCTGTTCTTAGTTAGTGTAAGAATATGATTCGATAAGGATTTATTTAACAAAACCGTATGAAGTGTACTTTTTTTACATAGGAATTTTTGGTTGTGTTCGGTCACTTTTGTTACCGACTGTAGATCTAGCTCAGCTATTTGATTTATTTATGAAATCGTCGAGCTAATAAAGGGATTTACGCCACTTTTTACCATGTTTAGTGAAAGACGAGTCGGCTAAGGTCTAGATAATGTAGGTTAAAGCAAAAACCGGGAATCTAGATTCTCGAAAAGGACATATGTAGAAGAGATTTGAGGGGGAAAAAACAGTTGGTTGCTCTGCAAAGAACGTTAAAACGGTAAAAAAGGGAGAATTACTTAACAATGTCCAAATATGGAGGAACAAGGTTTTTACTGTTTGAAAGAACTTTTAAAGGGCTTTAAATTGATATATTGTATAGCAAATTTGGATAATCTGAACTGTGATTATGTGCCACTTATAATGTTAGAGAGAAATGCCACCTTTCAGCAAAAAATAAGGAGTTTACCTTTTACACTTGAAAATAATGTGTATAAATATTTAACTTTGAAATGCTGTATTGAAAGGCAAAAGCGAATGTTAACATTGAAAGTTATTGGGGAACATTTGAGAGCAGGATTTTCGAAGAAAAAAAATGTTTTTAATGTTATAAAACTTGGAAGAATGCTTTGAAATACCCTTCTAACGATGTCTTACTTTTTGTAAAATGGTAATTTAAACAGAATATATAGCTATTTAAAAAACATAGTATGTAGGTGAATGTTAACTGGCGCCCACTGTCAGCGTGTTTGAAACTCTCAGTAGGAAACTTTAAAACGTGATTAAGAAGAAAGGGGGAGACCAGTGAAAAAAATAATAATAATAATAAATAAAATACAACGGAAATTGAAAAACGCAACTACAAAACAAAAACAAGCATATGGAGAGGCGCCATTTAGCAGCGAATTTCGGAAATGTTCATTTAAAGTCTTATTTTATTAAATATAAACTTTTCATTAAAACAGTATATTTAAAAAATCGTTAAAACCGTTGAAGTGTAACAATTAGAAAACACAAAAGTAAAGTGCCCTCTGGCGAGAAATTAAAAAGGAAATAGGGTGGCTGAACAAAAAAAAACAGACCACTAAACTCAACAGAGAAGTTTTAATTTAAAAATTAAAAGAATTTGAAAATTTTTGAAAATAATGAATATTGAAATTAAGCTACAAAAAAGAACTTTAGGTGTAAAACTGTATTATTTTAATACATTTATATATAACTAACTCTAAGGTGAATAGTACAGAATTCTAATTTTTATATTAGCTGAAAACAAAATAATTTTTGGATAGTAAAATTATTTGATATGTCATGCCGATTTGTGGCAGCATTGTGGGTTTAAGCCAGGTTTAATCAAATGAACACTCACATAGCAAATTAAATTAAAATAGGACCATGCCATAAGAAAAGTTTATGAAATAAGTCTAACAGAATTGTATTGATACTAAATAATACAAGTGAAAAATATAACCTTTAAAACTACACAACATAAATTAATTGCACTTTATTTAAATTTACATATAAGTTTATTATTTACCATCTGTTATAAATAACTGATAAACATGTTCAATAATTAGTTCATTTGTTTCAAAATAAAGCATCCACCATTGAACATATAAATAGCTTTAGCATCATCCACAATCACATTTTCTTCTACTGCCATGCTGAAATCTTGGAATAAATAGAAAATAAGTCAGATTTTATTATGCTGCCATCTATGAATAACTATGAAAATAATAACATGCTATGGATTTTTCGATTAAATATTATAGATTCTTTGAATAACAGCAGCTTTCACAATCCATAGGAAAATCAGGTTTTGAATTAAGATCGAAAAATTCATTAATGTATTTTTTTCTTTTTCCATAAAAAATGCTGCAAATATACTTTAACTATTTACAAATAGATCATGGAAAATGATATTACATTTTTTTTCGTATATTTGTATACATATATATATATAATGTATAATTTTTATGTGAAATACATTTTGTGTTTTACATTCAACTCATATTTTTGCTTTATTTTAATTTTCTACTCTTTTCTAATAGAATTTACATGACAAATTAATATGTACTACTGTATATGTATATTTTTTAAATAATTGATATAAAATTAAAAAAAAGTCTGTAAATTTTGAATTTACTAAGCAAATGAAATATCAGGTAATTTTTTCAAACAGAAAAAAATATAGGAAATATGGCAAATTTATTGTCCCATATAACAACGAAATACATTACAGGGATTTTTATGCAAAAAACTCGGTTTTATTATTATTTTATGGGACTGGTTCATGGAGTATTTTTTCTTTCTTAGCTACACCTAATATAAATTTTTACCGAGTCAATGGAGACTGTCAGATAATTTCTTTCTTTTGATTTTTAAAAGAATGTACAAGGTATTTTTCAAAAGTTTCCGTTATATTTCTTATTTATTCTTTGAAACAGTTTCATTAACATTTTAACATATTACAACAATTTTTAGAAATTTTGCATGGTAACCACTCATTATTATAATATATATTAAGTTACATAAGTGTTAATCACGTATTACTATTCGCTCTACATATAACACCTATTTATCCAATTGTCTAATTTATGTATAAACACAAGCACGTACAAGTATTAATGTATGTGAGTAATGTAAAAGTAGGTAGGAATGTAGATGGATTACAATTCTAATAATAGTTTGATCACATTTAAGTTCAGTAAATGTTCGCTTGACAAATTCTTAAATTTATGTACGGAAATACATAAGCCTCGATATTTCATTTATACATCAATATTTTTGTGGGAATTTAACTTGTCAAACAAAAACACTGCCGATATTTTTCATCGATTTCAGAACAATTCCAAGCTGTCATCTCTTCATCCGTCACATTTATAATGCGGAATTTCCTTAAACTGAAAAATAACCTTTTAAATGTACAAGATTTGAATTTTATCTGGTTGTAAAAAGAACAGATATACCACATGGTTGTTTTAATTTAAGTCATGAGTAGAATGTAAAAGATAATATATACTTAAAGATAAATAATAAAAATAAATTTAAAATATAGCAACAGTGATAGAAAATAATAATAATTATAACATAGAATATAACAATAAAATTAATTAAAAAATAAATAAATAATTGTATCATTTTTGATTGTTTGTATACGTAATTTTTATTATTCTTATTTCATTTAAAATCATAAACGTTGTCATACATTATATGCAATATACAAAAGTTTGAAATATTTTCAAATTGAATTATTTAAATTATATTAATGCTGTAGTGTTTCTAAATCATATCTTAAATACTTAATTGATTTAATTTGATATTTGCTATATATCTTATAAAATAGTTTAATAAAGTTTACAAGGCAAGTGGAATCCTTTCAACTTGTTTATGAGTATCCTCCGTGACTTCATATTTCAGAAACCATTCCACAAGTGATTAAAGAGTTTCGGTTTCTGGAATAACCTTCAAGTCAACTGATGCTAATTAAAATTATTTGAAATTTGTAGATAATTGTGTTATTATAATTAATTAATCCAGCTTCCTTTGGCTTGGTTTAAGAATGTATTTTTTTATATATAGTATATTGTGGGAATAAACAGAAACCACAAGCTTTTTTCAGTTACATTTTTATTATACTGATACATAAAAAAAAAACGAAGAGATGTGCACTACACGTACACAGAATACAGATGGCCAATCACAAACTGATAGGTCAAGATGACGCTGTAGTGTTGATGTATATATGGAAGAAGGAAAAAAAATCAATTTTTTTCCAATTATATGAAAAAGAATACTTTAAAAATAAAAGAAATGTCATTTGAATTTATTTCTCACCAACACCTCTGCGTAAACTCGATGACATTCAATCACAGTTCAATAAAGAAATTATCAGTTTTCTAAAGGAATGTCTCGGCAGAGGTTTGGTGAGGGTGTCAGCGATCATTTTTTTTTATTTATATATTCGATCTTATATATTCGATATTTATATATTCGATATCATCCCAGCATTTTTGTTCGCCAATTCTTTTATTGTGCATTGCAAATCTCTCCGGTGGTTCCCTCTTATTAGATCTTTATGATATACGTGGAATATTCTGTGGAATTTTCCGTCGCAACATCATCACTGACTTCATCTATTTCTGAGTCCATTATTTGCGGTTTCGGTGATGGATTTTTATTATCACATTTCTCACCATTGTTTTGTGGTGTTTCATTATTAAGATCACTTTATTTTCATTTTCCACAAATTTTACAGTACGACTAATAATTATGTTTTTGCTATTCGTGCAAATTATATATATTTTGCTTCTATTATTGTACCTTGTACCCTACGAATATACCTTCCTGTGCTGTATTATCTAATTTTCCCCTGTTTACCTTTTCTACATATGCGTAGGCACGACAACCGAATGGCTTTAACATCGATAGATCAGGTTTTCGACACGTCCATAATCCATAAGGTGTCAATTCACACGAAGATGTTGGGAGTCTATTTTGCAAGTAAACTGCGGTATTGATTACCTCACCCCAGTGGGAATTTGGTAAATTGCCATCTTTTAATAAAAAAACCTGCCATCTCAACTAAAGTACCATTTTTACGTTCAGCAGTTCCATTTTAAAAAGCTGAATAGGGAACTTTGAATTCGTGGTCTACGCCTAATTTTGTTAAATTTTCATTTAATTCTCTTCCGGTATATTCTCCTCTATTATCGGTGCGGATTGCTTGCGAAATTCTCCCAAATTTATTTGATGGCATCGTGATTTATTCCTTTAATTTTGAAGGAAAAAATACTCCATCCTTAATTCTCAGTAGGTATATGACGGTGAATTGACTAAAGTCGTCTATGAAATTAAAAAAATGTACTTTCCGCCGACTGCAGGGGTTTTCATTGACCAACATAAATCAATGTGTACCAACTCTAATGCTTTTGTTGCCCTAATTTGAGCCCTTTTTGGATAGGGATTGTCGGTTAATTTAGATAATATGCAAGTTTCGCATATACACTCTGTCACAAAAAAATATATGCACTCAGAACAAATCTAACCATATTCACGAAACTCGGTACAAACATAGTCTGGTAAGAGATATGGAAATGATTAAAATTTCAACGCAAATGACACAAGGCTAAGCACGTTATGCACATCTGAACTACGCAGCTGAACGAGTTTAAAAGCATGATTTCTCACGCCGTAGAGCTATTTCTGAAACGAATCTGTAGAAACGAATCTGTCGACTTTGATGGACGGTATTGTCACTTGAGATGTCTCTGAGACGTAACCGGCGACAGTACCGATCATTGTCGGATAGTGAGAGGGGCCGTATAGTAGGCCTAAGAGAATAGTTTGGTCGTTCAGGCATATCAGCCGCCACCTCGTTCGGAGCGATATGATAGTTGCTCGGGATTGGTAACAGTGGGTCACGGAAGAGAGAATAAACCATTGTGGAGGATCAAGATGTCCCAAGAGCGCAAATCGACACGAGGATCGTGCAATCATAAGAGCGACCAAACCGCACCAACAGCGTCATTAGCCTCGATTCAATGCCGTTTACCACATTCTAGGCATCCAGTAGTATCAACGGAAACCATTCGGAGACGACAGGCCAACGCTGGTATAAACAGCCGACGTCCATTAAGACGCCTACCCCCTCACCCCACATCATAAGCAGCGTCGACTGGATTTTTGTCGACCTAAAGCAAGCTGGAGTGTGACCGACTTAACGTGTGATCATCCGTGGTGAATTACGATTCAGTCTCAGTGCTGATGATCATCACACACGCATGTGGAATCGGCCAGGCCGACGTTTTGATCCGGCATTTGTTGTCGAGCGGCAAACTGCTATTACACAAGGTGTAACAGTGTGGGGAGCGATCTGTTAGGACACACGATCATCTCAAGTCGTCTTTCAAGGCACTATGATGGCTCGAAGTTACGTGGAATGCATTTTAACGCCGGTTGTGCTGCCTATTCTATGAAGCCGCCAAGGTGCCATTTATCAGCAAGACAACACTCGTCCATATGCTGCTTTACTATCCCAACAATGTCTTCAAGTATATGACGTATTCCCATGGCCTACCAAGGCATCAGACCTCTCGCTAATAGAGCATAATGGGACGTGCTAGGAAGGCAACTGTAGCCGTGTTGGAATTCTGGTGAATTAAATGCTCAGTTGCAAAGGTTATGGCATATTCTTCTGCAGGGGGATATTGATGACCTAACTGATTCGATGTCACGCCGTGTTTCAGCTTGTATAGCGGCCAGAGATGCCTTTACTACTTACTGATTTGTAAACTTTTTCATCCCATAAATTCTTAATAAAACGAATTTTTGTTCTGCATTTTTAATCATTTATTTATCTCTCCATATACTACAAACATATTAAGTTTCGTGATTGTAGCTCATTTCCTTCTGGGTGCATATATTGTTTTTGTGACAGAGTGTATTATCATGTTTCCAATTATCTAGTTTTATCCCAATTGCCATATTATTGTTTACTAACTGTTTTATATGACTTATGTTTCTGTGGCCTAGCTTAATATGCCATTTATCTATACAATTTCAATTTTCACATGTTTTTACCATGTTTATAGTGTGCACTGTAGCATAGTTTGCATTCATATAAATTGTTATTAATATAACCTTCAATGCATGTTTTTCCTTCATGCATAATTTTGCACGATTTGTTTTCAAATATTGCTACACACCCATTTTCAGTTGCCCCTTTTACAGATATGAGGCTTGTTTCTATTTCTAGTAAATACAAAACATTTTTCAGTATTATGTATGGTACTATGTGTGTTATCATAATTTATGGTGCTTAATTTCACAGACCCGTGACACAGGGATTTTATCTCCTGTCCATTCGCGATTGTAACACATGAGTTATTGTAATTAAATTCAAGAAATTTACTTCTGTCATTAAAAACATGCGTTGAACAACCCGAGTATACATATTAATTACTAGATCTCTAACCTATAAATAGAGTAAATATTTTATCGTTAGATTATTTATTTTCACTCTCGTTAATAAGACCCTTATCCGCGTTATCTCTGTCTTGAGAGTATATACCAGATTTGAAAGTTGATCTGGCATTATTGGCATTTATTTATTTCAATGTTCTTTCTTTCTTTTTATTTTTAAGGTGCCAACACTCTTCAATGGTATGCGATTTTCTTTTAATGTAGCGGAAAAACTTTGAATTTTCTGGTTTTGGTTTAAATTTAACCTTTAACACAGAATTATTTTCAGATTTGTTTTGTTTTCTTTTAGAATATTCATCGATGAGTTTAGAGCGTATAAACTCTAGCGTCAAGTCGTTTTCAACTCAAGATTCTAACGCTGTAATTAGAACATCGTAGTTCAGAGGTAAAGAACAAAGCACTGACACTGAAAGATATATCTACATTTCCACACCAAAGGAGGTTAATTTGTCTCGTAACTGATAAATATGAGTTAAGGGTTCAATGATATCGTCACATTTAGCTAATTTCACAGAGCAATGTTTTCTCAATAAAAAAAGTTTACTGCTGAGTGTTGAGCCTTCGTGTACAGCTTTTAAAGCATTCCAACATTTTCTAGCCGTTTGAAGTTTTTAACCTGAAAGATCTGATTGGCTTCTGTGAAGAGGTTTATAATAACGCGTTTCTGAAGTCCGTGCATCGGTATTGAGATTTGGAGGATCATTTAGTACCATGGTTTATAAATCTTCCTTTTGGAGATACACCTCCAACTTAAATTTCCAAACATCATAGTTTTGTGAGTTTATTTTTTCGATTACAGTGTCCTTGAGGAAACTCATTTTAATATTTAATTTTTGCTTATTTCACAAATATAATAACTGATATTTTATTTTTAATCATTTAAATCTTTATTTTAAATGGTTCATACATTTACTTTCACTTTGTTTTTAATGTTCACTTACGTTTTGAAGAAACAAAAATTTACTTTATCATATATTTTATTTTATTTTATTTTATTTTGTTATTATTTTTAATGTAGCCATTTCTTGAAATATGCAAAGAAAAAACCTTTGTCAAAAATAAATATAAAAATTTCAGTTCAGCGTGTCAGAATCATAATCTCTTATCAATGACAAAATTATATTATTTAAATCATATTCTAAATACTTAATTGATTTAATTTGATATTTGCTATATACCTTATAAAATAGTTCAATAAAATTTACAAGGCGAGTAAATTCACTCACCTTGTTTGTGAGTATCCTCCGCTATTTCATATTTCAAGAACAGAACCATTTCACAAGTGATTAAGGAGTTTCGGTTTCTGGAATAATATTCAAGTCAACTGATGCTAATTAAAATAATTGAAAATATGTAGATAATTGTGTTATTATAATTAATTAAACCAACTTCCTTTGGCTTGGTTTATGAATGAATTTTTTTATATATATTATATAGTAGGAATAAACAGAAATCCACATGTTTATTTCAGTGACATTTTTATTATAGAAGAGAAAAAAAAAACGAACACATGTGCACTACACTTACACAGAATACACATGGCCAATCACAAACTGATGCGTCACGATGACACTCTAATGTAGATGTATGAAAGAAATAAAATGTGTATATGTGAAAGAAATATGTTTATGTGAAAGATAAAAAAAATGTCAAATATTTTTCGAATAACATAAAAAAAAATTAGTAATAAAAGAAATATCATTTGAGTATATTCCTCCCCAACATAAACTTCCATTGTATTTATTTATTTATTTTTTTTTTTTTCAATAAAAGTCTTTATTTTATTTTAAATGACAGCACCATTCAACATTATAATTTTTATTATTATTGTAATTTTAGATTTTTATCAGTATTAGGTTATTTGTAGGTTTTCAAAGTTTGGAAAGTTACCATATTCTAAGTTTTTATTTTTATTATTATTTTTTTTTCAGACATTTCTAAATGTTTCGTAGGAATACTTCATAATACATACTTTTGTTGAAACATGCTTATACAGTTGTATTCTGGTAAAACTATTGTACACGTTTAATTCAACTGGTTACCCAAACTGGTTAACCAAAGGACACACTTATTTTCCTTTATTAAATATTCAGATAATGAAACACTCCCAACCTGTTATAAAAAAGCCTCATAGTAATAAGTACAAAACTTAAAAAAAAAAAAAAAAAAAAAAACCTAAAATGCAAACTTGCAGCAATTGTTTTGGCCTAGGCGTTTGAAATATATAATTAATGCACACGCAGAATGTCCGCAATGAAAATATTTTTAATTTTTTTATTGCCTCCCACTGCTAGGCACATGGTTATAGATTGAATTTCTGTAAAACCAACATAATATCGTCTCCTATCTCCTATTTCCATTTGGATATCCATGAGGCTTTTTACATATTTAAAAATTCGAAAAATCTTGTTAATGATATCTCTTCCATTTCGTTCTAAATTAATATTTCGTTTAGTTTTAATATTTTTAATATTTTTAGGTTTTATAGATTTTATATTAATTTTTAATTAATTTATGTTTATTTTCTTCTTTCACTTTTATAATTCTGGTCACTCCAGTACTTATACTTACATTCAACTTTATGTGTTTTTGTTCTTTGTGTATTGCAGCTTTGTTTGCAGCATTCGTGCCTACTTTGTTCGCCTGACAAAGAGCCGTGTTATCTTTCGACCTGAAACATTTGTTGCGAGTTCTTATATTTTATGGTGTTTATTCAATGTTTGGTACTTATTACAAGAAGAAAAATCAAGGTTCAAGAAAATTGTGGCAGTGATCTTTGTAACTCATTACCTATTGGAATACAATAAAATTCAAAGCATTCTCTTTGAATACCTGCACTAAGATATCTTTCATTTTTTTTTTTTTTTTTTTTACTTTTTTTAGTGTATGTGTATGTGTGTAAAAGACAGTCTTTAATTTTCTACATGTAGTTTTAACAACAAAAATTTACTAAGATATCTAATTGCGTGGTATTTTCCAGCAACTTAAGGTAACACCATTCATCGTCTTACCTTTTTAATTTGCCCTTAGAGTTGCATTTCTACAGATGTCTCTCTATGAGCAAAATCCCTCATCTGGACTTGAATTATATTTTCTGGAAAGTCCAATGATCCTTTCTATTATCCTGAACAGTCATTCCGGCTATTAAAAATATCTATCACTTAAAGTCAAGAAAAGCTCTTAACAATTAGATGAAGGGAAGGATTTTGACATTTTTAAATTTTGGAATTCAGACTTCGTCTTTGCTTACAGATATTTAGTATGTCTATATTTCACGGCGTAATATCAAGCAAGCTCTTTATACGACCATACCATGCCTTATTTATATTTCCATGTAAATTAAACAAAACAAATTAAATTATCTACTTGATTAACAGATGAGGCCCTCGAAACGTTAGAATACTACTGCAAAATTATTTAGAGTAGTATTAAAAATTCAGTTTCAGAACATTTTTATTATAGCAATTCTACTGCTTTTAATGCTGTAACAAATGTTTTTAAAACATATGAGCTTTACCCATGTAATGGAATCAATTTTGAGAACAAAGAGCTCGCTGTAATAGAAAGAGAAACTAGAATTTTCCAACGCCATCTGCGGAACACGAATCTACCGAAACAGAGTCTTAGTTCCGAACGATATCATCCCATTCCAAATGTTTCAGCAAATAATCAAATGTACAAGGTAGATAGGCCTTTTATTTTTTTCAATATCCTAAAACGGACATTGGTTTGAAAAGCATAATCTTTTCGTTGTAAAATAGAAATATAACACTCTTTACCTCAATCTAATATATATATTTCATTTTGTACAGATTTTCACACTTTAAATTTATTCATATTTTGCATTTTTTCTGAAAATTGATTTTGAAATTTATCGAGTATATTTTTAAACAACAGTAGCAAAAGTGACTGGATCTGTCTTTCAGACAGTCTGTTAGTTTTCTACATTGCAATGCAAGTATAGGAGTGCGAAGTAATACAAAATTCAGAAGACATTTGAATTTAGTTTTTGAATATTCTGTCCTCTCAATTCCTTTATAAATGTTATTGTTATTCCTTTACGAATGTTTTTATAACTGTTATTCCTTTACGAATGCTACTATGATTGTTATTTCTTTACGAATGTTATTACGATTGTTAACTGTTTATTATTGATATTTATGAAAATATATATATAAAAGGGCGGATTCTCCGAATCGTATTTGATCACACATTCATACATATATATAATGATTGCAGCGTAATATTAATGTATTTAAAGGGATTTTATATTTTAGATAAAAATTTCAGTACTAATATCAAAAACGATTCATACGTCGGGTTAACTTACATTGTTAATTGGTACATTTGTTAAAAAAAATACGTTTATAACTTGAGGTACACCTATAAAATTAATGGAATGTTAGAATATTTTCCTTTCTCTCGCTCTCTCTCTCTATTATATCTGTATTTTTACATCGTAGTATCATGCAAAAGAAGTACGATAAATAGTACATCACTATACAAAAAAATCGAGATTATGAAGAAAAAAAAATAGTATTAAAATTAAGCCTTAAATGTACAGTTAATATATATATATATATATATATATATATATATATATATATATATATACATAATTTTTCACTAATAATATTTAGAAACACTTCTAAAACTGTCAAGTTTGCGTGCAGTATTTACATATTTACAGAAAAAAAGGGGAGTAGTGAAAAAAGTAGTGCAGTAAAAAAGTAAATAAATAAATAAATAAAATATTTATAAAAATAAAATAAAATAAAATAAAAACAGAACTATGTTTTATACAAAAAGAAAAATTCAAGAAATATGCCTTTTTTTATGCGTAAACTGTGTACAATAAAGAAATAAAATAATTCAAATAATTAAGTAATTTTAAGTATCACTCTAAAGACTCTTATGTGTTAATAAAGCATTTATAAGTACCTTGTTTGGTTTTTTTTAGAATTTGTGTGTTTACGATTTAAAAAATATTATTTTAAAAATATTTCAGTTTATTAAATTTTGTAAAAGAAGATATATAATTTTCAGGCTTGTAAAAATTTGAATTGTAATAAGTTTCCTTCCGTCTTAATGGTAAATTAACTAATTAGATCCTAATTAGTTTATTTTTAAAATAAAAAATACATTTTTGTTAAAATAAATAAATAAAAAAAAAGTACAAGCATTGAATTATACAAGAAAATGTTAGAGTTTAAACGAAAACAGAGATATGTTTATAAAATTATATTAGCTGGATGTATCTACAAATATTCGTAGTTTTATTTTATTTTAATTTTTTTTTATTCATAAATATATTTTTCTTGGCATAAAAAACAAACACAAAATTATGATAAAATATAATTAATTTTTCAATGACTTTTACTTTAATAAAAATGAAATTTTGTAAGAAAATACTTTCTTTGTCATGATTTGTGTGCTTGTTTTGATGCTCTGCTTCTTAAAAGTTTCGAAAAAAGAATTATATTAATTATATTAAGTACATCATATTTTATTAAATAAAAGATAAAAATACAGTTATTAGTATGAAACTCCTAATGAGTATATAATTAATTTTAAAACATACGTTACTACTGCTTAATTATTTTCAAAATTGTGGTTTATTACAAGTATATAAAATTATAGTATATAAGAATATGGTACATTATTATAGTATATAAGAGCGATGAATTTTCTAGAAATATAGAATTTAAATACAGGGGTTATACTGTCTTAATTTAGAATAATTATAATTAATTATATTAAAGTGTAAAACTTAAGTACTATAAAGTTAATTTTGAAAAATTGTGTTACAAGCTTAAATATTTTTATGCTTCTCTTATACACGTACTTCAGTTTAAATGATGATATAAAAAGAAATGTGTTTTCCTTCATGGAAAATCCTGTTAATCACTTGCATCTACATCTTAGTAAGCACTTTTAATTAGATAATTTTAAAATAAACATTTTCTGAACAATTTCTTTAATGAGTTTAATTCTTGTCTCTTAATTACTTCCGTGGCTAGTATAATGTCTGTAAAATTTATGTCGAATATTTTAAAGTAAAAATATGTTAAACAAGATTAGATAATTAAAAAATCTTTTTATACAAACTTTCCGTAAAATTTGAGTAATTATTTATAAGATCATCTTAAAAGGTAAAATGTCTATGTAATACGATATTTTTTTTAGCAATCTCTTAAACGACATTTAAAGTAATTAGGGAAAATGTAAAATGATTCTTGGCAGCTGAAAAAAGATATGATATGTGGTAAAAATATATAATATTTTATGCATTATAATCGTACAATATTTATATAATTTTAATTCCTTATAATATATAATATTTAAAGCATTTTTTGTTTCAATAATAAATGCGTAAGTAAAATTTAACTTCATATCGGTCACAGGATCAAAATTGAAAAATTATTAATAAAAATAATCTTATTCTATTTGCGCGTAAAACTATGTTATAGCTACCATAACACATTCCTCTGTATATCAATTCCATTGTCATGTTAATCATAATATATACATATATAATTTTATGAATATTTTTTTTTTTACACTTTCCTACCGTACTTCCTTTTATATGCATCAACTTTGAGGTATTTTGCCTCTAAGGTGACGCCTGAAAGTACACAAATATTCATAAAATATATTTTAATATATTTTCCTTACTAAAAATATAATGATAAATTGCTTTTGTGTAGCCTCCATTAGTTACAATTCTTTTTCCGTATACTGTCTAAAAATATTAAGTCTATCAAGATATATTTTGTGTTAACTACGATTATGTAGTATGAAGTCACAAAATCACATATCAAAATCTACCAGAAAAGTTTCATAGCAGAGACTAATTTTAAATATACACATAAAAATAAATAAACAATATCATAAATTAAGTCTATGAAATAAATTAATAATAAACAATTTCAAGACTCCCAAAAATAGGTAAATATTTCAATGAAAGAAAAGAAAAATTTATTTTTCACAAATATTTTATTTGTATCCTTATAACCGAAATTTAGATTACCAGTATGCTCAAACAATAAGATTTATAAGCTGGAACAAGTATTAAGTATTTGTGCAAATTTAAAAGATGTTGTAGCGATAATTGTTAGTTAAGAAACACTGCACTACTTCACAGTTTCTATGGAACTGAAACACTTTTTGAAATACATAAGCACATTCAAATTTTGAAAATAAAATAAAATAAAATAAGTAAACTACACACATACGTGAAAGAGATAAAGTCCTATATTTATCCTTTCAAATTACATATATTTTACCACTTGGGAAAGCGGCATACCATTAATAATATTAATAATAATATAAATAAATAAATGCAGGTCTTATGTAATAAAATTCAAAGTGTCAAAAATGTTCTTTAACAGTAAAAGAAGGAGAAATATCAGTCTCTGACTAAGGAATATAGCCTACTGTTGTAGTATTGTACATTTTTGGTCGGCTGTTAATGCTGTTAACTATTGAGAAATCTTTTTGGAAAGAAGGGAATTTCACCAACCCAATCTCAAAGAGCTTTTCCGTTTTATGTGAATCGAATAGGGTATTGTTTAAGAGCGTCCTAGGCATCCTCTATGGGATGCTTTATTTTCCATTATAATGTGTCCGATAATTCAGCGGTCCTGTATGTGCGAGAATTGGCATTCATTAAAAAAAAAAAAAAAGAAAAGAAAAGAAAAGAAAAGAAATCTAAATCTACCGCTTTCACAAATGACACATATGAACCAGAGTATTCCCAATGCATTCGCGCTGAGATGTAACGACATTTCGATCAATTCTAATGAAGCGTTTTGTCATTTTGCATAACGACTATTGAAGCCATAATACTTAGGGTATACTGATTATGATCATAAATATTCTACGGTGCATAGCTTACTGCTTACTCTCTCTACTCTAAAAAAGGTCCAGAATCGCTTGTCACAGTGAAACGACATTCGTTGGAGAAACGAATGAACTCTGCACAATTTTTGCTATCCTCTTAACAATATTTTTCTTAAACTAATGCATTCTTTCTGGTGGATGGCGTGGTTGAAAGGGACGAATTGAACAAGCTTCTGTGCATATAAAGCAGACTGATTTAATTTTCAAGAATTCATTTTGCAGATATACGTGTACCGATACTGATTTCAAGATCTGCATCTACCTGACTAGGAGTGAAATTGCCCATCTTTTTCCCACTAGGGATACATATCGATTCTGTTGAATGTGTTGTTTCTTCCATCATAGTGGCTACAGTAGTGAATCTTACCCATGGGCGTAGGAAGGGGAGGGTCTCAGGGGGCTCAACGCCCCCCCCCACCCATATTCATTATCACAAACGTTCCTTTTAAGGGCAAATGAAAGAATCACATATTGAAAAACTAAATTAAAATCTTACAAATGTTCATAATTAACGTTATTTTGTAATTAATACTAATAATTAGTAAATATTAATTGATATTTAATTATTAATTGATTTTCTTGATAATAATTTTAAGCCATTTTCAAAACGAAATATTTTGAGAACCCTCGCATGATTTCTGAATTGCTACACCCATGCTCTGACATATTTTGAGATTTCCAAATGCTTCTTCACAAATATAAATACTTAAATGCCTTTCAGGCATTTTCCGCTTAATTTTTGTCACACTACACGGGATTTTACCCAAAACAAAAGTTGAACAACTTACAGAACAGCTTTTGTTAAACATCTAATTACATGGATTTCCGAATGAAGAAGGAAGTTTCTTGTACTGCTCTTATGTATGTAACAGATTTTACTTTGGATGGTTGGTTGTCTGGAACACTTCAATACAAAAAATAATTGATTATCAACATTTAGAAACAGACGCCAGAACAACAGCTGATTGTATATATATATGTATATATATATATGTATGTATATATATATATATATGTATATATATATATATATATATGTATATATATATATATATATATATATATATATATATATATATATATATATATAGATGCAGGAGGCCTGAAAACGCGTAAATATAACACAAACTTAATTTGATAAATTTAACTTCAAAACAATAAATTTTCATATACTGGTAAGTAAAATTAAATTATATGTAATAGCTTAACGTCTTCTTGCTAGTATATTGAAAATTAAATGCAGATTACGTATGCATTTCTTATTCATTAAAAAAAATATTTAAATAATATAATACAATATTCAATTAAAATAGCCAATAAATATAATAAAACTTTTCATAAACAGAAAATTTATAAAATTCTTTTATTTTATGTATCATTTATAGTTTAGTATATAATAACAAACACACACACGCACATACACATATGTATATGTATATATATATATATATATATACAGTGGTAACATAATTATAAGACACCTATCTAATTTGACAAATAGTGAAAGAAAAGATTCAGAGCTTAAAAATAATTTATCAAATACGTCGAAAACATAAATTTATTCTGTTATCGTATATAATTATTTTATAATAATGATATTTTCATACAATTTAATGAAAAAACTTAAACACATAATGGACAAAATTATAAGACACCAACTGTTTTTTCCAAATACAGTGGTCAACATAATTAGCAGACACTAATGGTCTAACAAAAAACCCTCTAACATGGTTATTCAATATTTAGTGGAGCTGCCATTCTTTTTTATAACATGAAAGATGCGATTCGGCATCGAATCTATCACTTCTATCAAAATATCGCAATACAGTTCTTCCCAAGCATATTTTATAGCATTCTTTAGGTCTTCGACACATATAAACTGCCTCCCATTTCGGTAAACCGCACGAGTTAAGATCCCCCACAAGTTTTCGATGGGATTTATGTCTGGGGAGCAAGAAGGCCACGGGAGAACATTGATACTTTGCTCTGAAAGCCACTTTTTTGTGATGCATGAATCGGCGCGTTATTGTGCTGGAAAGTGTAGTTTTCGCCACAAAGAAGTTCACGGTATATGGCTAATTGATGTTTAAGAAGATTCTTATACTTTTCGGGATTCATTCTTGAATGCACAAAAACAATATCCGTTTTCCCTTGAGCCGAAAAACCAGTCCAAACCATTACTGAGCCTCCACCCATTTGGCGGCTCATTAGTACATGAGGAGACTTCCGTAAATCATGCCAATAATATTAAAACCCGTCAGGATCATTCAGGTTAATATTTTTTTTCATCAGAAAATAACACAGAGTACCATTTGGAGGTCCAGGCCATAGTTAGTTTAGCAAAGTTTAGACGCTCCATCTTGTGCCGGCTTAGAAGCGGTGGTTTTTTCTTCATTTTTTTATATTTCACATAGGAAGCATTATGCAACACAGTGCGAATGGTTCTCCTTGAACAACTCAGCTTCAAAGCATTTTTAATGCCTGTAGTGGTCATCTCTTTCTGCGTAGCGAGCGAAAGCACATGGTGTCTGTCTCTCGAGGACAAGCAAGGAGTACGTCTAGATCTTTTAATCACCGATCCATTAATTCCTCTTTTCAAAACATTTCTAATTGCACATCTAGAGCGTTTAACAACTTTTGAAATATTATTAATTGAAGCACCAGTTCCATTTAATCTCCAAATTTCGCGAATTCCACTTTCTTTTAATTCTGTACCTCGTGACATGTTTGTAAATGCGTGAAGTCGGTTATCGTCTGCTTTAGTTAACTACTGACGTCATAGCAACATGCAGAAAATTTGCATATAGTACATAATTTTCGAAAAAAAAAACAGGTGTTTTAATTAAAATGTTAGGGTGCCTTATAATTTTGTCCATAGTATTTTTTTTTTTTTTTTTTTTTTTTTTTTTTATATAAAACTCTATAAAAATATCATTTCTGTAAAACAATTACGTGTGATAACAGAATAAATTTATGTTTTTCACGTATTTGATAAAACATTTTTAAGCTCTGAATCTTTTCTTTCACTATATGTCAAATTTGGTAGGTGTCTTATAATTATGTCCACCACTGCACATATATAAATGAGAGAAGTCGTCATCCAAATTGATATATATATATATAGTTATAATAAATGCTTATGTGTGTATATAAATTATTATATGGGAAAAAATTAATTGGTTGGAAAATATATATATATATATATATATTTTTTTTTTTCTAAAATTTTAAATCGTTAGAAAGCAAATAATTATATCAATGAAACTGACACATAACTGAAGAAGATAAATATATTTATTTATCCTCTACTGATATCTATAAATTCCAATTACCTTCTGCTGCTTTAATTATTTACCTAACTGAAACAAGGAAATCTTCAGTAGTAATTAGTTAATTAATTTTATTAAATGCCCTAAACCATTAATCAATCTTATACATTTATCATGAAATTATAATAAGAAAACTAAAATAAATCCCGCTTCGCATGTAGCTATGTCATGTAAAAAGAGAAAGCTATTCTGTAGAATAAAAAATATTTGAAAATCTTATGAAAATTTCCTGGTCCCTAAATTTAATGCATATCAATTATATCAAATATATATTTTCTACAGTAAAACAAATATTCCTAGTGATCTTCTTTCTTTTTGCATTATATATTTAGTGCTCTTTATAAAAGTGATATATTCTTTTTTTTTTCTTGTCTCTCATACTTATTATTTATTATTTCCAATTATATGATAGTAAATTTATATTATTCTGAAATTTATTTTTGGTTGCGTTTATACGTGATGTTATTATTTTATATCTTAAATTTTAGAAAATTGCTTAATGTTAGAAGATATGAGAATGTTTACTGTATTTTTGAATTCATAAACTTTTATTTTTTACTAGATATATTCACAAAGTTTCTTACTAGAATTCATCATGCGTGAGAATAAAAAGATTAACATTGCACTTTTTAGGGGAGAAAATTTCCATAATCTTTAAATATGAAATAAATTGAGATTGAAATTGAAATTATTTATTGATATTCCTTCATTTTATTCTCATATGAAACAAATGACACGTAATTTAAAACGACCTACTTTATCACAGACACATTTTAAATCAAGAACACTGAATGAATTGTAAGACATCAAAAGGAAGTGTAAGACATTTTAATTAAATTCGAGGATTAATTTCTATGATTAATCTTTAAAATTTATTATT
Organism: Salticus scenicus; assembly: GCA_963930645.1. NCBI lineage: Eukaryota > Metazoa > Arthropoda > Arachnida > Araneae > Salticidae > Salticus > Salticus scenicus. The sequence goes on from OZ005654.1 coordinate 302,675,302, forward strand.
GTTTTATTTCATTTAAAGTAAAATAAAAATATTCATTTTGCCACATTTACGGTTTTGTACGTACGATTGAAGTGCAATGTTTCTTCTAAAATCTGTATATAATTTTTAAATCACGCTAAAATAATAATTAATTTGATATTAAATATTTAATTATTATTAAAGCGAAAGGAAAGTCAGACAGGATTGTAACATTAAGTCTTGAAAAATGCATTATTATTATTATTATTTTTTTAATATGTGATATACAGTTGCGTGATATCCAATATATACATTCATATATATACTTGTATGCCTAAACCCAATTTACGTTTAAATGTTTCATTATTAAACAATCATATAAATGTCAATCGTTTTATTATTTTTTTTTTCCTTTCTCAATAAAATATTTTCGTATTTTTTCGTTTATGCATGAAAAAAGCATTAAAATCCTATTATTGTAATCCTATTATTACATTGCATTTATTTTAAAACATAAATTATGTTTGTTGCTTTATTTAAATCTGAAATCGATTTAATAACACTAAATTGAAAGGAATAATAATAATAATAGTGAATGGAGTTATTAGAAATGATTTTGTTAGAGTTTTTAATTTTAATTTTTTGTTTCCATAAAATTTTATGGCATAAAACTAAATTGCTATTTCATACTTGATAACAGTTAGAATTCATGAAACAAGATTATTAAGAAGGTATGTGATAACACATAAAAACTTACATTGCTTTACTTATACAAAATTAAAATCTAATTTACATTTATTATTTCTAAGTATAAACATTTCTAAAAGCATTAAAATGTTTAATAGTGCCGTCCAACAAAGATAATATTTAATATAATCTTTAATAATCTTTAATCGTAATATAATCTTTAATATTTTTCCTTTCAATGTTCTTTATTATTAGTTATCTAGAGAGAGATGTATCCTAAAAAATATAATAATATGTAAATATTAATAATATTTTTTTTTTCTCTAATGGCGCGGCCCTATGCCACAAGCATTGGCCGAGAGGTCGCCAAAATGATGACCATTTGTGAAGGAGCACCCAATGGGCGGTCATCGCTACATCTAACAGGGACAATACATCCGTACCTTATCGGGGATTTGAACCCAGGCCCAACAGTACAGAAGTCAGGGACGCTAACCACCACACCATATGGGCTACGATAATAATAATAATGTATGTTTTTTTTTTTTTTTTTTTCAGCGAAGATTTCAGGTCGGATAAACAAATCTGTAATCAACCTTCAAATTAATTATACAATATTATTAGTAAAACTAATTTAATGATGATAAAGACGAAATAGAAAAAAATGTATGTTACAGTAAATGTAATAAACTGGTGATTATGAATAATTACCGGTGATTATTCATAATCACCACAAAACTTGGTAAATGTGATAAATTATTGAATATTTCTCTCATTTCCCAGTTAATTTATAAAATCCTCAACTCGTAATGAGGAATGTAATAAAAGTCAGTAACGTTTACAATACAATTCTTAAAATTTTGTAACTTTATCTTAATCTTTTTTTTTTTTTTTTTTTTTTTTTTTTTTTTTTACAAGAAACACAATTTTTTTGAAAAAAAAAAAAAAATGGATGAAATATGCTTGGAGAATGTATCACGAATGATAAATAAAACTTTAAAAAAATTGAATAATTGTTAATATGATATTATTTTTATAAAATACTTTTAACAGAAGTTTTGATTAAAAAAAATTTTTGATGGTAGTGCTCATTCAAATTTTAATGCTGGCAGAAGAATTACATATTGTTATCCATAAATATTAAATGATGATTTTATAATAAAATATCAATTTTAAAAAGAAACAAATTTAAGCTATCTTTAAATTTTAGTGTTTTGGTTTAAATAAAAACTCCTAAAATTAATGAAATATATTACGTGTTTGAAATACAGTATTAGTATATCAGAATAAGGAAAATTTGTTTAAAAAGTATTTGCATCAATTACCACTAAGTTCATTTTAAATATGTTTTTTAAATATTAAAGAATATTTTAAGTGTTAATAATCAAGTAATGCTAATTTAAAAGTGCACTAAGTAAATCATATATATTCATGATGTTGACACATTTCGTGTAACATAAAAAAAAAAGTAAAACAGTAACTTTATTTAAAAAAAAAAAAAGTCTGAAAAAAATCCAAATGCCAATTTTCCACCGATAAATGTTTATTTTAACTAACTGAATACAAAACCCTGAAGGTTTTCTTGTCAATTTAACGAACGGACCGATTAAGATGTATTGTGTAGAATATTTTCTTATTAAGGTCTGTTAAAGGCTATGTTATTAACGTCTTTTATGTTCTAGTTTATCAATTAATAAGACAGGCAAACAAAAGGAAACTATGTGATATACTGGCTACATGTTTTTGTGATATAACAATTCATGTCATTTATAAAAGCAACATTTATTTATTTATACTTAATTTTAAAATATTGTTAAAAGAATCAAAATAAAGTCTTCATATATTCTTTACTTGAGATGAATAAAATTTTTGTGATCGTGGTTATAAAAATTAATTTGTGAAATAAATAAATAAATAAATAAAATAAACACAAAAATCTATTTATTTTTTAATATATAAGAAAGTGAATATAAGTTATAATGTATAAGTAAAACAATTTGTAATGCAAAGAAAAGGGAGTTATCGTATATATATATATATATCGTTACAATTTCAATAAATATTTAGGGAAATCGTCAAGTATATAAAAAGAAAAGTGAAATAGTATATACTATGTATATTAAGTAAAGCAAATATTTATTAGTCTGAATTGTTTTTTCTAAACAGAAAAAAATAAGAAATAAAATAAAAATAGAATGAGAATTAATTGGGAAGTTGAAAAAAAAAAAGTTATTTTTATTGGTTTTTAAATTGTATATGAAGTACATTCTAAGGTTTACAAAGCAGATATTTTATATAAAAAATATTTCTCTTATACTAAACTTAATCAATTAACAGAGGGCTAAAAATTTAAAATATACTCTTTAAAAAGTGTTTATCGCAATCAGTAGTTTACCTATTCTAACAATGTATGTTTGCTCAAAATTTCCGTCCTAAACCATACGTTTGGATGTGTCAGATCACGAGGAGTACGAATTACCGAGGAACTTGATGTCGAAAAAGCGATCGGGTCAATTCAATTGCATTGTGAGAGTCACGTAGATTAAAAAAAAAAAAAAAAAAAAAAAAAAAAAAAACTGTAAAATCTTAAGAAAACTAACATCTTTAATGCACAGAAAAAAATACACAATGGAAAGAAAAAATGTTACAACTCATAAGAATTGCTCAGAATGCAGATAGCTTCGGTGGCCAGCAGAGGTATAAATTTGATGGGAACACAGAGGATATTGTGGTCACAACATATTTTACGTGCACCAGCCACCATTATTGTACACGACAGTCTTTGGTCGACTCGAGAACCGAACCCACAATCTTCCAATTACGAGCTTCGCGCTCTACCGACTGGGGTACTGTGGTCGAGATTTAAGTTTGTAAAAATGAAAGAAAAAGGGTCATATACTAAAGCTGTAATGAAAATGGTCTAGATATTATGATTTTCTTTCTATTAAAAATATATACTTATTAATATTATATATTTGAATTTGGCATTGAATATAAGGATTTCCATAATAATTTTCTGCTTTTGTCTTGTAATATGCACTATTAATATTCCTTTTCAGTGAAAGAAAGCAGCGAATAGGCGGGCTGCATGTGTTAATAAGTAAAGTGAGTCGGGGAGGAGGCGAAGCCTCCTTCGGGGGCTGGTGAGCGGAGCGAGCAATGCGCGTTATAAAATACAGAAAATAATTATATTATGGAACAACTTTAGTAGCCTTAATTGGATGTACCGAAGTCATTTATATGAACACAGTTCTTTGTGATAAATTAATATTAATATATATACAAATTACTTTAAAATTATCAAAGCTACAATTTTTTTTGTTTAGAATGAGGAAAATGATGTATAATAACGGATAAACTTTTATCTATAAACCTACCATTACAGTGGACAGAGCATTATTTTATTACGGAAATTTAAGAAAATGCGACAAAGATGAGTCAGCTAAATGCAGGGAAGAAGTTAATTATTTTAGGCAATCATCGAGTTATTGATGATTATTTGTTTGAAATGTTTATTTATTATTTTTTTTAATTTACCTTTTACACACTGCATTCAGATCCTGATGTAATTTAAATTAGTTTTTTACTTATTTTGCCTTCTAATGCTTTATTTTAAAGAACTCTATCATTAAAATGTGTAAAATTATAATAATAATAAAAATATAATTTAAGATTATTATATTTAAGATTATTAATTTAATATTATTAATTTAATGTTATTATATTTTATTTTAATAATGTAATATATTTTAAACATGTCAGCCCATTTTTAGAAGCATTTGATTATTTTTCTAAATTATGTGAATTTTCAAACTGTGGGGAAAAAGGGAAAAAAGGAAAATAGGTAATTTTTAGAATTTTCTGTACATTTTCCTTTTTATGATTGAACTTTAATTTCTATTTCAAAAAAACAAGTCATCTTTCTATTATATCTGATTTTTTTTTTTTAAGTCAGTATTCATGATATTTAATTTTTAAGTGAATTTATAATTCCATGTTCCATTTAAGGAGCATTAGCGTGTAAATGGTTAAAGTTAAAACAAGCAGAACCTGTGTAAATCATTACATTTTTAACTTTTCAGCTCTATTTTTTTTCATCTAATACAATCATCCAGACATAACTATAATTTCCATAAATTATAATACAAAACTATTTAATTTTTTTCTCAGATAATACATACAATTGATACTTTTTAATTTAAAGAACCAAATATAGAAGTTATAATCATTTTACAAAATAAATTGCTTAAAAAGTATAAAATAACAAAAAAAAAAAAAAAAAAAAATCATGTGAAATTGAATCTAACTTTATTTTGCATAAATTTCTTCACAGCTTTTTTCAGAACATCTATTCACTGTTGCGTTCGATAAAAAATATTTTAAATACAAAACAATCTAATTTTGAAAGGGAAATATAAATTTTAAAAAGAACTCTGAAAGATAAGGATTGCTATCATGTAAGAAAATGTAGAATTTACATTAAAAAAAAGGAAAAAAATCTCGTTTTTTTTTTTTTTTTTTTTTTGTCAAATATAAGCATTTAAACGTATGTAAATACCTAGATCTAATTTCTAATTTGTTACAGAACCGTTTTTTGCTCATATCGTTATATCTAATTAAAATATTGAAATGCTCGATGGATATAATTTTAAGTTGGGTTCAGATCTAAGCCCCAGTCAAGTTTAATTGAATTCCGTATACCCATTTTTACGTAATAACCGATCGAATGAAAAACGTTCTATATATATTTATCCCTCCCATGCACACACAGAAAATATTCTGAAATTATTTGGGATTTTTTTTATGTCTAAAACGTAAAGATAGCATATTATTAATATTTTTTCTTCATTCATAGCATTTCACTAATAAAAACCTCATGGCGCATGCGCAGGCGTTTTTTGCCCATATCTCCAGACCTTATCAAAATTTTGAAATATTCGATAGATATAATTTTAATTTGGGTATAGATCTATATCCCTGCCAAGTGTCATTGAATTCCGTCAAGCCATTATCATGTGATATTCGGACAAAATAGCGTTACGTACATACAGGCTCAATGGCTCACACACACACACACACACAGAGAAAGAGAATTTTCCGATATTTTTGGCTTTCACGATTTGTGAAAAAAGAAGATATAAGATTATTTTTTTTTTTTTTTTTTTTTTTTTTTATGATTAGAAATTTACGGACAAAATTCTGATTTTAATAATATAGTTAATTAGTTTATGAAAATTTCCATTATATCATAAAATTCAAATAAAATTAAAAGTAAATAAATAAAAATAAATAACAATAAATAAATAAATAAACGAAAAAAAAAATGGAATATGTATAAATATTTTCAATGAATTTAAACATGATTTTGCGTTAATAAATGTTTCACACACATGAAAGTAAATAAAACTTGGCTATCATTCAACAATGCAAGAAAGATTTATTATAATACAGAGAATTCTTTCATGTACGGATCAGTTAAATCCATACTCATCAAAATGTCATGTTTGATTTTTTTGTTTATCCATTCAGGATTTTTTTATTTATCCAAAAATAAATAATGATATTTTTTGCGAAATAGACACGTGAGTTTCAAAGACGTGTTGTTTTCTATAAATGCAATTTTTTAAATGATATATTTTTTTACTTATAATTACTGAAAAAAAACCTTCAGATATTTTTAAGAATTCAAATAATTCCATTTTAAAACTTGCTTATAAATGTGTTTGGCTTTTTGAATATTTTTGTAAATTGAAACAGGAAATATATAATATGGTTAAAAATAAATAATTACCTTACCTTAATGAAAATAATAAAACGATGGATAAGTTATTTTCTGAATATTATTTTGCTTTGAAATATAACTTTATTGGTTTTTCTGTAAATAAATCTGCTAATAATTTTGCTATTAAGTGTCAGATGTTTTACAAGCAACTTAATTTGTATAAACATAAAGCAATAATGCTTTTAAGAAAGTAAATACTTCTCCTTCTGTAATTAAAAATGGTTTGTGTGATTTTAGTAAAAACAAATAAATAAATAAAAATAAATAAAATTTAAAAATTATAATTTTAAATGTATTATTTGTTTATGAACATCAACATTCATTCTAAAAAAAAGCTTCGATATGTTACTTGAGGCACATTTAGTTATGGGTATTTTACTAGTAAATAGTTATTAAATTTTTTAGAGTGTTTAACGTTATTTATTAAGATGAAAGCGGATTTATAACTGATAGAATTAGTTCAGTTTTACAATATATTAATAGCAATATTTCTAAGATATATTCGATTAACACTTTCGATTTTCAAATTTCATTTGCACGTATCCCTAACTCTGACATTATTATGGTTTGTAATAAGATATATGACGATTTGAACTTAATATTTGATAACGATTTAAACTATTGGTTTAATTTAGTTAAATTTTTATTTTTGAAAATAATTTCTATAATGGTAATGAATGTTTTATGAAAACTAAAGCTATACCAAAGGGTTTTTGCTTTTTTAACCCTGCTGTCGATACAATTTTATATTTGTATGAGAAAAAGTTAGTTAGTTCTAACATTTATCAAGGAATTTTTGGTGTTTAATCGTTGGAAATTTGAAGGTTTCTGGTGGGATCTATCCGGAGGTTATAATTTTGAAACACACTTGTATTGAAAGTTTAACGTATTTTTGGATTTTAATTTTGATTAGTTAATGAACTTTGTTTTTATCATAAAAGGTTATATATTGATATTAAAGATATTACTTTAACAAATTAATTATAACATACAAGTATTAAAATTTTTAAATTAAAATGCTTTGGAGTTTATTTGTTAATTTATTTTTAGTTCATTGTTTCGCCTGTTTTCAATTTTAAGTGTTTTCTCTACATTTATTTTATTTTGTTATTTTTGTTCTACTTGAATATCCTGTTTAGGCAACTTCTATTTTGTTATATTTTCATGCGCATTAAATTTTTTAGTTGAAAGTATTTATATTCTATCCTGTCAAACAACACAGTAAAAAATATATGTTAAAAGTACAGGAAAAATCTGGCAGCTGGGGTGCCAGTATTTCTCCGTCAAATATACAGAACAAAACTGTACTTTTAACAAAAAAAACCTGTTTGATTTACAGGATTTCTACATAAAATGTATGTCAGTGATACAATTTTGCGGTTTTAAACTGTATATTTGACAGAGAAATACTGGCACACCAGCTACCAGATTTTACCTGTAATTTTACAGGTTTATTATTTGTTGTGAATATTCTTATTGAAATAATGATTATACATATAATACATGCCTAATTTCTCTGTAAAATATATGTGCATGTTTTTGATATTGATCGTAGATTAATTCAATGATTGAATTTATTTTAGATACTGGTGCAAAATGTTATAAAATATACTTCTTTTCAAACCAGATTAAATGCTAAAGATCTAAAGAGTTTTGCTGCACTTATACATTTGGTACTCTATGAAAATAGTTAAATATCACAGTTTACGGTCATTAAGTTATCATAAAATGTTATTAATAAAGATAGTATAGCCGTAAGAACAGTTAGTATCACAGTATTCAGAATAGCTTTTGATTCCCTTTATGATAATAGTTAAATAAAACAATTAAACAACAACAGCAACAATTATATATATATATATATATATATATATATATATAAATAAGATAAAATTTAAATATATGAGGGAGTAAAACTTGAATTATTAAATAAATAGAACTAAAACAAAGTTTTTATAAACCAATGCGTAAAAGAAGCAAAAGGAAATATAAAACTATAATAAATAAGCAAAATAATCAAAACCAGGTGAAAAAGTAATCCCAAAACACATGAGGGCTTTCATCAGGGGAGATCCCCCATGTAGGGAAAGGAATATGAGACGTTTCTGACGAAACGCTGGTAATTTAACCAAAAACACGTTTCTAGAGCCCAATGTCTCACACATGGAAGCAAGACCATACAGCAGACGAATTTTAATTAATACATAGCATAAAAAGCAATTAAATTCAGAAATAAAGCACAAAATGTAATACATCAATATAAATTACAATATATTCTTTGTATATATATATATATATATATATATATATACACTAAGCGACAAAAAAAAAGCCGCACTTGGATGTTTTCCTTTTCGCCTTCTACAACCACCAATTTTATCGTTTAAAAAGCAAATTTTCGAACAGATTTTACTATGTTGTCCTCCATATACACTTTAGCTTTGAGTCTAGTGTTAAAAACAAAATGCAATTGTCAGGAAAATTGTAATTTTAGAAATTATTTCAAAAATGGTAAGAATAAGGCAGTTAACGATGCCACAAAAAGTATTAATTTTTAAATGAAAATCAAAAAATATTTTAATACGTGAGATGGCAAAATAATTAAATGCTAACGAAATATTGGTAAAATGAATTTTTGCAAAATATAAATTTTTTTTGCCGTTTAAACTGGGAATTTGCCTTTAGGCGGTCATGTTGCTCATCAAAGCAAGATAACCGCAAGTTAAAATGCGTATGTTTAAAAAATCGATTTGTATCATGTTCAGAACTTAAAAAAGATCTTAAAAAAGTGTATAGTAAATTACTTTCTTAAAAAACAATGCGGGAACATCTAAACAAAGCGGGTTAAAGAACGGAAGTACTGCGAAAAAAGCTATTATTAAGGAAAAGAATTAGAAAAAACAATACTTTAGTTGACCAAAATTTAAAAACATTATCAGTTAATTATTAGGCTGAACTGGTTTTCTCTGATGAATCAAGTTTTCTTTATTTCGTGCAGTTGAAAAAAGCTAGAATGAAGACGAAAATGTGACCGACTTAATGAAAATCGCACTTTTAAAACAGTGACACATTCTCCGTACATTATGGTACGGAGGTGCATAGCTTTTCAAACACTCGGGGAAATTTTTATGCTCAAGGGATCAATTAACTCGAAATAAAACACAATCTGCATAAAAGTGGTGCCTGACCGACTATTTTGGAGGTATCTTAGACATTTCCGTAAACAGTATTTGAAGATAATAAGGCACCTTACTACAAGGCGTCTGTGGTAAGTTTATTCACTTCAAATTGTCAAAATTTATTATACATTCCCATGAGAACCTATAATTCTGTAAGTAATCATACTTTTTTTCACTTTAAGTTAAATACCACAAATGATATAGTAGAATTTCTTCTTTACCAGACATGGAAATGGTCAAAATCGCGATCCGCTCGAAAATGTTTCGTCTATAAAAAGGCGGGGGAGAGGGGAGAGGATTCGAAATTTGCTGCCTATAACTCTGCCAGAACTAGAAAAATTTATTTGTGATATTTGGCACATTGAAATTTCTGAGATTTATATTAAAACACTGTATAAAGCTATGCCATTGCGCATTAATGCAGTAATTCCATATAAAGGTGGAATTAACCCAATGCAGAATACATATTTTTAACAAAAAATTGCTTAGATCTAACAAATAAATAGGTTTATTTCATATATTAAAATATAACTTGTTTATTTCATATAATAAATCATAATACAATGTAAAGTGTATAGTTATTGCATTATGTTCAAAAAGAAAGTTTTATGCAGATTTTTAAAAAGTACTTCGTAAAGTGCAATAAAGTGAATTATTAAATCGAAAATATACATAGGTATCATTTCATACCTTTGGTATTATGTAAACAAGACAGTTTTATTTGTTTCAAACATTAATTTTAAAGTTATTACAAATTAAAAAGGTATAAGTCATTTTTTCAGCAGTGCGGCTTTTTTTTTGTCGCTTAGTGTATATATACAGACTAGCAATTTTTTTTTTCAAATCTGACAGAGTTATGTGTTTATTTAAAAAAGTCTATTTTTAAAGATCTCATTTAAAAATATCACGGATTAAGAAAAAAAAATTAAATAAGTGTAATATAGTAAATAAACATTTTTTTTCTTTTGTGAGACAAAATAACAGTATGAAGATTTAACAGATATTATATCTTCCTTATTGAAGGTATAATCGAATAATCAGTATAAATTAAACCATAAAACAGAAATCAAATCAAAAGATGTTAATCGATTTATTTTTCTTTGTATTTTAATAAAACATAAGATTTACCTTTCTTTATTATAAAACTTTCAGTTTTACATTACTCTGATTTATCTAAATAAAGGGGAAAAAAGGACTATCGATAATTGCCTTTTCGCAGTAAGCTTTCTGGAAAGAAAAGCCTTAAAGATAAATATTTTGATAACGTGACTTTACCTTTTAATTCTTATGATATCTCAAAAGAATACTTGAAGTCAATATATAACTGAGAGTTTATTTGAGTTCAGAGTTGAACGTAACTTTATTTTTTATAGAAGGTTTTTAATTAACTCAGTATGGAAAAAGAAGTCTATTTCTCATGTTTGTAACGTATTCAATAACTTGGCCTTTCTTTTTTTCTTTTTCTTTTTTTTTTTTTTTTTTTTTTTTAACAAATTTTCTTTTCTTTATATGAAATAATCCGAAAGTTCATATAGCGAAATAAAAGTTAGTATTTTTTAATTAATAATATATATATATTTTTCATTATTAGGATTTAAGGGGACGGTGGACATTACAAAACTTTTTTTTTAATTATAGCCACAAATTTATAAAAATTCATATTTTTATATATGGACTCATAAATGTCCTAAATACCTAAAAAAAAATTAAAAATTTATTTATTTTTTTATTTTAATTTTAAAATATTTAAAATTTTTAATTTTTTTAAAAAATGCTCCGGGCGTTCCAATTTTTAACATTTTTTCCCATTTTTTCAAAATTATTAATTACAAACTCATTTTTAAGAAAAGTTAGTATTAATTGGATGAATTCATTGAAAAACTCTATTTTTAATGAATTTTTTTTGCATAATATATCAATTTTCGATGAAAATTTCTTGTTTTTTCATAGCAAAATCTAATTTAAAAAAAAAAAAAATGGACAAATCCTAAAATCAATACTAATAACTATTCTAATGTGTAACAAGAATTGTTGATATGAATTTCATAAATTTTAATTAAAAACTGAGACGCCCGGAGCATTTCATAGAATGAAATATGAATAATTAATCTTTGCCGCTTCTTTGTTTGCATTTCAGAGGGCATTTAAATGGCCCTTTAATTTTTTTAAACGTCTATAACTTTGGAAATTATTAACTTAGAAACATCCCATTGGTCGCATACTGTGCAGAATTAATCAAAGAAGATTAATATAAGAAAAACGAAATTTCGATTTTTTTCTCGATTTTCATGAATTTCAAGGTCCACCATCCCCTTAAATAATAAGTGTAAAAAATATTATTATCATAAGAATTTTCGAAAGCATTTATAAATCTTGACTTGAAATATAATAATGTTTTCTCTTTTAATTTTAACGTTTTCTTTTAATTTTATTTTTGAACAACGTATATAAAAAACTTGGCAATCGTGTACAATATGTAATAAGGAAATTCATTAAACATTTTAGTTTGAATATTTTTCTATGTATGACTCTAGTTTCACATTTTAGATTAAAAGTCAAATGTTAGATTAAAAAAAAATATCTTTTTATTACTTATACATAAAAAAAAATAAAATAAAATAAAAAAATGTTGTAACTAGATTTACATAATTTATTTTATTACATTTTATGTTTTAAAGTAGTTAAATTATTCCCTTAGCGCTTATCCGCTTATTCCCGATAAGCGCTTATCGACATATCTCATCACAATATTGACCATGTCTTAGAAACCTTAAATTCAATTGACAGTAATATCCAGTTTACATATGAAATAGAAAATAACGGCTCCCTTCCATTTCTTGATATCCTCGTCTCTCGCAGTGTAAATGGATTTTCAACCACTGTCTATCGTAAAAATTTTGCAGTCTCCCTTCCTCCCCATGCGCGTTCATGTCACCCACCTAACCAAAAAATGGCTGTTTTCTATACTTTTGTAAACCGTGCATTTAATATTTGTTCAAATCCTGTTTTATTGAAATCTGAAATTAAATACCTGAAAGCCATCGCAATTGACAGAGGTTATGACCCTTCCATTATAGACATAGCTATCCAAAAATTACAACTCCCTCGTATTTCGTCTACTAAATCAGTCACATCTAATATCAGTATTTTTTTACCCTATTTTTCTAAAACCAGTCAAACCATAGCTAAAATTCTCAAACAATATGATTTTAAAATAATATTTTCGCCTTCCAATAAACTCATCTTTTCTCAGTTAAAAGATTCTATTGATATGCATAATTCTTGGGGCATTTATAGTATTTCCAGTCAGTGTGGTTTATCATATATTGGCCAAACTAAACGCAGTCTTAAATTTCGTCTAAAAGAACATATGAATTACGTCCGCAAACAAGAAACCAATAAATCGGCTATTCCTAAACATTGCTGGGAGGAAAATCATAATTTTAAATTTAATTCAGCTAAAATAATTTGCAGACCTAAATCCATTCATGAACGCGATTTCTTTGAAGCTTTTCATATTTATAAAAATTTTAAAAACCTTGTAAATTGTGATTTCGCTGTTCCCTATTTGTCTGATTGTTGGAAATTTTACATTCACTCCACATTTCCTTAATTTTTTCTACTGTTTACACAGCTACACATTCCTTAATTCCTATTGGCCACACTCCCCACCTCTTCCGTAATCCTATTCGTTGAACTAAATCCGGTCCCTCTCCTATATATGTACGAGCATTTCTCCAGATTTAGAATTCTTTTTGCACTGATGATGGTACGCTTTAGGCTACCGAAACAGCTGTATGCAACTCAATAATTTTTCTTTGGCGTTTCTGACGTAGTAGTTTATTCCTGTTTTAAAATTAAAATATGCGTTCTTAGTAAACCAATTTGCGTATTTCACAAAACAGAAACTTTACACCTTTTGATAAAGTGACGTGAGCAATTTCGAGTTGCAAAAGTGTATATAAACCCAATTCAACTCAACATTTCATACTTTCTCATTGCCATAGCGTTTAAATATGGAAGATTCGTTTCCTTTTCTTGATTTGTCAGATCTAGGGCAAGAGAAAATTTAAAAGTTTTTTTTTAACTCCCTTTTTTAAATGCCAACATTTAATGAAAATAAAAGAACTCTCATAATTATTACAAAGAAAAAGTGCGTGGATTCATCCATCAAAAAAACGGTTTCAAGTCCTGGATTTCATAAGTACACTTTCATCTGGATTTTACATACCCATGGATACAAGCCCACACATAGATAGTTTTAACATTTCCATTGAAAATGAAAATATAAATTTTTTCCAGATTGGAGGACCTACCAGATATGGAATACTGGAAAGAATATATACTAAAAAACCCATCGTAAAAGAAACACATCTAACTCCTGTTTACAAAATTATAAAGGTATTTTCTAATAGATACTCATTCTGTGACAATCCATCTCAAGTATTACAAAATTATTTGGTAAAAAATAATGAAATAGAATGATGCCGCCGACAATCGATTATAGAATTTAAACTTATGGAGGAGAAAAAAATTGTCATCACTTTTAGTGAACTGTATTATCGCCACCACGAATTTATTCAATGCGAATTAACCAAAGATTTACAAGAATATCTTTATTTATAATTGTTGGTATTTTATGAAAACTCTCATCGTTATTAGAAAGAACCCATCAAAAGAACTATTCTAAGTTCCCTTTCATTTGCATTCCATTCAAAGCATCGAGAATAAAAGTATAAAATTTTTTCATCCTGCTAGATATGGAATTCTTAAAAGAATGGGTTTTTTAACAGTCATCATAAAACATAAACTCCTGTTTATGAATTTGTAACTGCATTTTCTCATGTCAAATTGGTTTGTTGAAAAACTATTTGGTAACAAACAATCCACAGAAGATTGATTATTGAATTTAAACTTGTGTAGGACTTTTAGTGTCCACGAATTTATTTAATGTGAAATAACCAAAGATTTGCAAGTTTATTTATTGCCAACTTCATATCTTTATTTGCCAACATTTAATGAAGACTCTCATCATTATTAGAAAGAACCCATCAAAAGAACTATTCCAAGTTCCCTTTCATTTGGATCCCCGTCAAGAATGAAAGTATAAATGTGTTTCATATCCTGCTAGATACGGAAAACTTAAAAGACCCATCATAAAACAAACTCCTGTTTACGAATTTTTAAATGCATTTTCTATTAGATACTCATGTCAAATTGGTTTATTAAAAAAACTATTTGGTAAAAAACAATCCACAGAAGATCGATTACGGAATTTCAACTTGTGGAGGACGACGCAACGATAATGTGAAATAAGCAAAGATTTGCAAAAATATCTTTATTATTGAATCATTCATTATTTATATGGTTTTTATAAAGAATCCTAATGATTATATTTGTATATAAAATAACATGCTCTTGTATATTTAAATCTGTTGTATATATATATTATATATTTTTTTCTTTAATAAAACTGTTCAAAATTGAAAAATTAAATGTTTTATTATTTTTTAAATTTTCAAAACTTGAAACTTTCATCGATAATTTACGATAATGGCATCGTGTATAGACAATTGAAATAGAATAAGATAGAATTTGAATTTTAGCGGATAATTAAATAGCGAAATTTCATTTTTCAAAATTTAAAAATTGAAATTTTGCTATTTAATTAAATGTTAAAATTCAAATGTTATTTTTTTAAAATAGCTTGGTGGACTCTGAATTAGAATAAAATCGAATTTAAATTTTAGCGGATAATTAAATAGAGAAATTTCCTTTTTTCAAGATTTAAACATTGAAATTTTGCTATTTAATTAAATGTTAAAATTAAAATGTTATTTTTTGAAAATAGCTTGGTGGAATCTGAATAATGTTATATCAAATTTGAAATATTTGTTTTCTAATAAAAAAAAAATTGTTTCAGATTGTTTTATTGCAGTCGTTAGAAATGCAGTCGTTAGATTATATATTAGATGAAAATGAGGTCGTTAGATTATAATTACAGCTGTTGATCTCTCTGTCTATTTTAGTGTAACCCTGTAAATCAGAAAGTTAATCATATCATATTCTAAATAAAATATTATTTTAGAAAATTAATAATACATTTCAATATTTTTATGATTTTCACAGTACAATTCTAGCAATTTCTTATTAATAGCTTTTAATATAAATGGATATTTTTGTGTCACCCTGTAAATCTATTGCTAATCACGTTATATTCTACGCAAAGCATTTTTTTGTGCATATAAATAACATATTTCAATTTTTCTGAAACTTCGTGTAAAGTAAAGCTATTAAAATTTTGATTTATAGACATATCTCTAATAGAACGCAATGCTTTGGAATACTTTTGAGTAGCCATGTACATAAACCGATGGTGGTCCATTTTATACAGGAATAGTAAATTTGAATAACATATTTCAATTTCATTAAGATATGTCTACAGTAAAGGTATGAAAATACGGTTTATAGAAATACCTCTCATAGAGCACAATGCTTTGAAATACTTTCGGGACAAACCAGTAGAAGTCCATTTTCAATAGGGATAGTGAACTTGAATAACATATATCAGGTTCAAGAATTTCTATAAATATTTTCGGGACAAACAGACAAGCAGACAGACAGACATGCAGATACACAAAACTGAAATCATATTCACACTTAAAAATGTTAGAAAGTGTTAAAACGCTTAACGTAAACGAAAGTAATATTCTAGCATTTTTTATTAATAGCTCTTAATAGAACTGGATATTTTTGTGCGACCCTGTAAATCTAATGCTAATCATGCTATATTCTATGCAAAGTATTCTTTTGTGTAGCATATAAATAACATGTTTCAATTTCCAAAATCTTGGTGTAAAGTAAAGTTATTAAAATTTTATTTATAGAAATATCTCTCAGAGAACGTAATGCTTTGGAATACTTTTGAGTGGCCCTGTACACAAACAGATGATGGTTCATTTTATACTTGAATAGTGAACTTGAATAGCATAGTTCAATTTCATTGGAATGTCTTCAGTAAAGGTATGAAAATATGGTTAATAGAAATACCTCTCATAGAACACAATGCTTTGAAATACTTTCGGGACAAACCAATAGAGGTCAATTTTCAATAGGGATAGTGAACTTGAATAACACATATCAATTGCAAAGAATTCCATGAATATTTACGGGAGCGCGGACAGACAGTATTTTTTCCAGATTTTTTACTTATATGAAAAAAAAAAAAATTGAAAATAAGAAATAATTTAATTTTTAGAAATTTTTTATAGATATAATTAAAAATTCCTTTTCTTGTGTTATATTTAAGTTGGCAAAAAACTCATATCATTGGTTTTGCAATAAATCAAGTTTATCGCTTGGTTTTCCAGGTTGTGTGACGTAATAAACACCTGTCATTTTCAAACATAGTTAAATCTAAAAGTACGCATAAGAATTTTGTAAGCATCTGTTCAAGTATTGCGCATGTTTTTCTCTTGACGTTGAAATGCAAAGAATTACACAGACATTGAAAGACCCTGATTAAATATACTGAGATTTCTCTAGTAATATTTATTTTTTAATTCATGTATATCTTTAAATGAGGTCTTTATTATAACATTTCATTATTTTTAATTATTATTATCCAATCATTAATCAAAAGTTTTATGACTAACGAATAAATCAGTAATTAATGATAATTTTTATAAGAATAAAAATTCACTTAAAAATATATTTAATATTCTTTTAAATGTGTTTAGAACTTCACATTTTCTATCAGTTTCAAGAAATTCCATAAATATTTATCAGAATTTAAGCGACAGACATACACAAATTGAAATCATATTAAAGACACTTAATGTAAACGATTCCGGCAAATTTTTATTAATATCTCTTAATGTATATTTAAAGATTGATGAGTGTGACCTGAAGCAACAAATTACCGATTTAAATAAATTGATTGGTAAACTTCGTATTAAAGAAAATTATTTTATTAATTAATTAATTAATTTTCAAAAATGATGAAATTTATAAAATCTAAAAATTATGAAATGTCAATTGTAAATTGTATTTCAAACTTTAAATTGTTTTAAAAAACAAGATTTGAATTTCAATATTTATATTTAGAGATCAATTTATTTTATAAGACGACAATTTATATACAATTAATTAAAAAAAAAATAAAAACTGATAAGTTTTGAATTTCAACTCTGTGTGATTTGATAAATATAGATCATGATAATTTCAGATAATTTTTGAAATTATATCTAATGCATTTTATAAAAGTAAATTGCATTTCAAATTTTTAAATTTTTAAAAAAAATATTTCAATAAAACTAGTTAAAGTAAAAAAAAAAGATTTATTTTAAGTTTTTTTTTTTTTTTTTTTTTTTTTTAATATTGACTCATTCTTTGGCATTCTGAGAAAGTTTTCGTGTACAGTTAATTATTTGACTGACTGTATATATGTTATATATATATATATATATATATATATATATGTGTGTGTGTGTGTGTATATGTGCAAAAAAAACTAAAGTTCGCATAATTTTATTTAAATAAATTTAAAAAAATTTCTATATTTCTGTTAAAGAGTTTAAGCGATAGAAATAAATATATTTTAGTTGTGATGTAATACACGATAATCTATTAAACCTATTCATGTTCTTGAAGTAACTAAAATATTTTTTATTATTTATTTATTTGTTTATTTTGTTGCTTTATGAGAGCAGCATTAAAATTTAAAATTTAAAATACTGCGAAAATTCTATTCATGTACTTTATTACATTCTTTATATAAACGAATATATATATATATATATAGAAAATAAATTTTTAAAACGTTGGAATAACCGAGTAACAGAAGGTTTAAGTCTCCTGAATACCACATATATCAATAAGAATTAAATTTTATGAATTTGATTTTTCCTATGAAGAGTTTTTGTTCCTCTATTTAAACTTTTTTTTTTCTTTTTTTTTACTAACTGTTTGATTTTTTAATTAATTTAATTTAACTTCGAACTTACCTCATCATTATTCCTAGCCAGTTAGCTGCATTACAAAAGTTGATACTTTTAATAATAAATCGATATATATGTATATATATATATATATATATATATATATATATATATATATATATATATATATATATATATATATATATATATATATATATATATATATATGTGTGTGTGTGTGTGTGTGTGTGTGCGTGTGTGTGTGTGTAAAACATTTTTATTTTTTAAAAGTATTTATGTGTAGAAATAAATAATTTTTGGCATTGATATAATACAAGATAATCAATTAAAATTGTGCGTTTTTATGAAACAACATAAATATTTATTATTATTTATTTGTCTACTTTTTTACTTTATGAGGGCAGTATAAAAATAAAAAACTAAAATTTATACACTTTATTACATTCTTTAATGAAATAATATATTAAATTATATATATATATATATATATATATATATAATAATGATAATAATAAAACGTAGTAACAGAAGATTTAAGGAAAATGAATACTACATAGACCAATAAGAATTAAATTTTCACTAAATTAATTTGTCCGGTGATGACGTTTAGTTCAAATATTTAAACAACTAATTTTACTGACTATTTGATTTCTTTGATAATTTAATTTCAAACTTATCTTAACACAATTCCTAGACAGTTAGCTGCATTTCAAATGTTGATACCTTTATGATAAATCGATATATATATATATATATATATATAACCTTTCCTTTTAAATGTGTATGTCTGTTTGTATATGGTGTATATGTGTAGGGTGCTTGTATGTATATTTATATGAATATATAAATGTACATAAAGAGAGAGGGGAGAAAAAGAGAGAGGTAAATGTAAGGAACATTCCTTGGAATCTATAAACAGCATTTTCCTTTAGTAAATATTTCACCGACATAACAGTAAACGAAATCTAATTATTATTCCTGAATGCGAGTAAGACTTATTATTCGATGAAAAAATATTTTATGTTTGGATAAGGTAAGAACATACTCCTCAAATTGCCATGTATGCCCTTTATTTGTAAAGTAAAGAAAATCAAATGGAGGAAAAAGCTGCGTTATTTATTGCATTTTTGACACATAAGGTGACAAAAATTTTTATGAATATATATTTTTACTTTCTTCTATATGTAATATAGATAAAGTATTGTATTCGTGAAAATTTTCGAACTTCGGTTTTCGACGGATTTACACGTTTTGGGATGTCTTGAACACGATTTGATTGTTTTTTTAAATGTCTGTCTGTGTGTCTGTCTGTCTGTATCACGAATTTTGT
This sequence comes from Salticus scenicus, assembly GCA_963930645.1. Lineage (NCBI taxonomy): Eukaryota > Metazoa > Arthropoda > Arachnida > Araneae > Salticidae > Salticus > Salticus scenicus. Next base: position 302,695,198 of record OZ005654.1, read on the forward strand.
GGACTATGTATCTCACGAACGAATGAACGAAATTTACCCAAACTTGCTATTTAGTTGTACCCTGACATAAACTGGTGTTGATTAGATTTGGGGATCAATCGCTCACAGGTGGCGCTGTGATCGCATTTTTTCAAATTTTTAACATGGCAGTATAGGACAAAATTTTGTATAAATGTACATAATGAGAATTTTTTAAACTTGTGATTGTAAAGTTATTGTGAATAATTGATAATTGTAATAGTTAACCAGGAAAAAAATTATGTGCATATGGTGGGCATCGCTTCTCCCCCTGGGGGAAAGTACAACCCGGGGGGGGGTAAATTTTCAAGATGGGTATCTTTCGACAGGTCTCTATCGTCTTTCGACAGGTTGAATTATAGATCTGTGATAATTTAAAACAAAGTTTTTTTTTTTTTTTTTTACTTTTAGCGAAAAAAAAACCTTTTTTTTTTTTTTTTTTCTTTTTTTTTTTTTTTTTAAATATTGAGAATAAAATGGCCTTTTTTTGGATATTTAGTGTTATACTATTTCTCTAATATGGAAATCGTCTGCATTATCATGGATGATATATATACATATTTTTTAAATAATAATTTTATTAGATTATTTTTACTGAGTGATTTTGTATAGGAAAATATAGAAGAAAGGCATGTGGTGGCCACAACATGCTAGTTTTTCTTTAAATTGAGAATCATTTTCTATAACGTTAAAATTAACTGTTTTCGATGAAAGATAATGAAATAAAAAATATTTATAAAATGATTTACATAGTTTTTACGGAATTAAGGGATATTAATAACACGCACTCTAAAGGAATTTTGCGAAATTTTCCTCTGTACCCCTTAAAGGGCAGGAGGGGACAATAACACGTTACCTGTGCTCCACGTTTTCTCAGAAAAGCAATTTTTTGGTAAGTCGATTGGTTATGCTTTCTCAACGCACACACAACAATGGAATTTTGTAAAATTAAATCTTATCCCTCCTTGAGGGTTAGAGAGGGGAAAAAAAATGTTTTTATGTGTAATTCGGTTCCAAATTATTTTAAAATGGCATTGTTGCATGTTTGGCTGGTTAACACTGCAAAGTTATTTTATGAAATTTCACCATTCCGCTCCTTGTGGGATGGTTGAACAAAAAAACATGTAACCATGCGTAAATCTGCACTAAATTATCTTAGAAGGAAATTTTTGATGTGTGGCTCGGTTATATTTATCCAATTCATAGTATAAAGAGATTTTGCGAAATTCCCTCTTCTTTCCCTTTTTTTCGATGGGATGGGGTGGAGCATTTTTAACCATAATTTTCCTCCAAAAAATATCAGGAACTAAATTTTTTTTGTCGTTTCGGTTGGTTAATGTGTATGCAACAGGCACTTAAAATGGATTTTGCGAATTCCCCCCCCCCCCAATTCCTTTGGGGTAGCTAGGGCTAAAAACACGCTATGGAACTTAAAAAGGCTCCAAATTACTTTAAAATGGCGAATTTTAGTGTATGGGTGTTGATTAAGTGTACGCAGCTTAAACTTTCCTGGAATTTTGCAAAACTTTCCACTTTACTCGCGAGGGAGGGGGAGTAAAAATTAGTTAAGGCGTTGACGAAGGCATTGGGGGTTACGAAATCGACGTGTGGTGAGCGGAGAAACAGCTAACGAAGGTAAAGGTTTTAGTTAGTGCATTTATATAAACATTAGCGTTTACTAATATTTATATATCCAAATGATTTTTTTTTTGTGTGTGGTACAAATTAAATCTTCTTCAGTCTTTCAGGAAGAACATCTTTTACTCGTTTGTCGGCGTACAGGGGCAATGTGTAAAGAATTGCTAAGGAAGTAACTGGACAAAAAAACTGTGGATATATACCTACCACTTCAACTCTCATATGTCAAAAAGTTCTTAAATTCTAAAATAATAGCCAAATGACAATCATACATAGAAAGATCAACAAAAGGACTTTATACGTTCAAAATGAAGCCAAGAGTCACACTTTCTTCATACATTCTGAATCCAGCGATTACTCTCCAGTCACGGTTTTTTCTCGTCCTATCGCTATACATACATTTTATTGCTCACACTTCTCTCTGTGCCCGTGTGGGGAAGAGAGTTCTCCAGAACACGTTTACTGTAATTGTCAATTTAAAGCCTCTTGGCACGTTTTTCAGCTACATCCCATCCCAACTAACTAATACTACTGACTATCCAAATTTTCGTAATAAAATTTACAAAATCTTTGTGTTTCTCCCAGAGATATTAAATATAACATCATAACACTAAGTTCTTTCATCACTTCTCGCGGTAGTTACAATAAATTACAATTCTTGCTGGATTAAGTTCTTCTTCTGAAGCCATTCTTTAGGCAAACTGTGCTAATTATGCCTTTTTGTTATTTGGAGATTTTACCCGGCAGACCTTGTATATATATTCTCTCTCTCTTTCTCTCTCACTCTTTTTATTTATTTATTTATTTATTTAATAAACAATTTTAGAAGCCGAAAATCGCTCTAAACCTCTGAACGAATCTCTTTCCGTCTTTTAAAACTTTAAACTTATTTATTAATTTTAATGTCTGGAACATATATATTTTTTTTTCAATAAGTGAATTAATTGAGTAAAGGTATAACTATACAGTAATTCACAACTCTGTAGTAATATATTGTACAATAAATACATATCGATACATTGCAATTAAAAGAGTTATGGTAATATAAATGGGAAAAAAATACAGATATTAATTTATATTTATATATATATATATATATATATATCTGACCAACTTTTGGATTTTCTGTAAGTGTATTTTAAGTTATTTTTGTTTCATAATTTCAATATTTTGCATGACTAAAAACATATGTCTATATCTTATATATATAAAAATTAAAAATTAAGTTAATATTCAACTAACTAAATTAAACTTACAATTACAAGGTGAATTTAATTGTTAATGGATTTGTTCAAATGTAAAACTTTATCAAGTAATCGAATATTGTCTGGAATTTATTTTTAATATCATTCTTATGAGGACAACGTGTTACACACTGTGTCTGTGTTGATGATGGCTTTACATGTGTTTAAATCTTTGATTTTTTTTTTTTTCTTTTTTTCTGTCTATATTCCTCGTAGGTGTACTTTAATATTTTATTTCATTCCTCTTTCAAAATTGTTTTTTTACAAGGTAGGAGCATGAGCTATATCTTTTGGTAGAAATAGCTATATAGTTTTAAGAAATCTTGCAGCTCCTTCTGCTTTAAAGGAGTACATGTTTCCATGATGAGCTAATACTCCTATTTTTAGGCATTTATTAATTCAATTCTTAATTCACGTAGTCATTTTTTCATACTTTCTAATTCAATTCAAATTTCCTGTAACATTTTTAATAAATTTACTGAGAACTTTAATTAGTTTTTCACTGTCAAAGTTTTATGGTCTTTTAAGTGGAACTAAAAATGAATCGTAAAGTTTGGGTGCTGGCTTTTTTACAGTGTTACATCAGCTTTATTTTTGTGGTGTTGGTATTATCGTGTATCTTTTAAAAGCTAAATTTTTATGAAATCTTAAACTTATATATATATATATATATATATATATATGCACTAAGCGACAAAAAAAAAAAAAAAAAAAAAAAAGAAAGAAAAAAAGAAAGCCGCACTTAGATATTTTCCTTTTCGCCTTCTACAACCGCCAATTTTATCGTTCAAAACGCAAATTTTCGAACAGATTTTATTATGTTGTCCTACACATACACTTTAGCTTTCAGTACAGTGTTAAAAACAAAATGCAATTGTCAAGTAAATTGTAATTTTAGAAATTATTACAAAAATGATAAGAATAAGGCAGTTAACGATGCCACAAAAAGTATTAATTTTTGAAAGAAAATCAAAAAATATTTGAATACGTGAGATGGCAAAATAATTAAATATTGGTAAAAGAGTTTTTAGCAAGATATAAATTTTTTTGGCAGTTTAAAATGGAAATTTGGTTGTAGTTGCTCATTGGTTGTAATTGCTCATTGGTTGTAATTGCTCATTGGTTGCTCATTTGTTTGTAGTTGCTCATTGGTAGTACATTGCTCATCCAAGCGAGATGACCGTAAGTTAAAAAGCCATTTCTTGTAAAATCGGTTTGTATTACATTTAGGACATAAAAGAGATTCAGAAAAAGTGTTTAGTAGCATAATTTCTTTAACTACGGTACAGCAACTATTGAACAAAGCAGGTTTAATGACAGAAATTCTGAAAAAATTCCATTCTTAGTGAAGAGGATTAGGAAAGCAAGACCTCAGATGGCTAAAAAAATATAAAAAATAATTAGTTAATTATTGGGCTGAACTGGTTATCTTTGATGTGTCAAGTTTACCTTATCTCGTGCTAAAGAAAACAAGCAAGTCTGACAACGAAAATATGACCGACTTAATGAAAATCGCACATTTAAAAGTGACACAGTCTCATTACATTATGGTACGGAGGTGCATAACTTTTCAAACAGTCAGGCAAATTTTTATTCTCAAGGGATCAATCAACTTGAAATAAAACACAATCTTCATAAAAGTGGTGCCTGACCGACTATGATAATAATTCGCCTTACTACACGGCGTCTGTGGTAAGTTTATTCACTTCAAATTGTCAAAATTTCCTATCTATTCCCATGAGAATCTAAAATTATTTCATATATTTTTTCACTTTAAGTTAAATCCCACAAAGGATATAGTAGAATTTCTTCCTTACCAGACATGGAAATAGTCCTAATCGCGATACACTCGAAAACGTTTCGTCTATAAAAAGGCGAGGGAGAGGGGAGAAGATTCGAAATTTGCAGCCTATAACACCTGCCAGAACTAGAAAAAATTATTTGTGATATTTGGCACATTGAAATATCTGAGATTTATATTAAAACACTGTATAAATTTATACCATTGCGCATTAAAGCAGTAATTCCATATAAAGGTGGAATTAATCAAATGCAGAATACATATTTTTAATAAAAAATGCTTAGATCTAAAAAATAAATAGTTTTATTTTATATATTAAAATATAACTTGTTTATTTCATATAATAAATCCCAATAGAATACAAAGTGTATGGTTATTGCATTATGTTTAAAATGAAAGTTTTATGCAGATTTTTAAAAAGTACTTCGTACAGTACAAAATAATCTGGTGTGTCACTCACACGACTTTCTCTTACCCTGAAATTTAATACTATAAATACAGGTTGCAGATTAAGAGGTAAGATAACGAGAACTGTCATGTAAACCTATGCTAAACAATTCAAATTAGGCTTCAGAAGAGTTTTATACGAGAATTAGTTCTGTGTGAGGGGGGCTAGCGCCCACCTCATCCCCCGTTTCATTAATGCACCTACATTTATTTAGAATTTAATTCGGTTATTAAAAAATAATTAAGTTTTTAAAAAATAATTTATTAAAATTATTATTTAAAAAAATTATTTTTTATGATAATGCAGACGATTTCCATATTAGAGAGGTAGTGTAACGCTAAATATCCAAAGAAAGTCAATTTTACTCTCAATATTAAAAAAAAAAAAAAAAAAAAAAAATACGATTTTTTTTCTAAGTTTTTTTTTTCGTTAAAATTAAAAAAAATCTATAACTTTGTTTTAAATTATCACAGATTTATAGTTCAACCATTCGTTTTAAAGGAATTCGCAAGCTCTTTTGAATGATACACATCATGAAAATTTACTCCACTCGAGGGGGGACTTCCCCCCCAGGGGGGGAGGCGAGGCTCCTACATACACAAAAAAATTTTCCCAGTTAACTATCTCTATTACAAAAAATATATGTTCGTTTCATTTGGTTTAGTGCAGTCTATAGACGTTAAACTCTACTTTATTGCAATTTCCCCATAGACGTAATGTATTAGAATTCTCTTGATTGTCCCTGTACACGAACCATTGGCTTGATCTTAACGAAAAGCTTACTGTAGCGTCCCTATATGATACACATTTAGAATACCAAGTTTGAACTTTCTGCCATAATTTGTTCTTGAGATATGCTGATAACAGAGAGACACACATACAGACACACACACACAGACACACACACAGACACACACACATACATGCAGACACACAGACACACACTCAGACATACAGACACACAGACATATAAACAGACCATTTGCTAAAAACATGATTTTCGTATTCAGGGGACCTCAAAACGTGTAAATATAACAAAATCTCGCGTTCGAAAATTTGACCCAAAAACAATAGTTTCTCTACCTTATGGGTAAGAGAAAGTAAAAAAAGAATTGTTAATTCGAAGATGTACGTAGGTATCATTTCATCCCTTTGGTGTTATGCAAACAAGACAGTTTTATTTTTTTCAAACATTAATTTTAAAGTTATCTATATATATAAAAATGAATGTTTGTCTGTATGTTATTTATAAAATCGTAAACGGCTTGACCGATTTCGATCATTCTTTTTTTGTTTTTTTCCTTATAGGTCAGGGATGGTTTAGGAAAAAAAAATTGAAAAATCTTTAAAATTAATTAAAATATGAAAAAAATAAACTTATTGACTTATATTGACTTAATATAAGCCATTTAAATTTTTAATTGTTGCCAAAAAAAGTTTACGAGATATATTTATTTATTGTTTTCAGCATAAAATGAAATATGCTTTCATGCGAAAAATAAGAAATTACTAAATGTTAAATTGCTCGATGAGAAAATGACGCATTATAATTTTAAAATAAATAGTAATATTACAAATATAACATATTTCTTCTGAATTTTATTTCACAGCATTTTTTTTTATATATACCTCAACTTCAGATTTTTTTTTAGTATGGCGGATGAAACACGCTTAGTATAAAAGTTAATTCAGCATTATGGTAAAGGTATTTTCTTATTGATAATTCTTGACAATTTTTTATAATTTTGATGCTGAAGTAGATCGGACATTTTTCGCCAAGGAAAAGATAGAAAGAAATACGCAAGCGAAGTGATGACGTCACTGGCCGTTCGTGGATGCAAGAAAAATACTTCCTATGTTAAACGCCCATTGGATTTTTTGTAAAAAATTATTAAAAATCGAGGAAAAATATTTCCCGATTTTAATCCGCATATTTAGGTATAGATATGTATTAGTTATCATGTCCATGCATTAGATTAAGTTATTTTTGTTGTAAAATTGACAAAATTTGAATTTTCAATTTCAAAACTCTAGAAAAAAAAATGGCAAACTTCCATATTCGATTGAAAACACAAACATTTAATTTCAAAGGATGATATTAACACAATAAATATCCAACTAATATACTGATTAAAAGGGAAATGATAAATATTCTATCATAATTTGAAGTCAAATATGTTTTCAAATGTCTAAATAAAGTATCTGATATAAGATACTAATATGTTGTAGCGGAATAGATTTGATATCGGTCATCCTTGGTAGAAAAATAAAATATCGCCAAATTATTTGGCGAACATAATTTAATTCCTTTCAAAAATCATGGTAATTTTAACAACTTATTTTAAGACAGTAATGAATAATATGAAACAATATTTCGTACAATGCATATTACGAAAATATACATCTGGCATGTATATTTTCGTATTACGTTTTTGATCACCAAATACAATAAGCGCCAAGAACGACAGAGTTTTGAAATTTAAAATTAAAATTTTGTCAATTTGACAGCAAAATAACTCAATCTAACACATGCACATGATAACTAATACATATGTGTACCCAAATAGGGGGATTAAAATCGGGAAATAATTTTCTTCGATTTTTAATCATTTTTTACAAAAAATCCAATGGGCGATTGACATAGGAAATCATTTTCTTGCATCCACGAACGGTCAGTGACGTCACACTTCGCTTGCGTATAGGAACAATAATCGCATAAATTATATAAACGGCATAAATTATCTAAATTATCTAAAACGGCAACAAAAATTTAAAAGTCGCCAAGGGCATTAAGGCTGTACCATGATCAAGTTTACATACTAATTTATTTATTTTTCTATATACCAACTACTATTAACTAAGCATGAAGTATATATAACCACAAAATAATAAATGTCTCATGCGATAGAAGTTGCCGATCATAGCATATTGTAATATTATATGTGGCTTGAAATTGCTGTCATTCTATGGTTGATTGATTAAATCAAATAAATATAGGAAATAACTTGAGAGCAAATATTATGTACATCACATATAATGTTGTTCATATGTAACTGGGATTCAGATATAAAAGAGTTACTTCAAATTTTTCGATACTGTCCGTATCGAAACTGTTATGTATGATAAGCAACCAAATGGAAGCCCACGGGTAAGCCATTGTCGCAGGCAATAGGGACAGGCACCGGAGATTGCAAGGACGAACAAGGCGCTGCCTAAGGCAGCGGGAACACAAAGCAAGCTTTTGACCGATTTCAGTTTTTTTTTTTTTTTTTTTTTTTTTTTTTTTTTTCATAAAGCATATAGAAAAGAGTTTAACAGCGAAGCGCGGGCAAAGCCGTCCAAAATAGCTTAAGAACTAAAATATTCAACAATTCGCCGGGAAATGAAAAAAAAAAAAAAAAATCATTTATTTGTAAAAAAAAAAAAAAAAAAAAAAAAAAAAATTTGAAACTCATAAATATTATATGAATTTCACCACATAGTTAAAATTTTAATTAACCAGTCACCAAATTATTATTAGAACCAGATTAATATTGTGCAATAGTGAACTAAAATCATACAAAGAAAGGTTTCGAAATAAAATTCATAATTGACGACCCAGTTTTTATACTTCCACAACGCAGTACTGTTTTAGTACAGAATCCCTATGCACGAATTTCAAATTTTTATCGCCATGTTGGCGATAACTTTTTATTTATTTATTTTGGCATTTTATTTTGGCTTTCAATGAGTTACAAATTTTTTTGAGTGTACTTTATCAGACTCTGTTTTGCACAGCACCACAATGATAAAATTTTATTTCATTACATATTATGATCAAACCGTCAGTTCCCACACATACACATCAAAATTTCCACGTGAACGAAGTCGCGAGTAACAGCTAGTTACAAATAAAAAAGTTATAAGTCAATTTTGCTGTAGTGCGGCTTTTTTTTTTTTTTTTTTTTTTTTTTGTCGCTTAGTGTATATTTATAATAGAGTAAATCTTTAAATCTCTTTAATATGTAATAAGAAAAAAAATGTTGTGTTAATATTTTGTTTAAAATATCATAGGAAAATTTGCTTAAATATTTAAAGATTTTAATTGGGGAACAGTTTTCAGTAGCTATTTTTATTCTCTATTAGAAAATTTTCAGTTGATCGAAAATATATATTTCAATGACATGTAATCCTTTCATTTGAATAAAAGCAGTATTTGTAGGATGGTTATAAGAAATTATTTTTAACTTTTTTAAACTCACTTATTATAAAACTTTCAGTTAAACATTACTTTGATTTATATAAATAATGTGCAAAAAAAAGTATGGTTAATTGCTTTTGCACAGTAAGCTTTTTGGAAAAAAAAAAGCTTCAAAGACAAATATTTATATAACGTGACTTTAACTTTTAATTCTTATGATTCTCAAAAGAATACTTGAAGTCAATAGACTTTTGAGTATTTACTTGAGTTCAAAGTTGAAGTAAAGTTTCTTTTTTTTACAAAAATAGTTGTTGTATACTAACATAAAAAAAAAAAAAAAAAATATTTCTCATGTTAATAAAGGATTCAGTAACTAACTTTATTCTTAATAATATTTTATATGTATATATGAAATCATTGAAAATTTAAGATTAAATATTCATAACAGCATTTTTTATTAAATAAAAATAACATATGATGCAGTAAGTGATATTATATGTGTTTTTAATATTATCGATTTTAGAAAAGATATTATAAAATATATAATTGTATAAATTAAAAATTAAATGATTTTCTGTCATTTAAAATTATTAAGCGTTACTAATTATTGTTATATATATATATATATATATATATATATATATATATATATATACATTTGTGAAATATATCTAAGTAGCAATGGCTAAAAAAAAGACATATCACTATATAAGTAATATTGACATTATATAAAATACATAACATTAAAATATTAAATAGAGTAAATTATGTACTCTTTTTTACAAATTTATAGTAATGATAGATATAATATTTGTCTTGAATAATCGAGAATATCTGTGTATGAAAAACCGTACGGGTTTGAAAATATTATAAGCCTCTTATACCATTTTAACGAAGATTATACAAATATTTAATGATATTCATTACATACAGTTTACACATCAGCACTGTTTAATAACCATGCTAAAGATAAATAATGCATAAAATTGAATTTTTTAACATGTAATATTATTTTAATCTCTTAACTTTTATAAATAACAAATGATATCGTTTATATTTTATGAATGAGTATATGAATTCTCTAGTTCATGCATAAAAACATACTAAGGTGTGTTTATTTACAAGCATAACGATACTACATATGATTATAAAATTCTGTAAAGAATGTATGACATTCAAAATGATATTTTATGGTAAAAAATCGCTAATACATTTTTAATAAATGATTCCATATTTAAAAAAGCATATTTTTTCATTTTATTCCATTGTGAAATATGAAATACATAATCTTCAGTTAAATAAAGAGTATATTTAGAAAATAGACGTAGTATACTTTTTCGGTTCCTTGATTTACAAACATTCACTGTCCATTTTGTTTTCAGAAAAGTACTACATGAAGCAAAATGGAATTAATACTTAAAAATATATGTATAATTAAAAAAATAACATATAAATAAAAAAAAATAAATATTTCTTAATATGTTTTATATAAAGCAAAAACTTAGAACTTATTACTTAGAAACTTTGAATAAACACCATAAAAGGCAATAAACTCGCAACAATTGTTTCGGGTCGAAAAAACACACGACCCTTCATCAGGCGAATAAAGTAAGCACGAGTGCTGCAGTCAAAGCGGCCACGCACCAAATCATTTATAACGAAAAGAAAAACTTTATAAAGTAGAAAGTAAATACAGCTACTGGTGTGAGTAGGTTTGTACAAGAAAACACGAAAATAAATAAATGAGTGAGATTAAACATATAACAATCTAAGGATATCAAAAATTAAACGAAAATCTAAGTTACGTGAGTAATTTCCAAGCATCAGAGAAGAAAGGAGTGGAAGAAATATCATTAATAAGATTTTTCGAATTTTTAAATATGTAAAATGCTTCATGAATATCCAAATGGGAGGAACAGACAGGATTTTTCCAAAACTAACATAATTTCATCTCCTGTCTGTTTCTCCCATTTGGATATTCATGAAGCATTTTACATATTTAAAAATTTGAAAAATCTTGTTAATGATATTTCTTCCACACCTTTCTTCTCTGATGCTTGGAAATTACTCACGTAACTTAGATTTTCGTTTAATTTTTGATATCCTTAGACTGTTATATGTTTAATCTCACTCATTTATTTATTTTCGTGTTTTCTTGAACAAATCTACTCACACCAGTAGCTATATTTACTTTCTACTTTATAAAGTTTTTCTTTTCGTTATAAACGATTTTGTGCGTTGCCGAGCTGACTGCAGCACTCGTGCTTACTTTATTCGCCTGATGAAGGGTCGTGTGTTTTTTCGACCCGAAACAATTGTTGCGAGTTTATTGCATTTTATGGTGTTTATTCAAAGTTTGTAAGTAATAATTTTTACAACGCCAGTTTTGTGGTGCTTCTTTATTAAAACTTAGAACGTTTATATTCACACTTTGACATGAAATGAAGTTTTAAAAAATTACATTGTAAAGCTTTATACACTCGGCAGCAAGCTTAATCGAGCGCTAGCAATAATTCTTGTGCAAAAAAAAAAAAAAAAAAAAAAAAAGTACACTTAATAATAATTTCTTAAATAAATCCTTGTCGAGTCATGTTCTTATTCAATATAAGGACAAGATTCGACATAAATTTATTTTACAAAACAGTATTAAGTGTATTTTTTTTTTTTTCTACACAAGAATTATTGCTATTGCTCGAATAATTTTGCTGCCAACTGTAAGTAAATATTTTCTCTTAAAGCATTTCAAGCAAGACAAGGCTGTATTAAGGCAAACAATTATTATATAACACAACACTATAACTTAAAAAGTAATGATGGGAATAATCCATAAACTTTCGAATTATTTTTAACACGCTTTTATTAGCTTCATCTGTATGTATATTTGTATGTTTGTAACCGCTCTGGAAGCCAACAAAAAATCTATATTGTAAAAAAAGACATTCTCTACGTGAACGGCGTGGCTGTGAGGTACAGCTCTGCGCTACGAAAATAAAGGTCTAGCGTTCGAGCCGAGTCAGGGGAGATTTTTTTAAAAATGATTTTTATTTAATTCTAAATTATTTTAATTAACGATTTAAATGTATGTAAATATTATGGTGTGTCCCTCACACGATTTTCTCTTAGCCTGCATTTTAATACTAAGACAGATATTTTGTGCTTTTTAGTTCACATTTCTATAAAAGCGTGTTCTTTAATTTTTTAAAACTATATTATTATTATTAGTAATACTTATTCTATTTATAGAAAAATTATTATAGGTATTATTTCACATATTTTTTATTTTATAACTTCAATGTTACTAAATAATATCTTCGGTATTTAAATGACTTTATTATTTAGAAGAAAGCAATGTAACATATCTACATAAACTCAAACACTTAGAAAACATTAACTAAGAGTAGAAATTTCATAGAAACATTAGATTAATCTACTTCCTTTTGTAAAATGAAAATATTCTTTGTTATTAAAATTGTTTAATAAATTTCTTAAAAAAAAAAAAAAAAAAGAAAAGAAAAAGAAATAATCATACACAAGAATGAAACGTTAAATAATAAATTTTAATGTATCAAACATCTGTATTAAATAAAAAAGTTCGTTTAAAAAATGCTATTTTTCATTAAAAAAACGTTTCATTCATTAATGTGAAAAGGTTTTAGCAAATAATAAAAATTTTCTATATAGGAGCGATATATGTTAAATGTTTTATAATAAAACATCGTAAAATAAAATGCTTTTTTTTTTTTTTTTTTTTTTTTTCAGATTATATATATATATATATAGTTGGGAGAATGGTATTAAAACTTTTTAGAACTTGTACTTCTTAAAACATAATAATAACGAAAGCGTTTAATATAAACTTTTCAAAAAAAGCATTCAAGATATTGTCTATTAAGGTAATAAAATCAAGAAAGTAACAATAACCAATAAAAATAATTGTCTGAAATACGATCAAAAGGTAATGCATGATACCGTTAAAGAATTTACGGGCTGTAAAAAAGTTATGTGAAAATAAAAGAAGAAATAAATTTTAACTTGAAAGCTTTACTACTTGAACTTTTCGCTTAATGCAGAAAATAAAATTCTGATTACGTATTAAAAATTACCGAAAACATTTTAATTTCTCTTTACATTTACTTGAAAAACAAATAAGATATTATTTATAAAAACTGAAAAACATTGCTTTAGAAATAAAAGAAAATTCTCAGATAATTAATTTTGTGCAAGATATTAAGCATATATTCGTTATAATACATTTAATTTTTTCTATTTCTAATAATAGAATTTTAAAACATTTTGTGAAAAAATTATATTTACAGTTTTTAATTTATCACAAATATATGTATATATATATATATGTATCATTTCATGATTTTATATAACAGATAGTCAGAAAATAAATGTATATATATTCATCGCCTCTTTGGAGTTATTCTAGTATGTTTTTGAGAGAAAAGTAGTTTGTTTTTGTCAGAGTATCCTAAACCTGGATATAGGTATTAAAATATCCAATGACATTATAAAGGTTTTAAACTTTATAATATAAATTTTTCATAAAAATCTGTGTTTAGGTTATTGAAGACTGTTTTTTAGGTTGATTTCTTTAGAAATCGACCTATTGCAATCACTTCGTTTATCTATATATATATATATATATATATATATATCTATCTATAATGAAAATTTTGTCATCACGATAACTCCCGAAATAATACTCGAAATCGAACCAAATTTGGACAGTGAACTAATCTTATAAATATCTTGGATGAGTTCGTTAACCAAGTTGCTCCGACTTTTTGTTTTCAAGTGGCAGCCACTTGAAAATTTCAAACCGACATTGTAAAAAGCATATTTAAAGCAAGATTTGCTTGAATTTTGTTGTAAATACAGGTCACATGAGGGTCTCAATGATGTTTATTAATGAAGTTTATCCGCCATTTTTAATAAAGTGGCAGATATTTTAAGTTAAACGGGACCACTTGAAATCAGGCTACCACTTGAAAATTTAAAATCCCTATAACTTCCGAAATAATACTCCAAATCGAACCAAATTTGAACAGTGTCTTAACTTATCTTATAAATATCTTAGATGAGTTTGTTAACCAAGTTGCTCCGCCATTTTGTTTTCAAGTGGAGACCACTTGAAAATTTCAAATTCAAATTGTAAAAAGCGTATTCCGAATTTTTTTTTAATTTTGATGTATACATAGATTACACAAGTGTCTCAAATAACTTTATTAATGGACTTTATCTGCCATTTTTAATAAAGTGGCGGATATCTTAAGTTAAGCGGGACCACTTGAAATTAGGCCACCACTTGAAAATTTAAAACCATGATAACTTCCGAAATAATACTCCAAATGGAACCAAATTTGAACAGTGTCTTAACTTATGTTATAAATATCTTAGATGAGTTTGTTAACCAAGTTGCTCCGCCATTTTGTTTTCAAGTGGAGACCACTTGAAAATTTCAAATTTAAATTGTAAAAAGCGTATTCCGAAATTGTTTGAATTTTGATGTAAATACAGTCCACATAAGGATCTCAATGAAGTTTATTAATAAACTATATCCGCCATTTTTAATAAAGTGGTGGATATCTTAAGTTAAGCGGGACCACTTGAAATCAGGCCACCACTTGAAAATTTAAAACCATGATAACTTCCGAAATAATACTCCAAATGGAACCAAATTTGAACAGTGTCTTAACTTATCTTATAAATATCTTAGATGAGTTTGTTAACCAAGTTGCTCCGCCATTTTGTTTTCAAGTGAAGACAACTTGAAAATTTCAAATTTAAATTGTAAAAAGCGTATTCCGAAATTGTTTGGATTGTGATGTAAATACAGACCACATAAGGATCTCAATGAAGTTTATTAATAAACTATATCCGCCACTTTTAATAAAGTGGCAGATATCTTAAGTTAAGCGCGGTCACTTGAAATCAGGCTCATACTTGAAAATTTAAAATCACGATAACTTTTGAAATAATACTTCAAATCGAACCAAATTTTGACAGTGATATTATCATATAATTATCTTGAATGTTTTCACTAGGCAACTTGTCCCGACATCTTGTGTCTAAGTTCCAGTCACTTGAAATCACACTGCCACTTGAAAATATGCCATCACGATAACTTTTAAAATACTAAACTGATTCAAATAAAAGCTGGTTAGTGATTTTTTGGTTCAAATATCTAGGATAAGTTCTCTTGATGACTTGATCCGCAATTTTATTTTCAAGTGGCGGCCACTTGAAAATTTGTCATTATGGTAACTTTAGTAAGACAGAATCAATTCGCTTCAAGTTTGGGTAGTGGATTTATCATTCAAATATCTCAGATAAGTTTGCTAGGCATCTCACTCTACTTTTTTTTACAAGTGGTGCCACCTGAAAATTTCTTATGATTATAATTTTTGAAATTCTGATTTAATTTAAACTAGAACTGGACAATGAACTTATCGTACAAATGTACTGGATGATTTCGATGGGCAAGTTGTCAAGTTGTTTGCTATTTTGTTTTACAAGTCGCAGCCACTTAGACTGCCACTTGAAAATTTGCCATAATAATAACTTTTGAAACACGGCACTGATTTAAACCACAGTTGGACAGTAACCTATGCTTCAAATATCTTCGATGTGTTTGCTGGAACTTTAGAAATGCTTAATCAATTCAAATCAAAGTTGAAAAATGGATTTATCATTCAAACAACAAAAATTTAGAAAATTCACGTAACTCATGAACCAATCACGTTATTGCGTCCATCTTTGGTATATCGATAATAAGTATTTTCTCGCCAAAAGTCGCCAAAAAAGTCGCCATAGGGGAAAAGTCGCCAAATTTGGCGCCAAATCCATTACATGCGTTACTGGATCTTTTTAATCCGTTTTTAAGGTAAAATTAGACTATTTTAATGCTAAAACAAACTAGAAATGTAGGAAACTAACATTTTATCAACTTACTAAGCCTCTTTGAAAGAATTTCTACAAAAAAAAAAAAAAAAAAAAAAAAAAAAAAATCAAATTTGCAACGATATCTTAGATGAGCAACTTTCTCTGCCATTTTTATCGAAGTGGGAGCCACGCAATTTTTCAACACAATGACTTTTGAGATTTTGAATTAATTCGAACTATATGTGTGTACAGTAGACTTATCTCACAAACGCATTTCATATATTTGTCAACTTAACCCACCATTTTTTTTCCTAGCGCCGGCCACTTGAAAATTTTAAATTCACATAAAAGTGTATTTATGAACCGATTTGCTTAAAACTCCATATGTGCATAGCCTACATCAATATTTCTACCAAGTGCATTAATAATTTCTAGCCGCCATTTTGAAACAAAATGTCGGCTACTTGATAAGGAAAAAGAAATCAACCTACCCTTCCGAAAAAGCCGGAAGGTCTTGTTTTTTTTTTTTTTTTTTTTTTTTTTCTTTTTACCGTTTGTCAGCCCTTACGCTCAAATGTGCTCTGAACAATCTTGCCAAATTTAGGAACTTCTTTTTTATTTATTTTATTTTTATTATTATTTATTTTTTTAACTATCACCAATAATTTTGAAGAGTGATATTTGATATACAAAATGGATGAATAATATTCAAAATAATTAGGCAAAAATTATAGTTAAAATTTAGTGGTGGGTATGGAATAAATAATGCCTAAATTTGTCCACACAGACCAGAGGAGTGAAAATAAATAGGACTTGCGAAGGGTTAACTATACCACATTTATTCTGTATAGAAACTGTAGTGGTTGAAAATTATGAAGTCCGTTCTTTAATGTGAATAGGATTGGTTTAATATGAGTATTTTAGACAATATAAAATTTTTTAATTTTAATGCTGTTTAATTATTTATCACCATTCTTAAATTTCGATCTTTGAAAATTATTTTTCAAAAAATAATAAAAATAGTACCAACGATAAATCCAAATGACAATATTAGGGAATATATATAAAGCACTTTTAAAAAAGGATTTTGAATTACATTTCGTTTCAGAGATATCTCAAATAGTAATAATAATAATAGTAATAATAATAATGTAAATAACGATAAAGATAAAATTATCTTTAGTTCAGCAGATTTGCATAAAATCTAAGCAACTGGGAAAACAGACAGTTTTTATATTGTAAGACATTCTTGATCTTTATTGTTTCCTTTACGTTGATAAATAACTTTAACCGTTGAAAAATTACTGCAATACAAACAGTAGCATAACAACATATACATATACTGAGTGTCCCAAAATTACTGCGACAAACTTATCAGAGGGCGCATCTTAAGGATTCAGAATTGCTTATGTCCACAAATGTTATTTTTAACAAGTGTAGGCATGGCTTTTAAATTTTGAATTATTAACAAAACTTTTTTCCGTGTAAATGTTTACGTAAAGATAGTAATAATCGTGTTTCTAAATGGTATATTTAAAATTGATTATATTAATTCAAATGTTGGATATGCTTTTATGAAATGATGGATCATACATGTATTTACATTTTACAAGGTAGACAGAATTATAGATAAACAAAAAATTACACTACACAAGAGCAGTCGATAATAGTAGCACATGACGTTAAGTGTCAAAAAAAACATTAGAACGTATCCTCAACTTAAAGTGTTAATATGATGTTTGCGGTCATGGATTGATATGCATTTATCTCTCTTTCAGCTGTTATCTATATCCACTTAAATTTTGTATCTCAATGTTTGTACAGCCCATATCTGTTAAAATATATCCCAAAAAAGCCTAAGGACTAGATCCCATTTGTAATCCTAGGCAATTCTTAATCCTCATGATGCGTTGTATTTTATTTTTTCTTAAAGTTCGTCGCTATAATTTTGGGATAACCTGTACAAACAACGATATATATATATATATATATATATATATATATATATATATATATATATATATATATATATATATATATATATATATATATATATATATATATATATGTATGTATGTATGTATGTATGTGTGTGTGTGTGTGTGTTATGACAACCACACAATCATTCCAAATATGAAAAATCAATTAA